>JBAMNC010000349.1:0-226323 GCA_037902135.1 Cetoscarus ocellatus | reverse complement strand
TTGATGATTAAAGCAGACTTTGGGAAGCTTTGGAAGCCGCAGCTATACTGTAAACACCGTCTAAACCTAACTTCGGATCAACCTTTTGACAGACAGAGGCCGAGTTGATGCAGTCTGAACATTAGCAATACCGTGCAGGCTTGTAGCTCTGTCAATTATGTCCCTAACTATCCAAAACCAGAAACCCTGACAAAAAGGGGCTAGAAATCAATTTAAAAACTCATATATTCACTCTATCCCCACTCTGTCTGATAAGCTTTATAGGAGCTCTTGCCATTTTGAGGGCCCCCCCTTCCTCACATGCATGGGCCCAGTGCACTCTGATTGGTTGACCAACCTGGCTGTGGTAATTGGTCAGTTGAGTGGTACTCAGTGCCATGTGATCAGGGAAAGAGGGAAAGAAATGCAGTATAAAACAAAGTGGTGCAGGGATGCCATGTTTTTGCAGGACAACCTGGAAGTTAGCATCACGCTAGTTCCCTGGGCTAAGAGCCAGTGGGCTTTGCTCTTAGATCACATCAGATATGTTTTTGCCGGCGTATGTTTGTTTGTCTGTTTGTTTATTAGCAAGATTATGCAAAAACTACTGGATGGATTATGCTGAATTCTTCAGGAGATGTTGGTAATGGCCCAACTTAAAAATGATTAGATTTTGGTGGTGATCCAGATAACTGCTATTAGCAAACAATCATTTTTGCTCAATAACTGTGTAACTAATAATGATATCAACATGATCCTGAGTGCTAGGTGTGTGTTTTCAGAGTCAAGGATTCATATTATGATGGCAACTTTATCATGGAACTATTGCTTATAGATGTAACAGCAATATATGAGCTACCTTGGTGGAGGTTTGCGCTCTCTGACACATATTTATGTATGTATCTCATGGTATCAAACTTGGCTGATTTGAAAATATTTGCACATTGGATAGCTATACTTAAAACCCAAGTATCATGCATCCCTGTGCATATTAGAAAACCGAGAAACATCACAACCACAGTTTGTCATTCATTCATGCAATCATTTTACACAAGGAAGTGACGGCTTGCTTTCATAAAATCTCAAAAATACAACTAATATTTTCCACTTTGTGGTTTTTTCATTGTTCTGTGATTGTCACAGTGAGAAAATAACTGAAAAAAGAGAGACTTTGTATTTTTAAATAGGTAAATAAAGGTGGTTAGATCTTCTATTGATATTGAAAAAAGCGTAAAATTAATTTGCCAATATTTGCATTCCAGCTATCTGTAAAAACATCATTATCATGCATCCCTACATGTGTCAGCACCATGTGCTTATGCTACATATAAACTACAGCTGAAATACAAACTGTCACAATCACATTCATTCATTTACAACAGAAATGTAGTGATTTGTTTTCAAGGAGGAGTAAAACACAGGTAACACTGTCAAGTATCTGTTTTATAAAAACTCACCCCTCTCCCCATGCTGGACGTCCAGACGTCGGCAGGTTATAATGTGAAGGACAGTGCTCCGGGCCTGCCACAGCTGAGACCTCCCGCCCCCACGTGTGGAAAACACTGGTGGCTTTTTTTGGGCCTGGCACCCCCCACAGCAAACATCCAGTTCCCCCTCTTCTTCCTCCAGGCAGGGTAACCTGAGCCCTACAAGCCCCCCGCCCCTGCATCCATTTCCACCCCCAGATCCACACACAGGGGGTTTCTGTGTACCTGCACCTGCTTCAAACATCCCCCCAGCCCCCTCTCACAACACACAGTTACATGTAGAACAACAGGCCATCAATCACAGCTGTCAGCACCACAAATGAAACCCTGCACTCGACATAAGATGCTGTATTTATAACAAATGTGATAATGAGGGACCCACATCAGCCCGGAGGATTTCTAATGAGCATGGAGGAAAAAATCAGCTGCTGGGATTCAGAGAGCAGATCCAACCCTCAGCTCTGTTCTGCAAATAAATCCTCTGATAAACTGTTTAATCATTTGTTAATTGATCCTCAAAGAGGAGAAAGTGCTGTTTGAGTGTTTTAAAGCTTAAATCCAAAGAGACTGCTTCTACAATGCTGCACTTGGCTTAAAGTTGAACATATTTACACCATAAGGCGGGTCATCGCTGCTGCGCCCACACAGCAGATGCAGCCAATGATCCCGTGTCATATACCACCAAATGTCTTCTCACTTGTTGCCAAATTGGACGAAAGCTTCTACTTTTGCATTAGCTGCTGACTTTCATGTATGTTTGAGGCACAGTGCTGTCCTCAGTTTACAGGTTTCTTTCAGTTTTGCTCCTTCTTAATGGATTCTTGAGGGCATGCTCACTTGTTTGTTTGTTTCCCAGCCACTAAGGTCTTCCTCTGTCATCAAGTTTCTTGTAAAGTGTTCCTATATTCCAAAATAATCTAGATTAAAATATTGTGATTAGAAATAAGCTTTGTTGGGTTTATAGATAGCCCGGTGTGACTAAGCAGTGTTAATTTTGCCAGCAGTTTTTAATTTAGTTGTAGTTTCAGTCTTTTGCCTAAATATCTTTTAGTTTCAGTCATAATGTAGTCATCTAAATTGTTTTAATTTTAGGCCAGCTTTAGTTCATGAAATTTAAAATTTTAGTCGATGAAATCTACTCTAAATTTAATCGACTAAAATATGAAGTGTAAAGTGTAAGGCATTTTTATGTTTCCATGAATTTCTGCAGTCATGTTTTACACTTGGATAAAATGAAACATCTAATAACCCTTTATTAAATGCTAGTAAAGTCTGAATGTATAAATGAACAGAAACAAATTGAACTTTTGTGTGAAATGCAGTCACCTTTATTTAGGCTACCTGGCAGAGCATCTCATTTACAATACCAGAACTGACAACAAACAGTGAACCTGCTCTACATGAATATATCAATTCATAAAGAGAGGAGCTCTGATTGGATCGCTCCACAACTTATCCCACCACCACCAAGCTAAGACAGCTGTGATTGGATGTCCCTCTTAACTCATCCAACCTTTCCACACAACCAAAGTAGCTGTGATTGGATATATTCCTAACTTGTCCCTACTTTCTACATGACCAAATTAGGTCTGATTGGATTGAGTCCCTTCTTAGTCTAATTAATTTAGTTTTAGTTTTTGTCCATGTGCACTTGTTTTTATTGGTTACTGTCTAGTTTTCATCAGGGGAAAAAAGTTTGTTGATGAAAACTATGATGAAAATAATTAGTCAACAAAATTAACACTGTGACTAAGGGGCCATCCACAAGGAGACAAATTCAGGCGTATCCGCACAAGTTATTAATCATAAAGTCCTTTCGTCCACACGAAAAACTGCAATTCAGGTGGCCAAAAACATGTCGACAACAAATACGAAAAGCTTCAGAAACGATGATGTCACAGCGCCATCAGTCGCTTAAAGCGGGGTACACACATAAAGATTATCGGGTTATGTCCCAACTTTCCCCGCAAACAAAGAAGGACAGCAAATGCCTGATTATCTTCTGTCTTATAATATTCTCCCATGAGTTTATCGTGTGGTCTGAGGTTTGTTAAGAGTGAAGTCAAATGAAATGGGTCGGGGCCAACAATCGTAGACTAAACTTGTTCAATATTTACAACCGAAAGTCTTCATGTGTGGGGAAAGCCGACAACTCCCTAGTCATGACTCCGTGAATTGTGACGTAACCAATCAAGAAGCGAGCTGACTGAGGAACAAGGAAGCAGGCAGAAATAAAAACAAGCATGGCTGACCTGAGTAAAGATCTGTGGACCTCAGAAATGGAGGACCAGCTCATGTGTTCATGCTGTCTCCAGGAGTTTTTCCACAGTCTTTTCCTTTTTTTAGTTCAGGATTTTTTCATCAAAATAGTCCCAAGATCACCATCATTCCTTCTTCTCGTATGTCAACAAGAGGACACGGAGAACAGCGGACTCCAGTGTTTGTTTACATTTCTTATGATGTATGCGCACGCTCCATGTCTTCTTCTCTAGTCTTGGTGTATGTCTGCAACAACACCTCTTACAGGCCTGGCATACGTACTACAGCGTCTTCAGTGTTTTTGTGTGGACTGTCACCTTTACTGAAACAATGTTGTCTTAACAGAAAACATTTCGAACAAAAACTAAGATTACTGGTGGCTTTGGGAGTTGACACCATGAGCTACTTTGTCCGTAATTGTGTTTGCTACGTGTAAACTACTGATTGGCAGTTTTGGTACAATGGCTAATAAACACTTCACAAAGTGTACACTCTGTTTTTGTGGATGCTTTAACGTCAACATTTATCAGCACAGTTGGCCAAGAGTCATCAGTTAACAAGATCAATCACTGGACCATGACAACAAGACTCTTACGATGGTACGCCATGGAAAATATTATAGAAATGGATTGCAGACGATACTGAAGGAGTGGTCATCAATTCCTTCAGTTGATTATATTGCTCAACTGACACAAACAATGAGCAAGGAAAGGAATCTTCAAGTACATCTCCAGCTTTAAGGTGAAGAAATCAAATATTTCTGCTTTAAATTCTACATCGACACTCTGAGGCCCCCATCTTTAGGGTCTGAGCACTTATGACTGAACTTTTAATAACAGCAGCAATAGAAACTCAGACAGACATCGGTTCACTCCATCAACTATGCAGGCGCTGTAGCAGAGACTGATTGTAATGTGAATGTAACTGTCCGAATATGAAGCAGAGCATTTCTGAAAAGGTTATGTGTGCTCACTGAACTCAGTCTGCAAGTTAAGTCGGACAAAAAAAAATCAAGCCTTTGTGAAAATTACACCTCATTTTGTCCCTCAGTAAAATGTGAAAAGGTTGTGGATGGTCCCTTTAGGGTTTATTTTAAGTTCATCATCTTCTCTCATAGGTAATGGGTTGCAAAAAGGGCACCCTCACCGGAGAGCATTTCTGTCCTCACCTGCTGACATCACGCAGGAGTTTCAAAGTTTAATTCCAATATTAAAATTCTTTTGTAGTGAGAGAGAAAATTCACCTGGTGCTCACTGTTCAGACTTTAAAACCTTCAGATAAGGTCCTCTAAATGTTCCTTATTGTGTATGCAAATGCCTTTATTGGGAGTTTGCTTTCATGTCAGCCATTGGAGTATTGAAATGCCTCAAATGTTGGGCATCTCATTTTTGACTTTCTTCCTTTGAAAAGTTCATCCTGGCAGAGAGAAATCGTGACAGATTTGCACAAAGAAGGGAGCAAAAGAAAGACGACAGGAGACTTTTTCAGCTGGGTTTACTTTACTGTCTTCTGTTGACAACAGCTGCGCTCGAGGCTTTTTTATTTATGTTCTTTTTACAACAATATTATACAGAGTCATCAAAAGTTGTTAGAGCTCTAGATTTATCACAAGCATTAAAAGAAATATAGAAAAAAACTGTAAGAAGCTCCAGTCATTTGAAAAAAGGATGGTTATGGTGCATCTATGACTAATACAATTCATAATACATATAAAACACTTTTTAAGGCTTAAAGTTTAGTGCTGTTTGTCTTATGTAAGGTGTCTGTGTGGCTTTGCAGAAAAAACACATTCAAACTGATCCATCTGACTGGATAGTTAAACAGCGACTAGTGAAACAGACCTCCAGTTATGAACATGTGGATTTTTAGCACCTCCATTCCTGTTATGAATTTTAAAGGAACATTCAAGTCTATGCTATCCCACCCTGCATATCAAGCACGCAGATCACAATCCATCTTTGGCTCGGGGTTGGAGAAGGAGCACCGCGAAAAAGAAAGCTCTGAGGGGCGGCTCTGTCTGCCGTGATACATATGGATTTTTGGTTTGGCTTTACACGCCAGATCAGTCTCTTCCACCGAAGCTTTCTCCATTGGCAATCACCCAACTCCCCCCTCATTTTTTGACTCCCCAGCCACATCACGCCAAATCTGAGGCTAAACCCACCTTTCTCCACCCCTCGTCTTCTCCTCCTCTAGGCACGACAGCCTCAATTTACCTCGGAACAAAAAAACGACAGCCACACAGTACCCTCCATAACACACAAGGTCAGAAACGTAACGACATCTTCCATCAAATGCAATTACATTTCTTCCCTGCCGTAAAAACACATTTTCCATTTGTTTTCTCCTTTAAAACATCTCAAAATACATTATTTGCTTTGCTTAGGGTGACAGTTTTTGTTTTATACCAAACAATTTGAACACTTAACACACATATACATAAAACACACATCATATTTGCAACCAGTATGGAGCTAGCTAGATTATATCCTTCTGTTTGGCGTCTTTAGTGAAAACTAAAGGCGGAATTCTTTTGCCAGAGTGGGGCAGTAGAGAGCATTTTGGAATTCAAACCAGCAGAAACAAGACAGTGATAGCCATTTTCGAGAGGATGCGTGTTGGCAGCTGCTTAAATCTTATGGAGGAGCGTGTTAACAAGTCGGGGCTTTCAGACTGCCTTGTGAAATGGCTATATTACCCATGAAATATTGAGTTACAAAATGATTTTAAAAATTCATTTAAAACTTAAAATTTCATACATTCAGCAGAGGAAAAAGAGAGAGACCAAGCAGTCGTAAGTGCATCATGCAATTTTGTTCTGTAACTATAAAAGACGGTGTTACCTCAGGTTTTTTTAAGGTTACAGAATTTTCAAATATATTTTGAAATCATGCCTTTGAAGCACTGATGGAGTAAATCAAAACTACCTTATTAGATGTTACAGTTTTTGTAATAACTTTTCATGGTAACAAACTCCCAAAACATGCCTAGACCCATCCCAAGGCACACCAGCGTGCCCTGTTACACCATGTGAAAAGAACTAATCTAGAGAACCGAAGATCAACCTGTTCAACCTGAACTGCAAGCATCTTCGGGCCAAAATAGTCAAATAAAATGGTAAATGAGTGCCCTTTAGACCATGTTATGGTATTTCTACATTGCCAGAATTTCACTAACAGGATAAACACAATATGGTTACGCTTCCAGTTTGGGCTTTTCAAGGTAAAAACCTGGTTTTGCATTTCTGTGGAGAAACTCCCCTATTTGGTGTGAAATTTGCTTTATTTCCGAATTTTTCTCTAGCTCGTTATACAATTGATTGAGACCTTGTTTACACAGTTACACTTTTTGTTAAGAACAGTGACGTTTTGCCTTATTTTGGCTGTTTGTTTACACAAAAATTGCATTTAAGGTGGCTCTGAACAGGAAAATATAAAGTATGAAGGGTTTCCAGAGTGCAAATTTAGAAAATGGCACTATATCTGGCAACACACAGTGCCTCCTAAAATGGAGACAGCTCACGCATGTGCACTATGGTCTCAGTCAGTTGTCCCAGCCATGACAGTGCAAGCTGCTGCAGCCAACACGCATCCAGTCTAAAATGGTTCAGAAGGGGGCTGCCAGAGGAAGGAGGGACAGGTGGGCCAGCAGGGGACATGCCTTTTGTTGGACTAGAAATTTTCGAAGGGCAACCGAAGAGGGCATTCGTCAATCACCGGGCAAAATGGACTGAGGGGAGGGAGATGTTCGTCACTGAGTTTGAAAAATAGTCGAAGAGGAAGGACGAGGAAGGACTGAGGAGCGGAAGAGGAGCAGAGCATTGAGCTGTAGGCCTGGCAGTCAGATAAGGAAAGGCTTAAAGAGTGGAGTGGATTGTGTATAGGCCTTCTCTGCGAGGGGAATAATGCAATGCAGAGTCACAAGACGACAGGAAGAGGAAGAGATAAAAGAAGGCAAAGGCATAAGGACGGAAAGAGCGAAAGTAGGGTTTGGAGAGAGGAGATGAATCCAGAGATGGAGAACAGAGGGGGGAGGAGAGCAGAGAGAGAGAGATGTAGGGAGTGATATCCCTTTACCAGCACGTGCTAAAATAATTAGCCTTGGGTTGGAGAGGAGAAACGTGCGGGTGGATTAACCGGACCTAAAATAACTCTGAGAGCACAGAAGCTGCACCTCTTCCTGTAAGCCCTTTTGTCTGACTCAGAGGCGGTTTTAGTAACTGGAGGCCCTTGGGCAAAGACCAGTATGAGGCCCCTACTCATTTAGCTTCACATAATCATTAAAGTACATTGACTAAATGATCTTACAAATAAGGGAGAGAGCCTTGAGTTTCATTAATAAATTGGCAATGTTTGGAAATGTGGGTGAAACTGACAAGCCCAAGACGGCCTTGCACCTCACCAGTTTGAACCCCTTCCTCAAACATCGCCAATGTATTTGTAAAATTTTGGAAGTATCAGGAGAAATTCTCGTAATTTTCTTGACTGAATTTTAGCAATGAAATGCATTTTACTTATTAGTTTGCCTTAACTAGTGGTAACATTGAGAAATGGAGCTGAAACCCACGAAAATGTGAACCCACTCACTTTTCCACATGTTGCCAACCTATCTGTGCAACGAGGACAGCATGCAGGAATCTGTCTGCAGTATTTACAACAATAGAAGCAAAAGAAAACGTCAAAATCTAAAAATATGTTGGAAATGCTTGGGCAAGAAAGTGAGAGTGGCAAGGATCAAGAAACTCTCATTTTCACCAGATTACCAAACAGTCAAAACACTGCCAGAATATGTCTGCAATTCACACAGTGTGAGGGGAACTTCTTGCAGCTTCAAGTCGTTTCTTTAGGTATGAAATTTACAGCTGTGTGGTTTGCTTCCTGCTAGTTCTACTACTTTTCCTGATGTTGTCAAACTGATTTCTGAAATATAGACAGTGTGAAGGAATTCCCCTGCATTATATTCAATCTAAGGGCAAGAGCACTGCCCTGGCTGCACTGAAATGTTGGCAATGTTTGGAAATATAAGTGAAACTTGCGTTAGGTAAGAAACTCTTCTCTACAGTTTCACTCAATTTTCGAAAAATTGCCAAATTTTTATGTCATTTTGAAAAGGACAGGAAAATTGCTTGCTATTTTTTAGTATTTTGGGGAAGCTTTTTGTTGCCTTGTTTGTCATAGGAGACAGTGTATTGAGTTGTAATTTGAGGCAAGAGAAAGACACAGAAAAAAGGCTGCGGGCTGGAACTGAACCCAGAAAACCTGCACCAAGCAACATACTCCATTCATGAGAAAATTACCAACTACGCTATTTTTTTTTTTTTATTATTTGTCCATGAAATTGTCTATTTTGAATGTGCTATATTAAGAAATTGCAACCTAGGCTTAAAGCTGGGGTGTCCAAACGTTTTTTTCTTCAAGGGCCACAGACTAAAAAATGCAATAATGCCTTGGCCAGGTTGATATACTACGCCTTTTGTGTATTTAAGTTAGGAATTTGGGGGCAGGTATTAAATTCAGGGGCCCCTGCTTCTCCTTTTGGCTCCTGGTCGGCATGAGAAAAAAGCTCTGGGCACCAAAGAGGAGGTGTGAAGTGTTCATTTTTTTCATTTGGACACAAAACAACAGCAAACAGTGCAAAACAGCCAAATATTACCATTCAAAGCTTGAGCTGAGCAGAGTGTTGAGGGCAATTGAAGCTACTTGCTGCCAATATTCGTTTGTCTTTCTTTATCTGTTAGGTACAAAAGTCATGGTCCAATTTAATTCTACCTTAGGAAGTTGCTATGCGATGATTTAAAATTGGCCAAAGGCCGCAGTTGGCCCCAGGGTCATAGTTTGGACACCTCTGGCTTAGAGCATCTGGAAAAGTGGTTGGAAGTGTCATAAGAGTGTAGGTGGTTCACGCTATTCCCATCTGTCTTTCTCAATGTTGCCAACCTATTTCTGCCTTTATCTTCAACAACTAAAGTGAGAGCACTGTCTAAATAGGTTTTCAGCATTTTAAAAGTAGGTGGAGTGAACAAAAACATGGGTTCCTTCTTGCAATTTAGATTGTGACTGCAATTTATTAACCTGAAGGGAGGGAGCAGTGTCTATATTGCAGTAGTAGGTTGTCAAAAAAAGCTAGATAATATACATTTCTAAATAAAACATGATTTAATTTCCAAAAATACAACAAAAATGCAAGAAATTCTCATCAAGTTGTTGAAATTGCATTTATAAGTTGGCAATGTCTGGACAGCTAAGTGAAACAGGCAACGCTCCATCCTGTTGTGTTAACATTGCCAACATATTTGTCAGTTTGACAGTGTGCAGTATATTGAAATATACAGGGTGGGCCATAAGTTTCCATACATAGGAAAATGTTTAATGTATATTTTTTATGTTTCAGATACCCTAGAAGATGCGTTTGACGAAAGAGACGAAAGAAAATTGAACTTCGCATGGTTTCACTGAAAACGGTTGCCAACATGAATGATTATTTTTCCTATGTATGGAAACTTATGGCCCACCTTGTATATCTTAGCTTGAGCTATAATAACTCAAGACTTGCACCTCATAATGACTTTATGTTAAGGCCTCTTGGAGTCAAAGACCCAAGGCAACAGCCTCACTTTGCCTAATAGAAAAACCACCCATAGTCAGACCCCTCGAGCTTGTATGCCCGCCCTCTGGGGCCGTGACGTCATTCTAGGTTGTCAGTCATCAGCCGTAGAGTCAACAGCAGACCCCTCCTCCCTCTCTCTCTCCCCTCCCACCCTCTGATGCCTGAAAAATGTGCAGCTGTTACAGTAAGCCCTGTACGCTCTTATAGGGCCAGAAATAGCCTCCTTTAGCCGGGGCAGGGACACGGCGACAACCTCCATTAGCTCAAATGTGAGAGGATTGAATCACCTCGAGCTCCAGGGCTTGAACCTCTATCTAGGCCGGGCCGAGAGCAGGAATCATATTTCTCTCCGCTGCTCCTCTGTCTCTGTTTTTCTCTATCTGAAGTCCAGAGTGGGCTCGCAGCTCCGCTCAGTGTGTGTGATTGAGTCGTAAACATTAAAGCAGGAGATTCAGGGGACTCTAAACACGGCGGGACGGTGTTTCGGGCCCCTCTTAAGGGTGTTATGTGCATAGTTAGGCCTTGGAATGGCTTTACAGGCAGCCCAATGAGTGCATATAGGGTCTCCCATGAGGCGTTGTAAAAATTATTTGACACCAATGCCACTGATATAGTAGGGCTATTCTTACAGCCAGTGCTGTCTTGAAAGAGAAGAGATAATAGGAAATAATGGGGGTTGCATCAGGCTGGGCAGAAAAGGAGGGAGCAGACTAGAGGAGTGGAGGCAGTCATGGAGAAGTCAGACCTTTATCTATAGGAGAGAAAGAAAGAGAAAGAGGGGAGGGAGTCGAGAAGAGAAGAGAGACAGGATAGAGCAGTTAGCATATAAATCACCTCTGTAATTTGAATTAACAAGAAAGGCAAGAAATTCACAGTGAAAGGAAGAAATGGGATAGGAGAGGTAAAAGAATGAGAGCAGCGTCAGGCGAGAAAGTTAGAGTATGACACGGCGTCTCCAATAAAAAAAATAAAAAGGCAAATTGGCTTGTCCCCGCAGCTTGGGATTGGTGATGCGTATCGGACGCACTCGGAGAGAGAGAGCGTTCTCTGTGGATAGGATCACAATGAAAGGAACCAGAGAGGCAAAAAACCCAGAGAGCGGCTTTTTAGATTTTGTTATCAAACCCTCTCCGTCTTAGGGTCTCGCTTCAAATGGCATATCTTATGACCTGACAAAAGGAGTCGGGGTGCCGGCTGGTGTTAGAGATTATCACGCCATCTTAGATCCGGGCTCATATAGCTGCGTGTACGGTCCTCTGCCTGTGACAGGAGCTGATATGATTTGACTCATTTATTCAGGGACTCAGGTTGGCGTTGTGGTGGGTGTGAAGTAGGTTTGTGATTGAACCTTCCTGCCGTCTCTTCAGTAGACTTCCCACTCTCTTACCCTTGACCCCTCCCTCCCCTTTTGGCC
The DNA here is from genome assembly GCA_037902135.1 of Cetoscarus ocellatus. NCBI lineage: Eukaryota > Metazoa > Chordata > Actinopteri > Labriformes > Labridae > Cetoscarus > Cetoscarus ocellatus. Next base: position 214,578 of record JBAMNC010000349.1, on the reverse strand, counting down.
TCCCCCGCCTCCCTCACGGTGTTTCATTTGCAGTGGTGGACAGACACAAAGTGAATGTAGCCGAATTTTGTTTTTTGAGTATCATTAGTTTTGTGAAACTTCTCACTTTTACTCCAATACATTTGAAAGACTGACATCATTCTTTAGACTCGATTACAGTTCTGTGAATGTTCTTGTTACTCTATGAATTGACTTTGTAGCAGCTCAAGTTAAAACCTAGCCTAGTTTAAACCTAAGCTCGAACTTTTACCAGAGTTTATGCTTAACATTTTTGGTGTCACACCGGCTGACATAACTTTAAAAGTTCATATTTTGCCTTAAGTAGAAAATTCCCCCATTTTCCCTGACAGGTCCGTGATGTAGCCTGCCCACCCTAACAGTTGTGAATTGTAATGTCTAGGCCATTTTTGTGTGAATTTCTGGTGATTTGGCAGCTATGCTAATCAAGAAAAAGGTTAAGGCTATGTAATCCTGTGGGGGAAGCACCACCTCATTGAGACTCCCTACAAATGCATGAATGAGCGAGTTTTCAGTGAAATTAGATAAAACCTCAGCGAAGTAGGGGAACTTCCATGGGCTGGTAACTGGCTGGAAGTTGTCAGTCAGGTGGCTGGGAGGGGAAAATTGAAGTGGCTGGATCCATAGAGGATACGCACAATCTTTGTATTAGGGCCAGTTTTCACGTACTGAGTACCCCTGATCCAGCAGTATTCTTGGTCTGTCTGAGATGCTCAAGTAGGCCTAGTCTGACCAGTCTACTCTGTTGTAATTGGTCAATTCTCTCTACTGTCTGTTTGCTACACATATGTTCATAGAAGTATTCATGTAGAGGAGATATATGAAACACACTAAAGGGCGTATAAAACTCAAAAACTATGATAAGAACTTTTTTGAGTCTGGGTGCTTACACACCTAACATGTTTACACGTTGGTCCAGACCAAATGTGTGGTTCACTCTTTTTGGAAGTTTGGTTTGTTTGGGCTGGTGTGAAAGCTCAAACAAACTCATTGTGCCTTCGGACCAAACTCTTGCCTGTTAAAAAACAGGGGTCTTGATTTGCTTCCAAGTGAACCAGAGTTCAGTTCCAGATGGGTGTGAAAGCAATCCGAACCAAACAAGTTAAGCCAGCTAAATAAGGGGTAAACTGTGGCTTGGACAGAAAACAGAAACGCTAACCTAGCATTCACTAACAATATAAGGTAGAGTGCAGCTATTGTTAGCGTTGCTAGCACCACCTGCCTCCAGTCTTCTTGATGGATTAATATCTACAAATCTGTATTGTATATGTTTATACGTTAGTCAAGTCAACTTTACCTGGCAGCTTCATCTTTATCTCATGGCACAGGATACTTTAGAGCTACTTTGAGCTAATAAATGTGATTACTCGAAGCTGGTTGTGCATTTCTGTCTTATAATACAACAAGGGGCTGGATGGCAGAAACAAAGTGCTATAGCCCCACCTAATGGACGGAGGCTAGGTTACACAACGTTTGACAGGCCTTGGTGCATCATTTAAACTCTTATTGTCGTATTTTGTCTTTATGCTGTCATTGGGGCTAAGCTTGAGGGACAAAAGAATCAGTTATCATGAATAAACTTTGGTCAAAATGCAGGCAATGGGAAGGAGACTAGCAACAAGAGATTTTGCCAAACCTTGCAGCAGTAACCAAGGAGGGTGCAGCTTGAATAGGCATAAATCTGTGATAGGGCGTATGCATTGCTTTTGGAGGTTATGTTTTTGACACCATTATTCTGTCTTTTTGTGTGCGAGATAACTCAAAAAGTAATTGACAGATTTTAATGAAATTTTCTGGGAATGTTGGTCATTGCACAAGGAAGAATTGATATCCAGGATTTATTTTAATGACTTGTTAGCATTGCGAGATATGGCAGTTTTGCGGTAATAAGTTGTCTAATAATGTCAATAATGTTTGGTAAAATCATGCAGATGTAAGTTGTAGTCTGGATTGGGGTATTGTGTATTCACATGGGTGCCCACTAAGCATAAATACCTCTGAGCATTTCTAGTTTGACTGTGAAACTTTCACATGTATTGGAGTGACGTTTGAAAGAAGTCTTTACATCTAATGAAAGAGTAAAAGGTTCAGGTATGAAAACTAAAACAAGAGAGGAAGATATTTTTCTCCACAAGGCAAAAGGCAAAAAGCGAGAAAGTCAAAATAATGAGTCAAAAGTTAAATTGATGAGAGTAAAGTCCAGATTTTAAGAGTAATATTGAAGCACAATTTTGGGAAAAGTAGGAACAGTTTTGTGGTAAACACTGAGTCAAAAAAAATAAAATATTGAGAACAAAGTTGAATGAAAAATCTGAGGGTCAATTTTAAATGTTAAGTAAAAGAAAAAATTGTGTCTTAACATTACTCTCATCATTTAGACTTTATTCTTTAAAGCACATTAAGAAAGAAAACATCTTCCTCTCATCACTTGTTCTCTGCCTGACCCTCGTACTCCATCATACTATTTGATCCAGGTAACGAGGTTTTGTACTTTGTCCATCACTGATTATTTAAAGGTGAGCTGGTTGGCGAGGCGGGAGAGGATGCCAGGCACCTTTGACCTCCCTGTCCCTGCCTCACCGGCGGGCCCCTCCTCCCCGTTTATGCGAGTCAGCTCCAGCTCGATGGTCATCAGCACCCTGCCCGAGCCTTCCTCCCCTCCTCCTCCTCCCCCCACCTTCTCTGTCTTTCTGACTACGGTTCGCTGCTTCTGCACGGGCTGGGCCTTCGCCATCGCCTGGCGCACGGGCTGGAGCAGCCGGCCGGCAAGCCCGCCCCAGCCCATCCCCGTATCCTATTTCTTATCCTTGCGTGACTCCTGCTTCTTCTTTTCCGAGGCAGCCGCCTTCACCTTGGAGGGGTCGGCGGGAGGCGCGGGGCCCTGTGGGGGAAGGAGGGAGAGGGGGTTGGGGGGAGAACAGGGGAGGAGAGTCACTTCAGGAGGAAAGGAGTTTAAGGGAGACAGAGAGAGAGAGAGAGGATGGAGAAAGGAAGGGTGAGATGGGGGTGTTAGAGATGAGAGGGTGAGAGATGGGGTTAGCGGGACGGGAGGAGCTGTGTGAAGAGGAGAGAAAAACACCTTTAAGAGGAGGAGGAGGTGAGAGAGACATACAGAGAGACGGGGTGAGGAGGTAGAGAGACAGTCCTTTTAGGGGAGGGGGTAGCAAGTGAGAGGGGGCGGAGTCCAGAGCTGTAAGGGGGTGACAAAACAGGTAACCTCGGTTAGGATGGGACACAGTGGCAGCTAGGCTCCATACACCTGTGATAAAAGAACAACAACACACTCACACAAACACTCACACACTGACTTTGAGTCTTACTGATTTGACATTATTGGATGTTTTTTGTCAACAACTCTGAAGCTACTCAGGGAAGGCCTTACGTACAATCACTTACAAGATTGTTTTAGAGCAACGTGGCATTTTGGATGATTTGAGACCTTTGCACACCAGACTTGTTTGTTTTTTACCTGGGTAGGAGGTTATGTTTTTGCTGGCGTTTGTTTGTTTGTTGTTTGTTTGATTACGCAAAAACTACTGGACAGATTTTGCTGAAATTTTCAGGAGATGTTGATACTGGCCCAAGTTAAAAATGATTAGATTTTGGTGGTGATCCAGATAACCACCATTAACAAAAAATCATTTCTTTTGCTCAATAACTGTCTAACTAAAAATGATATCAACATGATTCTGAGTACAAGGTGTGGGTTTTCAGGGTCATGAATCATGGTAACTTTATCATGGAACTATTGTTTATAGATGTAACAGCAGTATGTGAGCTACCTTGGCGGAGGTTTGCGCTCTATGAGTGCTTTCTAGTTTGTGTTTTACCTGTTTTCTGATCAGGTTTGCGGCTCCACATACTTGGAATGAACTACAAAAGACCTGAAACTAAAAGATCTGGTTTTGCTGGCCACTTTGAAGTTGACGATGATCAACACATCTGGCTGCAGATGTTTTGACTGATGCACTTTATCTTTCTCACATGGGCAATTTTGGCAAAATTTTCCTTCTTAATGTATTGAAGTCTTGTTTTTTGTGTTTGATGACTGCATGTGTTTGTCTAAAAACATTGAATGTGTTGCTGTCCTGGCCAGGACACTCTTGAAAGAGATTTTTGATCTCAGTGAGGTTTTTCCTGGTTAAATAAAGGTCAATAAATAAATAAATGAAAGCTTTAACACCACTAAGAAACCTATACTGAGTGAAACTGCAGCTTTGACTTATTTGGACAGAGGTACATTTTTCTGAAGTTTAGCGCCGGTCAAGCTCACATCTGACCAAAGAAAGCATCCAGACATCACAGTCAAAACATCAAATATACTGGACTGTCTTTACAGCACCGTGTTTCACTGGACTACAGACATCAAAACGACAAGAATAATCAATTTAAAGATAAAATATGGAGGGAAATGGCATTGGACCTGCAGTATGACAATAGTGAGTGTGTATAATTAAGCTTCGACCCTGTGAACAGTTGGTCCTCAGGCTGCTGGGGCACAGCTTCAGCTCTTGAATTTAACGACAGAACCAAGGTGGCCAGGTCCGCTTATTACAAGCAACTTTAGGCTTCTTTTTCTGAAAAGTTGCTTGTAAATATTGGCAGTTGCAGGTTGTGTTTTTTTGGGATTGTTCCAAAAGTACAGTTGCTCAATTGGGCTTGTTGTTCCCCCAAACCAGGAGGGATCTGATGCTCACTCTACTAGCAATATAAACTCAATTCAGAAGTTACACAAACTATTTTGTCTCACTCTAAACACAAATGGAAATTTTACTGTAAAAAGAGGCAAAAGTGATGTTTCCACCAAAAATAAATCCTTTTAGACAGAATTAAATTTATTTCTAATGTAGCTTTTACTGTTTTCACCATAATAAAGCTGTAGAGGATCAACAGAAAACTTAGATTAAAGCCTGACTATGTGAGGTTACAGAAATCAAGGTTAGACAGACTGTTTAGTGGTAACAGAGTTATAAATAACTGTAGCCCCTCCCTTCACTTCTGTATAAAGAAAAGGATGTTCAACCTCCAAACAAAAGGATGTTGAAGAAGTAAATTAAGAGCAAAATAAGAAATGAAATTGAAATGCAAAATAAAAACACACTTTATTTAGCCTTCTCTTTAAAAAAAAAAAAAAAGTAACATATTGCATTAGAAAAAAAATAGATTGAGGTTGCTTATTTTGGACTTTTGTTTTTATCAACCTGGTTGCTTATTTCAGGAGAAATTTCTTGCAACACTGGACAGAACACACCAACTTCCCCTCTCCTCTACAGAATAAGGTGGACCCTATTTAAGTCATCTTTTCTGATTTATTGTCACTTGATGTCGAGTCCATTTTAACCACTGTTGCTTGACTGTTATTTAGAATGTACACAATTTATTATTAGAATATTTCTCTGATGTGAACAGAGAGACACGTCAAAAACCTCTAAAATATAAATAATTTAATCCTATTTATTTGCATTACCATTGGTGTGCAAAGGCCTTTAGATGTTATAAAACTCCCAGGGCAGTACTTTGGGACTTTCTGCATGGAAATAACATTGCTAAAAGTTTGATTTGCTTTTGCAGGACACAGAGGGATAATTAACAACTTCAGTATGTCTAATAACTGACTGAGAACTCCTCACAGTATTTTTCAAATTGAGTTTTGCAATTAAAGAAAGTAAAACTATTTTCCCTCCAGTGTCACTCTTGTCACATTTATTAGCCCGGAGTACGGAATAATTTATAGACTCTAAAATGAAAAGTAAAAACCGTCAATACATTAGACTGAAACGTGACTTTTCACAGACATCCAAACTCTAATATCTGTAATTTAAACATTAGGTATATGACTATATCTAAAAGCATGTATTAAAATGAAAAACAGCCATTTAAAGCTGTCAGATTTTTGTCTTACATAACCAACTTAATCTACATCCGAGCTTAAAAAAGCATACCCTCATCTGAATTATTCATCTGTTTTTATATTCACATAAAGTTTGTGCTGCTTGAGTTTATTTCTTTACTTTTAGAGTCACCCTAATGATAATGTTTTTCAAATTCAATAGCTTGGCATTGTTTTGTTTTTTATTTATGTCTTTCTGCATAAATTGTTTCAGGCAGAAATAGAGAAAATGCAGAGTCTAGCCAGGAGTCCCCTAAAAACAGATGATGTATCCTCAGGGGTAACTGGATAAATGACAAAAAAAAGATGTTTTAAACTTTAAGCTGTTAAAATTGATTGTTTAGTGTGACGCCTACTGTGCATGCAGGCTTCAAATCCTTCATGCACAGATTTAGACTTTTAGAATAATATGACAACTAAGGAGAAAAGGAGATGGAGATGCTTTTAGTTTCTCAACCAGTGGGTGAGGACCCAAAAGTGAGTCCCAGTGAAAAAGAAAAAGACTTGGCAAGTGTTCGATATGTGGAGGCCTCCTTTTGTGATAATGAAGGGATTTTGGTTGCTATATTGAGGTCTTGGTATTATTAGTTCATTTTTGTGGGTAAAAGAAAAAATATGGTTTTCCCATAACTTGTGCATTTCTGGTGATCTCAAAAACAGCCGTAATGTACATGTTATCACATGTCAAGGCAGAGGGGCGAAGTGACTGGATCTTGAAGATGATCCGGATCCAGATGCAGACTCCGCAATTTCTTATATGACCTGTCAACACTTCAATTTTTAACATGTTTGATAACAACTCTGCTAACAAGGTCAGAAAAGTGTTGGCAGAGGTTCGTGCTCTCTTGTTTATATAAAAATTTTAACAGTGATAGACGGACTGTGAAATGGCTGAAGGTCTGTCGCCAACTAGTGGCCAAAGGCTGAACTAAAACTCGGATCAAACATTTCAAGTTTCTAGAAACTTTTGAAAAAAATCACAATATTGAATGACACTGCTCTAATATCAATAATTCTTACGTCTGTGATGTGATAAATAATTGATAGATCCTCCTCAAAAGAAGTTTGCAAATGTCATTTCTCCCCAAAGGCTCTCCCATTGTCCTTTCCTCTTCCAAGGTCATCACGGCGGTCATGACGTGTAGCTGGGTACAATCGTGTAGTTTGTCATCTGTCGCGCACAATTGAACTTCCCTTTTGACCGCTTTTTCTGACCCAGTGACCATTTTAACAGACAATAATGTAGTCTGACCTTGGTACGACCTAAGCACAGAATATAAGCTGTGGGGGGAACAGAAATCTGGCACTGCTAACATCACGCCTGTTTCACACTGGAAGCATTTTGTTCGCATACCTTTGCCGCCACAGCTTTTGCACCTCCCTGCTGTCACAGCTCTACCTCTCCATATATTTCACCCCAATAATGAGCCTCTATTAAAAGTTTAGGAAGAGCCACGATAAATCACCCCACAAGGAACCTGATTTATCGAAAACTGACCTGGGAAAAATGATCTTCTGCTCTGAAAGGCACAGACAGAAAAGGTAACTAGATGGTTTCTATCTTTTCTGTGATGTATTCTTCTGCTGTGGACATACATATCAGATGGCTTCAGGTCAATAGGCTCTGTGTTTGTCATTTTCTGTCTGTTTTGGCCCAGAAAAGCTCACGAAACAACAGGTGAGCCTCTTACACTGCAAAACTCAGATCTCAGCAAGTGTGTTTGTCTATTTTTTAAGTCAGAAATATCTAAAACATTTAATCTAATCCACATTCAGTTAGCAAGTTCAGATTAATATCTTACTACATGGAACAAAAGGCAAAAATAAGGCATTAAGTTGCTTGTAATGATAAGAAAATATCTGCCAATGAAACAAGCAGAGTTCGACTCAGTAAGGGTCTTAAATTCCGGTTCAAAATCTACCCTGGAAAGAAAACCTTTAAGTTAAATTTGTCTCATCTTATTGGCAGATTATTTTACTTATTACAAGCAACTCAAGCTTTATTGTTAGTTTTCATATCTTCAAATAAGATCATAATTCAAACATATCATGAAATTGTGTTTTAGAATAAGTCGTGAGGTATTTTCGACTTAAAATTAGACAAATATTCTCACCTATATTGGAGTTTTGCAGTGTATTCTTCAGATTTTTGCTGCGGGAGATGTGCCTGAGACATTCGGCTCACACTTGCAGTCTTGAAGCTCTGACTTAACATGCTCACTGAAATGAAAACCAGCTTCCCCGCTGCCATCGCGCAAGTAAAACCAATCCAGTTCAAAGCTGCCTTCACCATATTCCACTCTGCAACTTCATTGATAACCCTCCGATGCCTTGTTGCTCTTTAGTAAGGGCTATTGTTTTTTGTTTGTAGTTTTCTGAGTGTTAAGAGATTTTCAACTTGTTCGGATTATTTGGATTAAAGATTTGAGTTTAAAATGATCTGCCTGGAAGTTAAAAACTTTACAAATCCTATAATAAATGATTTTGTGTGGAGGAGATAAATCAATACAGAGTTCGCAGTATGGTCAAAGACAGATTCCCTCGACTCTTCATGTGATATTTCTATAAAAGGGCCAACATCAGCTTTAAATATTCATCCAACAACTCCTTATATAATCACCCATTCACTCCCACTCATGCTGCATATGTCTGTTCAGTGTCTAAAAAACATCTCTCAGGAGAAATCTATAACAGAAAGAGGGAGGGAGAGGGATAGAGGGAGCAAAGAAGGGCTTCACTTGAGCACAACAAAAGTCCACGAGGAAGGAGTGGACAGAGTGGAGATAAGGTCAAGGTAACACTTAACTTTACAATAGCCGTGTGCTGGTGCATTAACCTGTGAGTTCACCTGCTGGGGAGTCGCACAAGTGCATGATAATGCCCTGAAGGAGCTTAATCAAAGTTCACTCGTACAGACCCAAATGCTCTTCAGTGCGCTGTGTACTTTTTGTACTCCTCCACTGGTTGACCCGAGGCCTGCTCGCCGTTTGAAAGAGCGATGGAGGACAAGCCGAGGAAGCATTTCAGTCTCTAATCTTCACGCTCAGCATGCTTGTTATTCAGTCTGTTACAGCAGCATGGACCAGGAGTGGGCCGCCCTGGAGCCTCATGTGGCTCAGAGTGGCCTTCTCCAAATAAACATCAACCCAGCTGCTTGTTAACACAACTAATGAGCAAACCCCATGACAGCAACTCAATGCATTTAGGCTTGTTTTGTCAAAATGGCTGAAGTTCAAATCGAGCATCAGAATAAAGGTGACTGAAGTGACTTTGGTGGTTGTTGGTATTTCAGAAATCTTCTGGAATTTTCACACATACCGTAAAATACCAAATAAACGCTGAGTTCCAATTAATTGCCGAGTCCCAAATAAACGCAGGGTGTAGCAGCACATTTTGACAAATAAACGCCCATTCCAAATAAACGCCGAGTCCAATTTATTAGGCACAGCCTACGAACTACGGTCAAAGTTACAGTAGGCTAAACACCTGCAAACACTGAGTTACCAGCTGACAGCTGATGCTTGAAAAGTGATTTATTCAAAAAGAAACATGATCAGACTGTACCTTATCAGTCCGCATGGTTTAATTTTCTCTCATGACGTCCTGTCGGCTTGCTTCGCCTCCCTCTGTATGTCAACAAATGCATGTTTGTGTGAGGCGCTCTGTTTTACGACAGTGCAGTTACACTCAACGACCACTACGTCTAGGGCACTAGAGAGCAGAAAGCCGGAATCTTACATACTAGGGCTTAAATAATTAAAAAAAGACACTCGCTGCATGTCGTCTGCCCTTAACTAACGTCAAGAGGCCCAGAAGTCTTCTATGTAAATCTATGAAGAGGCCAGTCACATCAGTTAGCGGTACATTGCTGATGATCGCCATGGCCCCGGTACAGCGAAAAAAAAGTACGACCTTAACTTAACTAGTTCTTACCAGTATTTAGAGTGTTTAGACAGTGCTGAGTTGAAAGAAGAAGACAAAGGTATAACTATGGTACTGTAATCTTGCCTTGAAAATGTAAAGGAGATTTTCATACTGGTGTAAATAAATAATATGATTACATTTACCATATTTTTCAAGAATATTTTTTTATTTTTTGCTAAGCAAGATTTTTGTGAGAAAGGAATTAAACGCCTCTTCCAAATAGACGCCTGGTCCCAAATAAACGCCTGGTCTGCTCAGTGATTGAAACAAATAAACACCCCGGCTATTATTTGGTATTTTACGGTAGCCATCTTTGGGGTTAACAGAGGATGGTCAGAGAAAGGAAAAATATCCAGTGAGAATGGTCAGAGTGGTTTTTGAACACACAAGAAGAAGAGCATACTGGTTGCCACTCCTGTCAGATGAGAACAGGAAACTGAGTGCCCGATTACACGAAAATGAAAACAGCAGAAAACAGAGAGTTTTGTTGCGTACGCACCTTCCATTTACGCAAGAACGGTGGCCAGAATGTCTGAATCCACAGACTCTTGAAACCAGGGTCCAGATTGAAAAGTTTTGAAAACATTTTCATTTTCGTCTCTGAGTAAACAGGGATCGCCATTGTCAGGGAAAACGGTGACGCGAGGTGCATGTTGTGTGCATACCTAGGAACAACCCTCTACTTACTCTACTTACTCTGCTGCTCTGTACTCCAGTGTGTACTGTGCTTAGATTAGGTTAATCTTGTAAATTGTATCATTATTTTATTTAGGCTTTATTTTAGGTTAATGTTGTAAATATAATCGTTATATTTCTACTTAGATTCTACTAGCCTCAGATTATGTTAGTGTTGTAGATATTATTGTCATTTTTATTGTTATTGTTATTTTTACTGAGTTTTTTTTTTAGGTTAATGCTGTAAATATTAATCTTATTATTTTGTTAGATTTAAGTTGGATTTTTGCTGGTCTTGGATTGTGGTAGTGTTGTAAATATCCTTATTTACTTTCTTTATGGCTAATACCAGGACCTCAGTAACTGACTTCGTGCAGACGGGAATGACAAATAAAACTCCTCTGAATCCTTTGAACAACAACAGCTATGACCGACCACCAAGCAACATGTGTGCTGCCAACTGTGTTCGGTTTGTTATTGCTTTTCCAACAAAATGTGGATTTGCTACATCACTACTCCGATTAGCCGAGACACATTTGTTATATTTGCCAAGGACACTACAAACTTACGTTGCCAACTACTGGCCTGGCATGCACTCTACAACGTTTTCAGTTGTTCTCACGGATCCGCGTGAACGCGCATCGTTATCACACTGTCTCTTGAAAACGCAAAGAAAAAAATCTTTCCGCTTCTGGTGACAACGTTGTCATGTAAACAGGCCCTGAGGCTAGAATTCACTCTGGCTCACTGAAATTGGATAATAGACGAATGTTGGCTGGTCTGATAAGTCTGGATTCCTTCTCAAACATTCAGATGTAAGGATCGGAATTTGGCGAAAACGTCATGAAAGCTTGGATCCATCCTGCCTTGTATCAACGTTTCAGGAGCACATGTTCATCACAGTATTGTACAATAAAAGCAGAGTGTTTAACTTGTACTTACTTTTGTTTTCCTTTACAAGCTTGAACTGCTAAGAATGTCGAAGAGCCTCATATACCCTTAGCCCGGGGCTTCTAAATGATTAAAACCACCCCTGTAGATCAGGTTAGTGGATGGTGGAGAGTACACAGGAGGCTGCCGCAACCCACTGAAGCTCCGACTAATAATACCCCTGCTGATTGCTTTAGAAAATTTATCATCTCTAATTATGCACTGAGTAAAAACAGCACGCTCTCGGATAAGACAGCAATCGAGGCGGCTACCGTCCAATTGATGGGGGCAGCTGCACAGCCCATCCAGTGTCATTACCTTCGATCATACTTACACTCCCTCATTCATCACTGTATTGTTTACCATTATGCATCCCACGACACAGCGCCTTCTTTTTTTTTTTTTTTTTTTGGCGCTATGTACAGCAAGGCTCCCACGCTAATGACAGATCTGCCTCGTAAACACGGCAGAGCCGGCCGAGCCCCCTTTTCCTTGTTACACACACTTCAAAGGAGATGTGGGCACAGCGGCCAAACAGGAGGGACCGGCGGAGAGAGGAGAGGTAGATAGGTAGTTAAGTGGCCGCGTCCCCTGCTGCATACTGAGAGGAAATGGTGACAGGTGAGGAGGGAGATTGAGGGGTGGATGAAGGGTGAGAGGTAGTGATTTTCTGTCCGGAACCGAAGCTGATCAGAACCCTGAAGACCTGAGGAGGGAGAGGAGAGAAACTGGAAAGGACAGAGGCGAGGGATGAGGGGAGATTGACAAAGCAAAGGAGAAAAGGAGAGGAGGGATGGGGGAACAACAGAGTAGGGCTGGGCAATGTGGAGTAAATGTCATATCCCTGTGTTATATAGGTAAGTGGCAAAACATGATGTATACAAAGATATCTTAATCGGTAGAGAAATAAAAAATGGTTGCGAATAATATAAATGTAACCCTCTACTGAAGATAAGAAGATAATGAAACTCAGCGCAACAAACTTAGGGTTGTAGCCAGTGTTAATTTTGTTGACTAATAATCTTCGTCAACAACATTTTTCCCCTGACGAAAACTAGACAGTAACTCATAAAACAAGTGCACATGGACAAAAAATAAAACTAAATTAACTGACATTTTCATCAACAAATAAAAACTAGACTAAATTGTTTGACAGAGACTAAATCCAATCAGAGCTAATTTGGTCATGTAGAAAGTAGAGACAAGTTAGGAATATATCCAATCACAGCTACTTCAGTTTTGTGGAAAGGTTGGATGAGTTAAGAGGGACATCCAATCACAGCTGCCTTAGCTTCATGGTGGTGGTGGGATAAGTTGTGGAGCGATCCAATCAGAGCTGCTCTCTTTATGAATTGATATATTCATGTAGAGCAGGTTCACTGTTTGTTGTCAGTTCTGGTATTGTAACTGAGATGCTCTGCCAGGTAGCCTAAATAAAGGTGACTGCATTTCACACAAAAGTTCAATTTGTTTCTGTTAAAATATACATTCAAACTTTAATAGCATTCAGTAAAGGGTTATTAGATGTTTCATTGTATCCAAGTGTAAAACATGACTTCAGAAATTCAAGGAAACAGGAATGTTTTAGTCGGCTAAAGTGACAGTAGATTCTGTAGACTAAAATATTACGAAATTCATCAACTAAACTAGACTAAAATTAAAACAAATTTAGATGACTAAATTACGACTTAAACTTAAAGATACTTTAGGCAAAAGACAATAACTAAAAGTAAATTAAAAAGTGCAGTCAAAATTAACACCGGTTGTAGCCAACTAAGCAAAAACCTCCAGGGTAGAATACTTAGGTAATGTAAGTGCAGTTCCTATAGTCTCCACTTGAGGCTGTCTTTGAAAAACCCTTAGCTTACAGTTCACACCACAGCTGTAACTTTATACTCTCTATCTGAATATTCATCGAACCTGACAGTGAAAATTGTGTAGTCATAAATTTAAATTGAAAACATACAGTGCAGCAGCACACAAGGGAACCCGGAGCAGTGAACTAACTGATCCAACAGAGGGCGCTGGACAGCATCATTGTTGTTTCAACAGTGCATATATATAGGATTATAAAAATAATCCTGTCTTTATTTTCAATTATGCCATCGGTTGTATGGAGCTCAAACTGCTTCCACGTTGTGCTCCTCAGATGTTATTGTCAACTCAGAGTGGCTTTGCCTGTCCTCCATTTTCTCACAGTGTACTTCCTGTTGTTGTGGTCAAGCAAGTAGTGAACAGTGGGGTTGCCCCAAATGTTGGATCAGGTGGTTCACTGCTCCAGGTGCTCTAAAGAGCTGCTGCTTTGTATAATTTATATTTGAATGTATATTTAAAAGTCAAATATGGAGTACTGTACTTATGTACATTTTTTGACGATCTGTTCCTTTCTTGAGTATCTGAAGTCAGTGGATGTTTTTTTTTCTCTTCTAAAATGTGATCTGCGTGTGATTTAATCAAGTGGTGGTGCCATGCCTGTACCTTGTGCGTGCACTACTCAGATCGGGCAGGTAAATGTTGAGCTAATGTTGCTCAGAAAACGGTTGGCCTTGGCAGTAATGATGGCTACGGCAGATACAGGTGATGATTCCACACCAGAGCACCCATGGCCTCATCTGAAGTCCATGTTTGAGATTGTCTAAATGAAGAATGATTAAATTGATGAATGATTAAATGTTGGCTGTGAACAAACTTTGTCACCACCTACAAAAACTCACTGATTTTTTGTCGATTCAATCGTGTTTCAGTAGGCATAGTTTTCATGGCATGTTTTATAAGCTTTATATTCTACAGGTTCTATAAGCAGGTCCTATGCATTCAGTAGGCTGTTTCAGTCGTTAGGTTCTGTAAATTCACTGTGGCAACAATACAATAACGATCTTGACATTAAAATGAAAATTTACTTTTAATACTTACGTATTTTCAAAATCAGGTACTCCAGTAGTTTAAGTAAAAAATTGACTGGACAACTTTCATTTGTATTAAAGTAATATTTGACCAGGAGTATTGATACTTTCACTCAAGTAATGGAGGTGAGTACTTTGTCCACCACTGAATATCAAGTGTAAGGTGACAGCCCTAATGATTACTGTTATAAAGCATCATAAACTATCACATGCTTATTACTATGATTATACAGTATAATAAGTGCAGCACACAGATGGAGCCACTTAAATTTTCCCCAATTTTCTTGGCAAAGCCTTACCTGGTCCATGACAGGAAAGCGCTCCAACCTGCCCACCCCTAATGGTTGTTTTGAGATCCTGCGCAATTACGTGATAAACGTGACCCGTACCACTTTTATTTCATAGGATATATAAATGAAAATTTTGCTTAGCATAGAAAATGCCACAATGCAATTGAGAACAAAAACAAACAAAAAAATGTTTTTTATAGTCCCAGTGGATGGAAGTTGGCTGGAAACTGGGTTGAACTCAGCTGGCATTTGGCTGGGAGGGGAAAATTGAAGTGGCCGCATCTGCAAAACTTTATAATACATTCTTCGGTGTTGATAATAAATAAAAATAAGGTCTTACTGGAAAAATACTAATATACCGCTAACTCTCCATATATTGCCCAGCCCTGGTAAGAAGTAGTGATTTTCTGTCCAGAACCGAAGCTGATCAGAACCCAAAAGACTTGAGAAAGGAGAAACAGGAAAGGAGAGGGGCGACGGAGGAGGGAGGATCGACGGAGCGAAAGAGGAGAGGAGAAGGGGAGGAGTGGGGGGGATTACAGACAGATAGATGCTTCTCATGGTCAGCGAGGAAGTCAGAGACAGAGAAGCGAGGAGGAAGATGCAAGTGAAGGGTGGGAGACAAGGGAGGGGATAAAAGGAATGCGAATGAGGGAGCGAGAGACAGAGGGAGTAAGTGAAGGGAAGGGGAGGGAGGGAGGGGAGGCAATCGAGGGACGGAGAGAAGAATGGGTGTGTTGTGTGTGCGTGCGCGAGGCTGAGATCGATACCAAGTGCACTCAATTATCATTCCAGTACAGTATGTGTGTTCACTGTTGTGAGCTGGTGTGGCTGCGGGGTAAACTCCTCTCCCACAACTCCACCTAATGGGGAGTAGCACACACCACAGGGTTCTTTTGTCTCGCTGTCTCGCTCGCTCCCTCACCCACAAACCCTCCTCCTCTCTCTTCCTTTTTTTTTTGGAGATTTGTAGTGCAAGGCCAGCAAACGGAAAGATGGTGCGGCTGATACAAAATTGTGTTGTGTCAGCAGAGTCTCCTAATAAGGGCTATTTGATCAAACAACTACTTATGAGCACACTGTAAAATCCCCAGAGTCCTCTGTGTGCGGTGTAGCTTCAAGAGAGGAATCAGCTCAGAGGGAGGACATAAATAAAAAAAAAAGAGAGGGGATTTTGAGCTTGGATGGAGAAGCTGCGCAGCTTTATTTTGCCTTCTTTCTGGGGACTGGATTTGCTGTAGAGTGACTGTGAACGACAACGGTGTCAAATCTTTGAGTCAGCAATTCAGTTTGGGACCCAGTTTTAATTTTAAGAACTGTAGATTCAGCAAGGAAAATTTATCTCTGTTCTGCTCTTTGGCTTCAAAAAGCAACATAAATCTTTCAGGGTTAAATCTTTAGTCTTTGCACTGATGTCAAGGCTGACTTCCACTAAAAAGTCAAAGGTCATGCAGCCCCATATACATCTTCTGCACTTAA
This sequence comes from Cetoscarus ocellatus, assembly GCA_037902135.1. Taxonomy (NCBI): domain Eukaryota; kingdom Metazoa; phylum Chordata; class Actinopteri; order Labriformes; family Labridae; genus Cetoscarus; species Cetoscarus ocellatus. The sequence goes on along the minus strand of JBAMNC010000349.1, from coordinate 198,469 downwards.
GTTTACTAAGAACCCCTCAGTCTTTTAGCCACCAGCCACTTGACCCTTCGTCAGCTTTCTGATTGGTTAACTTAGCAACCAATCAGAGTCAGAGAATCCCTGATCAGCTGTAGGTGCTGGGTTACACAGTCAAACACTTTGGCTGTGTTCGAAACCGTACCCTATCTCGGATATAGTGCGCTACATAGTGTGTTCGCTATTTTGTAGTCTTGTTCGAATTCTTAGCGGTTAAAGGATAAGTTCGGTTTCTACAGCTTTTACATAGTTTATAGAATGAAGTAGAACAATATACTCACCCAGAAGGCTTTCCTGATCCAAACAGTGCTTCGGGAGATATTTAGATCCAAAATCGAGCGGCGGACATCCGTATAAATGGTAGCAGACAGGGCATGTATAGCCGCTCCTTAAACTGCATTAATCGTCCAAAAACTCATTAGTTTCACCAACATTTCATCATGGTCCGCTCGCGCTACTCCTCCACGACAGTCCGGTGTCACTCCATCCATGTTTTTGTGACTGTGCTGACCTCTGAACTGAAAAGTTTCTTTCGGTTGCGCACACATGCGCAGTACGGCTCATTGTTTCAGCGGCGAGCGGTGGCTACACAATAACTTTCTTCTTCCAGTTTTGTGCAAAATGGACGAATATCTATCGGGTGAAGATGTTGTGGACGAGAACTTTGAATATGATGGGTGTCCTTACAGTTTCGAGCCAGAGTATACAGATGAGGAGCTCATCGAAAGGAGGACGCGGAGGCAAGAAACTTTTCAGTTCAGAGGTCAGCACAGCCACAAAAACATGGATGGAGTGACACCGGACTGTCGTGGAGGAGTAGCGCGAGCGGACCATGATGAAATGTTGGTGAAACTAATGAGTTTTTGGACGATTAATGCAGTTTTAGGAGCGGCGCTATACATGCCCTGTCTGCTACCATTTATACGGATGTCCGCCGCTCGATGTGGATCTAAATATCTCCCGAAGCACTGTTTGGATCAGGAAAGCCTTCTGGGTGAGTATATTGTTCTACTTCATTCTATAAACTATGTGAAAGCTGTAGAAACTGAACTTATCCTTTAAGTTCATTCACTATGTACACTATAAAATACCCAGAATGGGCAGCAAATATGAGATGTACCCTCTATTGTACTCCCGTATACCACAGTCGTTTTTTCCAGAAAAGAAGACGAAGAAGAAGAGAAAGATGGCTGTTATGGCACAAATTGGCACTGCTTTTGTTTATAAAGTTAATTAACGTCTCCACCTGCGCCTGAGAAGCAGCAATTGTGTTAATAGCATCCAAACAACAACAGGAACCATTTTCGTTTTGAAAAATTCAGAGTTTTAGTGACCATATAGGGGTGCTAACTTGTAGCTTGTAAGGTAACTACAATCAAGCTTGCTCTGAGTAGCTGCAGTTAGCCCGTGAACTATTGTGGGTCGTTACAGCTCGCAATCGAGACCAAATCAAACTTCCACACCACTGACATTTCTACAATTTATTGACATCAGTACAACCATTGTTATCCTCCTGAGTGCCTGGTTTGTTTACGTAATGCTTGGCACATCCACTTGCATCACAGGAATATCTGGCGCATCTACTGACGCAATGATGTTTAGAAAATTTCAGTGTAGTGTCCAAAATCTCGTTAGGTCATTCCCTGTGCAGTTCACTATTTCATTGACACTTTATAGGGAATATTGAGTGAATTAGTGAATGAGTGAACGCTTTCGAACACAGCTTTTCTGTGTAGGAAGGGTCCAAATCAATGAAGTTATAATTTTGATTAATTTGAAATATTTATAAAGATTTTGATTTTTTTCATATACTCTACTGTTGTTTTTTCTTTAGTCTATCACTTGGGCAAAAATTGATCAGATAAACTAAATATGAATAAAAGCTGGTCAAAATGTGACTAGTTTTCAAGAGTTTCTAAAGGGAGAGAGGCCAGCAGCGACAGATTTTGTCTAACCTAGTAACAGTAACTAAGGGCTTAGCAGAGGAGGAGGAGCTTGTTCTACTTTGTTCCAGACACTTAAGTTATTGGGAAAAAAAATAGGATTTCCAGCTTGATCAAATCCCAATAAACCCTTAAAAACAAGCATTGATACCATCTACCCTGAAAGTGATTTCTTGTTTTTTTAAATTGCTGCACATTTGCGTCCAAACTTCACTGGTGATAAGGAGCTAATTTCCTAATACCTGTGTGTGATATGGAGTTCGAAGAGAGAAATCAGCTCCCAGTAATGAAATAAAACGCTATGAGAAAGAAGGGATTTTGAGCTTGGATGTAGAGGCTGTGCTGTTCTTTATTTCCCTTTTTTCTCCAGCCAAGATTTGCAGGAGAGTAACTGTAAATGACAACATTGTCAAATATTTCGCTGTCCTTTTGGCGGCGAGTTATTTATTCATATATGCACTGTCACCCGCCGCAGGCACTTGAGAGCAACTGACTGCAGCTCAAGAGTTACCTGACAATCACACGACAGTAGAAAGGGAAGAAGAAGACAGAAGGAGGAAGAGGGGGCTCCGGGGAGGCGAGTACGAGCGCTCATGTTTGAGGTTCGGCCCTCTCTAGGATCCCCCTCCAGGTCTGAGCTTGGTGATGTGTTGGTCCACTACGAATTGGCTTTCAGGTGGGGTTTTTGAAAGGTAGAGTATCTAGAAGTATTTCACCAAAGTGTCCAAATCTAACCCAAAATTATGCCTGTTTTGTGCTCAAATATTTCAAACTATTTCTAAAGCCAAATAAAGCCATCATTTTATAGTTTTTTTGGGTTGCAGACTCTACATGTTAATTGTTACCATGGAAACACTGGACGTTATGTCAAAGACTACAACATGAGGAAGCTACAGCTATGACCAAACGCTGTTGTTCTGTTTCTGTTTTTCATCCATGTTTTGTATCGCTTATTTGAGATGCATCACAATTATTCCCTCCCATCTGCAGCACATTGTGCCAGACACACTCCATCTGTAACACCAACAAGTGTGGTCAAACTACCATGATTCCCCGCTTCCCTCTTCTGTTATTGTTTTGATTGAGAACCTTCTGGTGGCTGAATTTACACACTGTGCTTATAAAGACAAATGCAGGACCTGACACTTTAAATATGATTATATTATATATTTTAATTATCGCACACAAAGTAAAGAAATGAGTGTTTTTGGTCGATTATTTCTTTCTTGTAACAGAGCAGGGTGGCACGGTGGCGCAGCAGGTAGCATAAGTGCCTCGCAGCAAGAAGGAAGCTGGAGTTTGCATGCTCTCCCCATGCATGCGTGGGTTCTCCATGCACTCTGGTTTCCTTCCACACAGTGTTAATTTTGACAGACATGAAAGAAAGGAAGAGAAAAAAAGTTGGCGTATCCCTTTAACTGATGACTTTAGCCAACTGTGCTGAAAGCTGTTGTGACTAAAGCACCAGCAAAACCATAAGGAGTGCCCTCCAAGGTGTCATGGTGATGTGGGAGGAATATGAAATATGAAAAAATCGTTCTTTGAGTAGGTTGATCCAAAATTGGGTTATGACATGGCTGCGTTCACAGATTGGCTTCAACAATGAATGACTTCATCCAATTCTTTCTACAGCAGTGTGTTGACAGCACTTTTTAATTTAGTTTCACTCAGAGTCTTTTGCCTAAATATCTTTTAGTCTCAGTCATAATTTAGTCATCTTATTGTTTTAACTTTAGTCTAGTTTTAGTTGATGAAATTTTAGTCAACAAAATCTAGTCGACTAAAATATGAAGTGTAAAGTGTAAGGCATTTCTTATGTTTCCTTGAATCTCTGAAGTCATGTTTTACACTTGGATAAAATGAAACATCTAATAACCCTTTACTGAATGCAAGTAAAGTCTGCATGTATAAATGAACGGAAACAAATTGAACTTTTGTGTGAAATGCAGTCACCTTTATTTAGGCTACCTGGCAGAGCATCTCAGTTACAATACCAGAACTGACAACAAACAGTGAACCTGCTCTACATGAATATATCAATTCATAAAGAGAGGAGCTCTGATTGGATCGCTCCACAACTTATCCCACCACCACCAAGCTAAGGCAGCTGTGATTGAATATATTCCTAACTTGTCCCTACTTTCTACATGACCAAATTAGGTCTGATTGGATTAAGTCTCTGTCAAACATTTTAGTCTAGTTTTTATTTGTTGACAAAAATGTCAGTTAATTTAGATTTAGTTTTTGTCCATGTGCTCTTATTTTTATAAGTATGGCGAAAGTAATTAGTCAACAAAATTAACAATGCTTCCACATGCCAAAAACATGCTCATTAGGTTAATTGGTGACTCCAAATTGTCCTCATGAACGGTTGTCTGTCTCTCTACGTCGCCTTGTGATTGGCTGGCAACCGGTTAAGGGTGTACCCTGCCTCTCGCCCAATGTCAGCTGGGATAGGCTCCAGCCCCCACGACCCCTAAAGGGACAGGCGTATAGATAATGGATGGATGGATGGATGGATTGATGCCTCTTGGCGGTAAGCCTTACATTTTTCAAAAGCCTCATTAAATAACAGAAATTAATACATTAAAAAATATCAATACATGCCGGACATGAATCCATATATCATCAAGCCAAAAACTGCAATACTTGAGTGTGTCGATTTATCCCCCCACCTCTAGCTGGCAGACCCTTCCATCCTCTCCACTCCCAAATTCTGGAGGTAATCTCAAGCTCAGTTCATACTGCAGTTTTAAGGCATATTAACTCATCTGTGACGTTTTGCCTCAACTGGGAACGTCACGGGGGCAGAATGGAGGGAACGAGTTGATCCCCTCTTTGTTGTGTCTCCAGAGGTAGTAACAGAGACGTGAGAGAGGGAGGCACGAGACTCAGCGGGAGACAGGAGCGCCGCGAGTCTCTGCTTCTGTGTGTATGTTGGGGCACACGTCGTGTCGCACATCTAAGGAGTGCAGGGCTGTGAATTGGGCTTCTGGTAAACCTTTTGTCCTTTTGCAGGGCAGAGTTTGGTCCTAGACCAGGGGTGGGCAACTGGCGGCCTGGGGGCCACATGCGGCCCTTTACCTCTCTCAATGAGCCCCACCAATCCCCCCCCCCCCCCCAAAAAAAAACAAAAAACTGGAAATATGAAGAAAATAAAACAACAGCTGCTAAATATGATTCATCATGAGTCACCAGTACTACATAATGCAGAAATAAGGATAGATGATAAAATATTTCTACGAACCTTAGATTGCTGGTACATGTTTGTTTTTTACAAGTCATTAAAGAACTTACTTTGCTATGATTCTATCTCTAAATATCTTTTCTGAGGTATTCAAAAATTATATTAGTATTATTAAAAGCTGTACATGGGGTCAATGGTAAAGGTTATATATCTGTGCTTAAAAAATTGTAAAAATTCATAATTTTATTGCATTCAAAATTATGCTTAAATTGGCTTTAGGTATGTGTCATGCTCATAAAATCATGAATTTTTAATTGTGTTTAAAATATATTAATGTTGGTAGGCACTGAAAAAATGTTTGTGGTCCTCTTGGTAATAAAAGTTGCCCACCTCTGTCCTAGATTGTGGAGACATGGGAGTGCCACTGGTTGGAGAATTTCATCTCTACATCAGTGCAATGAGATTGCCTCCAATAATGACAAGCCTGCTTTTTAAGCCACCCCACACCATTACACTGCCTCCACCAAAAGATCTTACTCTTTTGGTGCAGCAATGAGCGCTATTTCCACATAATCCATCTGAAAGTGGGTGCAGCTTCAGCTTTCAAGAACTGTGCTCTAAGGTTTACTGTGGCTGCACAAACCGAGACGTATCCTTTCAATGGAGCCACCTGTGAGCTGAACAAAAACTGATCTGAGGGTGGTGGCATATCCTCTAAAAGTCTGAGCACAAATATTCTGACAGGTGGAGCAAGTAACAAAGAGAGAGGAGATTTCTCATGTTGGAGGGGTTTGTAGACAAGCCATGAGCGCATGTTTTTGTGAATAAAATAATTAAGAAGTATACGGGATTGTTTTGCAGGATATGGAAACTTCCCTTTTTTAAAAAAAGAGCACTCTCAGTTGGAGATCAAGCTTAGCATAATTATTCTTTGAGATTTAAATAATATGGAAGTATAACAATTCAATAAAACATTTTTAAGTTTAATTGTATGATAAATCAGCAAATGATTTGAATAATATCCAAAAAAGCAGACTCTTAATTGCTTAACTGAACTAAATGATCTGACTCACTCACAGTTTGAGCCACAGGGGATAAAAATGGCGTTCTCCTCACCTCTAGAAGATGCCTACAGCCACCGCTGCCACCGCCGCCGCTGCTTCATCTTAACATTCGCTCGTACCTGCGGCTAAATAACTCCCTGTCACAATGACACGTTTGATCTCCTCCTTCTGATAACTTCAGAGTGTCCCTCATTTCAAAGCTGATTTTGGATTTAGAAAAAAAGCCTTGAACTTAAGTCCCTTGACTCCCCATTTTTTCACCCATTATCAGCATGCAAGGCGAACAGTCGATTACAATGCACCCCCGCAACCACCTAGCCCCCGCATTACCATGGAGTAATCAAACAGAACTTGCCCCGGTGCCTTGTATTCACTAAAGAATACAAGCCACCAAAACGTCTGATTAATCCACCTCTTTAGGCTATCGCACTCCCGTGAGGAACAGAGAGAAGAAGAAAATACCCCAGATCCTTGGGCGTGCAGCAGCGCAAAACCACTGATAACAGCCAAGATCATAATAGGCCCAGTGATTTTCATTTGACTCCCAGTGAGCCAAATCAGTAGCTGCCGTCCATCTCCCCACTGTGAGCAAATCACAGCCTCCGTTCAGTACCGCAACAGCATTAGGGCCGTGACATGGCCTCGGCAGTTTTTTTTATATTTGCCTTGTGGCTGTTTCCTCGCACCGTGGCCGTTTGCACCACCCCCCCGAGGGAGCTGAAGGAGGATGGAGGGGCCACTGGAGAGAGAGCGAGTGGGAACAGCGAGAGTTTTAAAGCTCCTCATATGTTGAGAATCTTAACAGCTTAGAGACTGTTATTGAACTCGTGAAACAACAACAGGAAAGAAAGTCTTGATTTTTTAATGTACCCATGCAGTGATGAGGTGAAGCACTGAGGTACATTTGTGTATTTTGATGATATACGTTCAATAAATCAGCTGTAAATATGGGCCAGCACCAATATTTAACTTTTCAGGTCAATATCTGCCAATCCGATTATATTGTGCATCCCTAACAGTTGGCTGTAGATGTTTTTGTGAAGCATTTATCAAAATCAAAATAAAAATGTGAGTAAAATATCCTTTGATGACCTGTAAAAACAGCAGAAAGCAGCTGAAGCTGGCCTGAATTCTGTCTTAAGCTCTTTTGATTAAGTATTGCCAATTGCATTTAAATATTAATATCTATAAATGTTGCTAAATTAACTTTTTTGACAGTTACAAAGGTGAATTTGTCCTAATTGTGAAAATGTGGCTCTTTGGTAAAGAGGATCATTTCAGTGTGGCCCTATTGGTGATCAAAGTTTTCTTCTGTGCTCTAGATCAGTGGTTCTCAACCTTTTTGGGGTCCTGGGCCCCCTGCATACTTTTGATCTACCCTGAGGACCCACCCCCCCACAAAGGAGGAGTGGGTCCATGATCTTTTTCTCCTTCTTCTTCTTTGTGAAACTGTGCTTATTATCTTGTTCTTTGTTTGTTTGTAACACTCACTTAATTTCACCTGAACCTGAACCTTGCAAGTTAATGAGTTTCCCCACAACACCTTTCACTAAAACAGAAGGGGGCTCATATTTTGAAAAGGATGCAGATCGTGTTAAGTTTGTATTACACAAACTTAAATAAATTACACTTGTGAAACAGATGGAATTAGAGAAAAAAAAAATCCTTTTACCCTTTGTAGTTCAGGTAGATAAAGGTCTCAGTCACATTTGAGTAAAATAATCGTATTTTTATAAATGTCATAGGATCTTTTTTAAAAAATATTTTATTTATCAGGACCCCTTGCAATCACACCACGGAACACTAGGGGTCCATGGACCCCTGGTTGAGAAACACTTCTAGATTATACAGAAATACTTCAAAATGTGTGTGTTTTGTTGTAATAGTATCTCAGGTTGACTCACATTTGGTACATTTTGTCATGCTTTCCTTATCTTTACAAGTTGTTGCTTTTTTTCAATGACTGAGGTGGAGGGCCACATGTGACCCGTGGACCGTCTGTTTCCCAACCCTTATCTAAACAATTTGCATTGATAATATATACTACCCACAAAACTGATTTCCTCCAGTGTTGTGGCAGTGTTTGACTGATGTGTTATGTTGTTGTTGGTATGTTGGTCTGAGGAGGAGCCGGCTGAGCGTGTGGACATGTCTGAGCTGCCTGGACTGGCATTGAGTGAATGCGATTATGAAACTGTGCCGTTCTGCGCTGTCATGTCTGATGTGTGCTATTGTGGAGCCACTCGGCTTCAAAATAGATGAATATTCCTTCTGACAACGCGCTTCCTGAGCCTTACAAAGATCCCAACGTTCAATGCTATTGTAATCTCTTCAGAAAAAGAAGACATCATTTTGCTGTTTAATGCCCGAGCGTGACAGGAGACTAAGCTGTTGCGTTTGGTGTTTGTGTCATGGAGGGTGTGAGGAAGGGGAGGGGGGAGGAGGAAGAGGGAGGTGTGAAGGAAGGAAGGAGAGGAGGTAACTTGCCTGTCTCTGCTGTGATCCCTCTTTCTTTTTCTTGCCATGTTTGCTGGAGGGGACAAAAGAAAGACAATGTCAGGATGTCGAATCTATCTCTCCCTCCAGTGGTCACAGGGCAGCACTGCCTGGCAGCCATCATAAAGAGAACATCAACCTAATCTACGGGCCCTGTCTCAAACACAGCCCCCGGGCGGAGGATGCGTTATGATCTCATAAGACAGGATAGGTATCAGCAAGATGACGGATATATCATCTTCATGATCTAGTGGATTATCCTCTCAGAAACCCTCGCTTCAGTATGCTAAATCACTTCCTTTAGATCTTTGAAGCGCTGTTTGGAGTGGGGCTGTCAGATTTTAACGTCATAGTTTTAATCACGATAATCCGTGCTATTATTTGCGTACAACAAAGTTAAGCCTCCATAACTTGGCTGGGGCTGGATACCATGCACCCTAGTGTCTCCCTGATTTTACATGGAAATAAGGACAACACTACTCCTTTGAATCACAATAATCGGTGCTACTATTTGTGTACAACAAAGTTAAGCCATCATAGCTCATCTGGAGCTGGATACCACTCACTCTAGTGTCTTCCTGATTTTACACAGGAATAAGGACAACACTACTCCTTTGAATGTCATTTCTCCAAAAAAAAAAAAAAACTCAGACAGGATGGTAGACACACCAAAAGGAATATTTACCTTGTGATATCAAACATTTCACCATTTAACCTCCCCTTTAGCTGTTTTCATTAACTTTGACTTGAGAAAGTTACATTATTTATTTCCTGCTAAGCTAATGTTGTTAAAACTGCCAGGTGCAGAGGATCACGCTGAGCTTGAGTCTGAACAGCTGTTTTTGTTTGGGTTGATCTAGAAAGAAAAACTAATAATATCATCTTTTTTACTGTTTATCTTCCAATGTGTCAACAGGAATAAAACAGGATTTAATAACTGGGCTTCATGTGCTCTGTTTCTGGTGAATCAGACTGAGGGAAAAATCGGGTTTAAAATCAGGCTTAAAATCACCTCATGCAACTTTGGGCAGCTGCTGTATCCACCTGATTCAGTGTCTGTGATCAGACAGTTCAATCTTGCCAAACTCCAATCTGCAACGATTTTGAGGGGCCCAAAACAGCAGGGCCCAATTAGAGGTGGGTGCTACAAGCAAGATCACTACTGAGAATGGCTGCCCATATTGAGATTAGCATTGATGCTAACAGCTTCAGGAGCAGTTTTAGGATATCTTCTTTCCACTACAGACATGTTTTATCGACAGCCTGTTCGAAGAAGTGGTCTAGGTTTGTCCTCTACGGTGCAGAAGTAGCATCCCCCTACTATATCATCTGACAGGCCTGTCATGAATGTGATTGATGGAACAACTGTCCAATCACCGGCTTGATATGCTTCTGAAATGTTCTACCCTTCCCAGTCACTTCTATGAGCTCTTTCCTGATGGACTGGTGAAATATATCGAATAGTCCCTCTGATCTGTCGGGTTACATTTAGTGTGTTGTCAGCAAAGTAACTGCAGCGCTATCTTAAAAGTAAATTGAAAAAAGTCAGATTCATACTGAAAAATTTTGGCATGTTTTTGCTGCTTCAACCAAGATGTTACTAAGAAATGCTTCTGATGGACTCAAAACAGTTTGTTTGGAAATGCAAAATAACAGCATTTTAAAGTGATTAATCATAATAAACTATCAAAATACAGCGTTTAAAATCTTCAATCTTCTGACAGCCCCCTTTCCAACACTTTAATAACTGCTGTTTTCTCCCTCCTGCTCTGGTTTAAGATTAAATAAGAGATCATTATCCGTCTCTTTCCAGCTGACTACCCTCCAATCTAAACCTAGCACACCTGACCAAAAACATTGTGACGCGCTGCTATGCCAGCTTGGCCACGCAGGTGTCAGTGCCAGGGATGGGCTCTGGCTTCTGCTCCCGTCCCTGGCACAGACCGGCCTGGCAGAGCGCCGAAGGCCACAGGCCGGTCACTGACCTGACGCTAAGGCTGAAGACGCGGCGCGCCACCAGGAACCTCATCAGGTAGTAGATGACCACAATGAGAACCAGCAGGCCCAGCACCACCCCGATGATGGCTCCCGTGATCACGCCGGCCTGGATGGGCACTGCGGGGCGCAGGAGAGGACATGAGGGTAAAAAAGAACGAAGAGTGAGAGGCGAGGACGCGACAGAAAGAGCTTGAGGAGGGTTTGAAGGAAAGACTGGTAATATTCAAACAAAGGGAAGAAATGAAAACAAAAGGTAAGGTAAGACAGAACGGAGAAAAAAAAGGAAAAATTGAGATTAAAGTGGGAAAGAGAGCAAAGGTAAAATAAAGGTTGAATGAAAGATAAAGGGACAGGTGCAGTAGAGGCAGAGGAGCTTTCCACATGGGGGCAGGTACTGTTTTTTCCTCTTCGGTTTTATTGAAAAAAATCTTGTCCAGACCAGTTTTGCAAGGAATATGACCACTTTTTTCAGTAACAAGTAATCTACCGCATTACTATTTCAAACCAGTAATCAGGTTAAAGTTACTTATCCAAGTCTCTGTGCATTACTATTTTTGTCTATTTCCTCAGTAAAAAGATATATTTGCGTTATTTTTGTGTCTCGGGTCATGACGTCAGGTATGCGACAAGTCACGTTTTCAGCATTAGGACAACTACATTTGTGTCCCAGCCAGTGACACAAACGTAAACAGCAATGGGGGGAGGAGATAGTTGCGCGTTTTGTAGCAGGAAATACAGTCCCGATTTTGAGTTTGTGTCAGCAAAAGATGACAATATTAACCCTTTGACTTCCAATCTAAGAAATACATTTGCAACAAATTGTTTGTTGGTAAACTTGTGTTCCTTCTTCATTTCAGGTTTTATTTTTCAGATTACCCTACTGGAAAGCAGATATGAAGGTCAACCAGCTGGTTGGCTTGCCTGTTGATGGTCAGCCTGGGCATGAATGGATTATTTCATTTCTGCAACAATTTCTTTGTTATTTCATATAAACACATCACAGAGATCAAAATGTAGGTAGATTTAGCCATTGACTCAGTCCTCTGAGAAATCATGGATACAATTTTTATCGTCATATCAACTTTCTTCAACTAAATTGTGATTGTTAGAGGATCTACGGTTAGATTTCTCAGGAGCTTTCTCAGGAATGATTCACTTCTGATTTTTTTCTAGGTTTCTAACAGTTATATTCATGTAAAGCAGCTCCAGCCAGTGGAGATGTACTGGTGTTACAAACACTATACAGAGAGGTGAGTAATACAAAGATGGGCTTTCAGAGTTTTAAATACAGTGGTAGCAAAAGGTCAACCGCACGGTTACAATGCCAGTCAAATGGTTAAGGTTTGTTGTACACTCTGTGCTGGCGACAAGTCTTATCTAGTTTCAAAAACACCCTGTCAAATCTAAAGAAAAAATTGGAGTCACTGACAGATTAAGTCCCACCAGGTTGAGCAAAGCAGAGAGCTACAACTAATGCAAGAGGTCCCCCTCCATCCAAATAACAAAAAGCTGGACTTTGGTGCAAAACCAGTAAGTAGGGGAGAATTGAAGAAGTTGGTCAGGCAGTATGTTGTAGAGGAAATGCTGCCCTTAAACACGGCTGACTCTCAATATATTGGTGAATTATATATTGAATGTAACTAATAAACTAGGTAGGTTGTAATATAACTTGGTTACTTTTAAAGTCAATTAATCAGTAAAGTAACTAAGTAACTTTTTAAAGGAGTAATCAGTGATCAGATTACTTTTTCAAGGTAACTGTGGCAACACTGGTCCAGACGTTTTAAAAAACCTCTTTGTCCACATGCAGATACATAAATGTCTTTTATCAGCATGTAACTATGTCGGGAACGTGCAACATTGACACAATTTTTCTGCAAAAGTGGCTTCATTTCTTCATTTTGTTTGTTGACGAAATTGTCAGTTAATTTAGCTTTTGTCCATGTGCACTTGTTTTTATTAGTTACTGTCTAGTTTTTGTCAGGGGAAAAAAGGTTGTTGATGAAAACTGACGAAAGTAATTAGTCAACAAAATTAACGCTGCTGTGGCCGTCAGATTTTCCAACACTGGTTTAACTCTCAGTTTACTCATAATCTTGTTTAAATACTGGCTAACAATGGATTTCAGGAGTCAGATCAAACAAGAGGTCATTTCTCAATCCTTATTGAGGGTTGCATTCATAGTTATAGAGACGTAATGATAAAAACATACCCTCAAAACCATGTTTTTCTATCTCACTTTTTCAGAATTTGATGATATCCTAGGGGGCCAGATAGGAAGCTGTGGGGGGCGTGATGTGGCCTGATGTGGATGTGAACAGAACGATGCAAATGGTGACATCAACCCGAGAAGACAGGGCAGATTGTGACGTTTTAGACCCAAAATGCTGTTTTCCTGGTTAACACTGCGATACCCGTAAAAGAGTTTCAGAAAACCTTCACTCCGGCAGAAGTCTTTCAGTGACCTGAAGTGTAGATTACATGTAGACTGAGGGACAAAAGCTGTGTTTTCAAAAATATCTGCCTACATGTGGACGTAGCCTCAAGGTGAGAGCGGAGACTGAGAAGGGGGGACAATGGGGGAGGGGACAAGATGATATGGGGGAAGGATGGGGGGAAATGGGATAAGATGGCATGAAGGAGAGGGAGAAAAGGAGTGAAAGAGAGGCAGTGATAGCAATCTCAAATGGAAAAAAAGAGATAAAATTGTAATTGATTTCATTTAAGAGGAGGTGTGGGGAATTCTAACAAGGTGGCGTGAGTCTGAAAGGGGCCGCAGTCGCTGTAAAAGATTAAGATTAATCTGAGAGTTTGGGACAATTATGACAACAATTGAAAACAGTTGGCTCCTGATGACAAAAAAATCACTTAAACACGCCATATGGGTCCGAGGAAAGCTAACAAGCAGACAACACAGACGCTAGACTCTGATTAGATTTTCGTGACGAACCCCTGCAGGACTTCTTCTGCCTCACCCTTCTCAAAGACCAGCAGACGCACACTGGAGGGCCGGCCCACTATGTCAGGGGGGTTCTTGGCGTCGCAGGTGAAGGTGCCGTTGTCGGTGAATTCCAGGTTCTTCAGCAGGATGGAGCCATCGCGGCGGGCGGGGTTGCCAACAAACTCCAGCCGGTCCCTGAAGGGGCCCTTGTTGTCCACATAGGCAGCACCACCAGTGTAGTGGAAGATCTGCGAAGGACATGGGACATTTTACTCTATGCACTTGATAAGATATATATTTCAACTCAAGAGCTATAGCGTCATTATCCAGTTATTGTGGACAAGATATCTTAGGGTCCATTTGAGGCATTCTCTACAGACACAATAATGAACTTAACGTGGCTTTATTAATGATTGTCTCACATGTTCTTTTGTTGTTTTTGTCCATGTAAAACACTTTGTGCTGCATGTTTTTGTATGAAAAATGCTATAAAAATAAAGTCTGGGGTCAAAAGTTGAAGGTCAAGGTCATGGAGGCTAATGTTCTGACTTGAGGATGAATTGATGAAATTTTAGAGGTAAAGGGTACACCAACTATTTTTTGTTTTCGTGTCTTGCCTCACTCCTGAGTCCATGACAGGCAGATAGACACCATTCTTCTGACTGTAACAAGGAAGAGACGGAAAAAGCTTGCCCATGAATGTAAACTCATGGTATTTGGCGAGCTGTTGAGTCTGTGGATATACTGTTATGTAACAAGCTTTCATATTTGCATAAGCCTGTGTCTACCTGAGTATCCCCAAGGCGTTAGCCTGTGATGTTTGGGGGAAAAGAGCTTCGCTGTTATCTGGTAACCGGCATGAATTTGCGGTTCGTGTGTGCTCAGGACTATAAGCGGTGTGTGCCTGGAGCGGCAGTGCGCTTCACTCGAGATACACTGCAGGTCCCCGTATGTACGATGCTCTGCTCTGGTTTAGTAGCATATGAGGGCCATTGCCCTCAAAACCAGCCGTTCTGAACAGAGGGGTTATGTGAGCATGGAAAGAATGCAGCTTTGCTTTATTCATTGGCTTTTTGGACCAAAGTATGTTACGTTTCATGAAGACATCAAGGATCCATGTTAAACTGCAGAAAAGGCACAAAATATGGGACCTTTAAAACAATAAGTGAGCAGTGGAGACAGGCAGAGCAGATGGCACATCCTTAAATGTCATATTTTCTTATTTTTTTTGATTGAGAGCCCCCTGGTGGTGGAATTTACATTCTGTCCACTTAAACCAGACAGTTTTAAAGATAATCAAAGTGTATTTGTTTTTAGCATTTTGCTGGTTGTGTCTAGATGAAATACCTTCTACTTTTTGACTTCTGACTATAAACTTAGTTTGGCAGCAAATATATTTTCAGTTTTTATGCATGAAGGAAGGGATCAAAAGACAGTTTTCATATTCGACAAGTTCTGACCCATTAGCTCCAGTATTGATTAATTTTGTCACCCAGTCTGTCATATAAGGGCAGATGACGTCCAGACTAAAAGCTTACTGATTTTTCAGGGAAGCCTAAATTGCCAGAGGGGTGAGGGGAGGGTGAGTCCAGTCCAATTGATTGTTTATTATTCACACTTCATATGACGGGCATAAACTCAATGTGCTTTGTAAGTTAAGTCAGTGCTGCTGCTCTGCAAGGTCAAGGCCAGACTCAGCAGTAAAACAAAACATTTACATTTCAGCTCAAATCTGAGGGTCCGTGCAGGTCCACGAATGATAAGCAGCCTTTAACATGATACTAACATGTCAGGAATCAAATGGGATGTTTTAAATGGACAAATGCACCATGAAAGCTGATATGGAGACGTATGAAACTGTAGATGTGTCCCGACGGGAGGAGGAATGAGCGACAGAAGATAAGTGAAAAGAAACACACAGGGGAAGAAATCCAGTTTCAAAGTAAGGGCACTGCGGGAGACGGATGAAAGCGAAGGAGGCGAGGGGAGGAGGTAATGAGAGAGGAGGGGAGGGACAAAGCAGGAAAGGTCTGTGGAGGGGGAGATTAAGGGAGGTGGACAGAGGGAGGCACAGTCAGGACGGAGCGAGATAGAGAGATTAGGGCGATGGCAGGATGATAAGGCCGGGGAGAGGGAAATTAAAGAGTGGGACGCAGGTGAGGTGGCAGGAGGAGAGGGGACTACAGGAGAAAGTTCCCTCATAAGACATAAATACTACTCTCAAAATAAAAAAAAAATCTGAATGTGAGACATCTAAGATCCAGAGAGGCTGTAAAGGGGGAAAAGTTTGGATTCAAAGGAGCCCTTGAAAAATCTGATCTTATGAGTGTTTTGACATACCAGCTAATTATCGTTATATCATTGGTCTTAAATACCCTGTTTGTCTTCATTTTAATTCTGAAAAGTAACATCTAGGCATCTTCTGCATTGGTAAACTCTAATAAAACAGCATTTATTTGAAAAAAGAGGCCCTTTAAACATTAGCAGACAATATTAGTATCTTTTATATATAAATCATACTAATAAAACTATAGAGCAAGACAAAGGAAAAAGCTTTGAATCTTTTATATCAACAAGATTCATGAGGCCTGATCATATGATTAAAAACGAACAATTTTAACCCTTAAATGGGGAACAGAGGGCTCGAGTTCAGCGCTGCTCAGGGCCGTGTTTTCAGCAGCACTGTTTTCTGTTTCTGGTCTCTGCTCTGCACTGGGCTTTCCACTCTGAGCCAGTTGGTTTAACTGCTAAATAAACAGTGGTACGACATCATACTGGTAGGTCTAGGCAAGGAGCCATTTTGTGCAGCTACTAGCACTTTGGACAGGGGACACGGAGGACATCATGATGCTGCAATCTTTCATTCAATTTTACTCACTAGGCAGCAAGAATCCTATGAGCAATGCTTGTGTTTTTTTTATTATTGCTGCCCTCAAAACTTATGCACTTCCACTGTCAAATTGTTGAATCTCTTTCCATATTTATTGTTTGTAATTTATTGCCTTAATCTTTTCTCGAATTTGTATTTGTTATGACGTGTGCTGCTGACCTCTTGGCCAGGTCGCCCTTGTGAATGAAATCCTGATGTCAGTGGGACTTATCTAGGTAAACAATGGTTAAATAAAAATAAAAAATATTTGTCTCGTGCATAGAAGTACCCTATCATTAATAGAAAACATATAAAACACAGGGGCTTGGGATTGTTAAGAACCTCACGATTCCATTATTTAGGTGGCGATTCGATTCAGCATCGATTCAGTAAGAAGTAGAAATACACAAATAATTAGAGTACCTGTTGACAATTTTTGTATTTTTATTTTGATGCCAATGTGAACATATGTGATTTGATTTGATTTGATATGATAATCTTTATTTCGAACATAGGAGTAATAAAATATTAAAGTTAAATAACAAACAAACAAAACAACAAAAAATGAAAACATTATTTACAGAAATTCTTTAAATATTAATGCTGTTCGATTTTCGAAATGGAGTAGGAAGAAGCTAGGCTTAACTTGTCCTACCCCATTTTTCTTTGGTGTATTGTGTAATCACTTATTAATCAGCAACACAGTATGAAAAATATAGTTTTTCATTTGGAAAAATAAAAAAATAAAACAGTAGATCAGAAGAAGACAGTTTACAATCAAACAATTAGACTTTTTTGTCCTTTTGTTGTCAACAAATGTGTCAGGAATTGTCCTTTGAATACATGTTTTCACACTTTTTTTCACGAGAAATAAAAGTAAACAATTCTGCCAAGTATTTGTCATTGTTATGTTATAAATGCTTAAAACCGTGTGCAATTACAAGACAAGGAAAAAAATTGAGTTGAATTGTAAACAGGATTCTCTTCATAAACAATTGTGAATGAACATGTAGAAATTTTCTGAGATGACCAAAAATGAACTTAACCCATTTTACATAAACTCAAACATTTTTGTTTGCCTACAGCATTTAGTGTCCATGTTACAGCCTGTTATATTAGACAATCCAGGCGTTTTTTTTTACTGATGGTAGTCCCTGAACCAGTTCCTGTCAAGCTGAAGACAAAGATCTCGACATTTCTTCCTCCAAAATTTCTAAAATTACTATTGATGGAATCCATAAAAAACGAACTATGATCAAAAAGACGATCAATGACAAAAAACACGGTAAAACACAAGGAAAATACGGTTAAGAATGGAAAGAAAACACTCCAGATTGATACTAATGCTACTGTTTACAATATTTTACATTATTTACACACAAAATACTTATAAACCACCATTAAATCACTCACATGTACGGTCTTCTTCTGTCACCAGTGGCACCTGGATAAACACTGAAAAGTGCACAGCGCCTCCCACTGGCCAGGAGGTGAATCGATTCACAGGATTTGCTGAATCGATATTGAATTGGGAGGGTAAATATTGCAATGCATTGCTGAATTGATATTTCTACCCACCCCTACAAAACAGACTAAACGACTTATACATCTCAAAAACATATTTGTATATTTTCTTTAAAGACTCCAGATCCATTTAACTGAACATCATGTTGCAGAAATACTTAAATGTGTGAATCACACAATCCTTACTCAACTTTTGGTGACGTACAAAAATATCAAGCTGCGTTGAGCTTAGTCAGGCCACGCAAAACTAAGTTAATGTAAGTTGGACAACTCTGATGTTTGCCAGGAATGTCGACAAACTTTACGCATGCTGAAATTTTTTTGACATTTGACATTTGTAAACACCCAAAGAGTTGACCTCCATCTACTTCTACTACCCTGAGTCAAAACTGCGATTGGCTTCCTCTTCAGAACTGGACTCTTGTTGTCTGACTTTCAGCTTCATTTGGGGAAAACCGTCTTTCTTCCTCTTGGCATTGTGTTGGAATACTAAGACCGGCTGCAGCTGCACGTGGTGAAATGGCATATATGCTCACTTTAAGTGGTGTTCGCTAACGTCGCAATAAGTTTGTACAACGTTCAACAGCGCCAAGCTCCATTGGATCAGTGTAGCCATATGTTACATCTACGTTGGCAAAATTCAACTGAAATAAGGCAGGAGGCGACTCTACCATTTCTCTCCACTTTAGATTCATCGACCTGACCCCAGGAAATGTACTTCCTCTGTCATTTTGATGATTCCTTAACTTTGGTAAATGTTAGCTAATAAACGTTAAAGTGTGAATGACCTTAAGTGATTCCCCATTAGCCAGAAAACTCTTTAGTTCATATTTTTGTAAGTCCTTGTACATGACATCGGTCCACCAGCCCCTCCTCTGTCTAAGTCTGTGTCCCTCTTGGTGCCTGGAGGGAGCAAAACTGTCTTTTGACAAAAAAGGCAACCATTGTTTTCAGCTCTGCGTCTGTCCTTTAAAAGGCCCTTTTGTCTTTCCTTCCTAAAGTATTAATGCCTTGAATTTGATAAAAGGTCAACACTCACAGGCATCAAATAACATCAGAACTTTATCGAGGACGAGGTGCAGAAAGTGGGACAGGGTTCTCCTCTGGTTTAGCTCCACTTAATGATTTATGCTAATCATGCCGCCTCAGCTACAAAAGGCTAAAACTCTACCTCCATCAGCTTTTCACTGTAGCTGTGTGGGGCTGTCCTCTGGAGCTGGACGAGTAGTGAACCGTAAATTATTGGAGATTTTTGTATGAGAGATTTCTGAGGGCAGGATGATGCCACAAAACAGAGAAGTAGTCAGCTGTGAAGCCAAAACATTGGCCTCGAGGAGGACTTCTGAAAAGAAGCCATTTTGAAAAACTTTGACACAATTCAATTAAAAGTCAAACAGGGGAGTACTGAGAAGAAGTACTGTTACTTAAAAAAAACACACAAGTACAAGTAAAAGAAGTAATCTACGAATTTAGTCAACTGAAAAAAGTACTTTATTCAAAACGTATTTTAAAGTGTATTTAAGTCGTCATCTCTGCGTTGCTCAAAAAGGAGAAGAGCTGGAGTGTGATGAGTCGACCATTTCTCTGTTATGGTGTATGATAGCCTGTAATAACTCATGATCCAAACAGTCAAACCACAAGGCAGCAGTATGCTCTGGTGTTTGCTAGGGGTGTGTATTAGCAAGAATCACGCCATATGATATGCATCGTGACACAAGGGTGACTATTCAATACACCACAATATATCATGGTATGATTGTTGTTATTGTCTTATATCTCTTTTTATTGTTTAAGTGTCCTCAGTAGTTTTATCTACAATCCAATAGTTCCCAGTTAAAGGGATATGCCAACATGTTTTTTCCTGTCTTGCCTCATTCCCGAGTCCATGACAAGCAGATAGACACCATTCTTTCAACTGCGCGTGCAGTAACAAGGAAGAGACGGGCAAAACTTGCCCACCGCTACTTACCTTAGCTCAAACACTGGGAATCAATGGGTAGTGTTAGCCTGCCTCTGCTTACAGTCATCAGATAAACCCTTCAGCAACTCTAAACGGTCCTGTGTGCTTGCTGTGACTCCTTTTTTAACCCCATTATGTTACATTATCTATTTTTAGTTTTTTTTAATTTTCAAAAGAAATACACATGAAATTAAACCACAGGGCGCATGCGCAAACCACCACAGACGTGCTTGTATGTAGGTCAACAAGAACACAGCATGAAATTTGCAGCAAATTTGATGCAATTACTTGCAGCTATTGGTGACAAAATAAATGAGGACAAAATAAATGGATATTTGAATTTTATATAGGATAACCCCTTGAGATGCAGCATCTCGTTTTTGAGGGGGTCCCAAGGAGGGGGATATGAATGGCAACCCGGATCCAGATCTGGATCCAGAACAACTTTCTTAATCACTGAAAGATAAGTTATTACCTCTGCTAAAGTGGTCATGTTTTTGCAGTTTTTTGTCTGCTTTAGGGCAGCATAACTAAAATTGTTCTTGATGGATTCAGATCAAATGTTTAGGGAATGTTGTTCACGGGATAAAGAACACATGATTAGATTTTGGTGGTGATCCAAATCCGGATCCAGATCCAGAACCTTTTTTAATGGATTTGTTAACATTGTGAGTTAGGGCAGTTTCCAACATTCCCATATATAACTCCACAGATAAATGCCTTGGCAGAGTTTTGTGCTCTCTCAGCACTTTAAGTTACTATCACTTTCCTCCTATATAACTGTTGTATAATCAAACAAAATGAGATGAGAGGGAGTGATGGTGCCTTTTATATCATCACTTTAGTGTGATACTGCTTCGATATTTAATGGTTTATTGTGAATTTAGTCTTTCCATGACCATACATGCCTGCCCAGAGACATGGCTGGGCCCCTGAAACACCCAGAAGAGATCCAGACATTATCAAACGATGTAAAGCTGTGCCCCGAGTTACATTCACTTCCTTGGCCTTGCTTCAGTCTGCTTATTTAAGTTGGTTAAAGGTACATTTTTGGGGTCATTTACCAAAACCAGCACCCATTTTAATTCACTTTCTATTTTGTTGGACAGTTCACTAAACCTTGAATCTTCAATCATTCAGGTTATGTCCATGAAAACCCTGTCCAAGAGCAGTTTTCTATAGCAGTGAGTTACTATCAGACTCACTTATGGCTTCACTGTAACAGCAAACTGCCTGCTAACATGACGCTGCAGCATCTTTACAGGGTTATAACATGATTAGATAATTATACAGCTGTCCACGACCACACTTATCAGTACTCAAGTAGCTTATAGTGTGTGTGTAAGAGAAAGAGAGAGAGAGAATGGGAATTACAGAGATGCTGTCCCTGGAGCCATCGGGCCTGTAGGTCCAGGAGAAGGTGACGTCCTCGGAGGTGAAGCGCCAGGAGAAGAAGGAGCAGGACAGCCGGATGTCGGAGCCAACCAGGGCGTGGCGCTCCCAGCCCGTGTAGATGACTATGGCCTGGGACTGCTCGGGAACTGGGACACACAGAACAGATGGATTATGATCACACTCTGTTAAAAACGTCCAGTCACAACATACACCACAGAAATGTGATCAGTCATCACCAGCCAGGAGCCACAAGAGGATGAGATCCACTGCAGAGAAAATTTTTTAGAGATTAACCTTTTTTATGAATAAAAAAAAATTGAAAATTTAAATATACAAGTCAGAATTCTAGGATTAAAGTAAGAATTCTCAAAAAAATATGACTTAGTTCTCATAATTCTTGCTTTTCTCCTGATAATGCTTCCTTCAATTTTAGAGTTCTAAGTTTTTTGTATAATATGAATTGAATCTTTGAAGTCTGAGTTTTTTCTCCAGAATTCTAACTTGAATCTCAGAATTTGTGTTTTTTTTTTGTCCTCAAAAAATACTAAATTGAATCTCAAAATTTGGGCTTTCCCCCCCAAAAAATACTGAATATAATCTTACAATTTGGGCTTTTTTTCCCCCCAGAATTCAACCTTTAATTGTCTTTTTCTTTATTTCTTTCTTGTTTTATGGTCATCCATTTTACAAAAATAAGAAGCACCATCCACACATTTACAAAAAAATTCCAATATATTAAAAAAACAGCAGTGCTTCAAGAGCACAACCCTTTTCCGAGGCATTTCTGGCACTATCTGCCCTATCTTTGTAATGTTGACAAGTCCTTTAAAAGAAACTTGGATTCAGATCAACACTCAAATCTTATCGCCTCTGCTTTGTGCCATGACCAGCATTCTCAGAAAATTTCATCTAAATCCCTCAAAAACTTTTTTGAGTCATCTTTCCAATGGACAGACAGACTGACAAAAGTCGGTCAAAGCATAACCTCATTGGCGGAGGATATAAAGACATTAATACCAGTTTGGTCCCAAAGCAGCAAAAACAGAAGTCCTACACCCAAAACAAGACAGTTTGCTGTTCTCAGTTCTCTAATGCTGACAAACTTCTCCAGACCGTCTCACAATTACAAAGGTAACATAAAAAAAGTGTGTGAAAAAAAAACAAGGGGTGAGGGTCTGCCTGAAAAATAAGCTCCTAAACACCTCACACTGGGTAATAGGGCTGCTCGAAGATAGCAAAATCAATAATCCTGATTATTTTGATAGATATTAGGATCATGATTATGAAACATTACATCTCACTGATATTACAACGCAATTAATTCTTTGACTCTTAATACTATTCAACACCCTATATTTCTGAACATTCAAGAACAAAGAAGAGTAGTTGTGGAAAAATTGTGATAATGTGATAATTTTCCTGCTCTACTGAGTTGTTGAAAAAAATGACAAAAGCAGGGGTTTCCTTCAAAACTGCAGGTCATAGGTTTAACTCCCAAAACCTAGTAATGTATTGTTTTAATGATAAAAAAAAAACCCTCACTGACGCTGTAGAGACTGCACAAAACAATGGCAACATTGAACTAGAAAGCACTCTGAGAGCGCAAACCTCTGCCAAATTGCTGTTACATCAAGCAATAGTTCCATGATAAAGTTACCATCATAAAATGATTCATGACCCTGAAAACCCACACCTAGCACTCAGAATCATGTTGATATCATTATTAGTTAGACAGTTATTGAGCAAAAACAATCATTCGCTAATGGCTGTTATCTGGATCACCACCAGAATCTAATCATTTTTATGTTGGGCCATTACCAACATCTCCTGAAAATTTCAGCAAAATCCGTCCAGTAGTTTTTGCATAATCTTGCTAAAAACCTGCAAAAACATGACCTCCTTGGTCAGATAATAAATTGGGAGGCAGTAGCAGGGAGAAATAATCTGGCACACCTGATGGACCGTTCACTATATTTCACCAGTCCATCTGGGAAAGAGCCCGTAGAAAGTGTTTGGTGATTAGGTTAATTTTGGGCCAATCAGATAATGTAGTAGGCCGGCGCTACTGCACTATAGTAAAATACTGTATAATAAACTCTCCTCAAAACATGTCCAAGTGGAGTCAAAAATATCCTCTCTTTAGAGAAGTTTGTGGCGACACTGCATCGAAAGAAAAGAAAGTAAGCCTGCCCCCTCTCTTTTATCATCGCTGAAAACAGCTGCGAAGTCTCTGCATTCCTACAAGTTTTTCTGAGTTTAATAAATCTGTCAGACAAAACTCTAATCAAACATTCAGTCTCCTCCTCTGCTCGTATGCTTCTGCGACTCGATTAGTTTGGAAAAAGTTACGGTACATGTCCTTTTTCTATGTTAGCATGTTGTGACTTCCTGTGCGAATGATTCACTCCATTTACACGGAAACTGGGATGAGAGGAGTGGGAATTACAACGTCCCAGCTAGACGCGTTACAGTTACAAGCTGGTAAAGTCTGGGTAGCTGAAGGACATCCAAATACGGAGTGGGAAACTCCAACCAAGGGGGGCATTTATCCAATTTTCGACTCGGAATATCCCACTTTCAAGATCAACTGGAATGCCTCAAAAGGTCAGAATTTTACGTCATAATGTTTTCACACTGGGCATGACCCAAACCATGGTTCAGTCAGGTCCAGAAGAGACCACCTCTGTAGTTTGGACCAAAGCCTAACTGATTTGGTCCAGACCATGGTCTTGGGGAGGTTTCACACCTGCCATTTTGGTCCAGATTGAACTGAAAAGTCAGACAAGCTGGACCAAACAATGACGTGAAAGCACCCTAAGAATGAGAGCAGAAATGGTCTTCATTACCTCCACCAAGGAGGTTGTGATTTGGCCGGCGTATGTTTGTTTGTTTGATTTTTAGCAAGATTATGCAAAAACTACTGGATGGATTTTGCTGAAATTTTCAGGAGATGTTGGTAATGGCCCAACTTAAAAATGATTCAGCTTTGGTGGTGATCCAGATAACCACCATTAGCGAACGATCGTTTTTGCTCCATGAGCGAATGATTGTTTTTGCTCAATAACTGTCTAACTAATAATGATATCAACATGATTCTGAGTGCTAGGTGTTGGTTTTCAGGGTCATGAATCATATTATGATGGTAACTTTATCATGGAACTATTGCTTATAGATGTAACAGCAATACGGCAGAGGTTTGCGCTCTCAGAGTGCTTTCTAGTTTAATGTTGCCATTGTTTTTGTGCAATCTCTACAGTGTCGGTGAGGGGTTTTTTTTTATCATTAAAGCAATACATTACCCAGTTTTGGGAGTTAAACCTATGACCTGCAGTTTTGAAGGAAACCCCGGCTTTTGTCATTTTTTTCAACAACCCAGTAGAGCAGGAAAATTATCACGTATCCATTTTTCCACAACTACTTTTCTTTGTTCATGAATGTTCAGAAATATAGGGTGTTGAATAGTATTAAGATTCAAGGAATGAATTGCGATGTCTGTCTAACTAATAATGAAATCAACATAATTCTGAGTGCTATGTGTGGGTTTTCAGGGTCCAGGAATCAAATTATGATGGTAACTTTATCAGGGAACTATTGATTATAGATGTAACAGCAATATATGAGCTACCTTGGTGGAAGTTTACAGTCTCCGAGTGCTCCCTAGTTGATAAAAAGAAAGTTCCAAAAATTAACATTAAAAGTTGAAAATGCTGAAAAGTGTGAGCCAAAGTTTTCCCAAACTTCTGACTCCCAATCTAAAGGGGAGAAAGGCAAGAAAATTTGTGGAGACATTTTGGAACTATTGAAGGAAATTCAACTGTTTTTTTTTTTTTTTTGAAGGTGTCTGGGGACAACTTTTTGTCCTGTTGAAATTTTCAGGCAGACTTTGTCGAGCTGTCTCTTGGTTAATGTCTCATGATTGCGACATCACTTGTTGTAACCTTACAGCAGTTGTGCATGAATATTCATCTTTTAATATAAACCAAAACAAACTAAAATGAAGCTGAAACTTGAGACAAAAGACAAAACAAACCATAGAGCCATTATTTACACCCTTGATCAGACCACCTGTCCAGGAAACTCCGGCTGTTTTTGGTGATGAATGACCTGAGCTCTCTGAGAGGGTCGGCTCTCCTTGGTTGAAGCAGCTGTCTCGAGGCGTTAAAAAGCACTAATATCATGGCTCTTACAGCAAAGACTGCCAGATACTTTAGCTCAGGAGCAGACAGCTCTCTCTGCTCTCAGCCCGTCAAGGTATTTTCAGTTATGTCAGAATTTTAATTAAAAAATGTCAGGCGTGATTTCATTGACAAGTTTTGCGGTGGCTGTCTGCTCTCGCTCAAGGACGCTGGCAGGGAGAGCTGTGAACTTTACCTCACAGGTGTTGAAAAAAGCTTTATGCAAATATAGATGTGAGAATATCTGTATAACTGAGAGTGAACAAAGGTAAAATGCATCTTTCCTGTGATATTAAAGCAGCAGGAAGTGCAGCTCCCACAGGCTCTGCTGCTTGTTTGAGATGCTGAGTGCATTTTCCAGGGAAGTAAAATATTGATTCTGCAGCCAAACCAAATTAACATCGATCATTAAATATTACTCAGGCATAAACAGAACCCGTGATTAAGCCGGTGTAATCCATATTAACGCAGAAATTGATGTTCCCCTTTGACTTTAAGAGACTGGCACCAATATTCCTGTGATAATCCAAATATTTACTGAGTGCACGTCTGAATCGATGGAGGATCTGACACGACTAAGTGTCGGCTTTGACGCTGAGGTGCATATTTAAGGATTTGAGGAAAGTAATTAACCTCCCTGACAGGAATGCTTTGTTTCCCCTTTGAATACAGCAGGGAAAACTGCCCAAGAGAACATTTCATTACATCAACAGCAAAACAGTTAAGGGTGGGTGATAAATGGACTTCAGCTTGTATAGCAGTTTTCTAGTCTTCAGGACTACTCAAAGTCCAAACCTCAATTCCAATGAAGTTGAGACATTGTGTAAATAAAAAAATAAAACAGAATACAATAATTAACAAATCTTTTTCTACCTATATTCAAAAAATACACTATAAAGACAAGTATTTAATGTTCAAACTGATAAACCTTTTTGTTCTTTTGCAAGTATTTTGAATCTGATGCCTGCAAAACATCCAAAAAAAGCCGGGACAGGGGCAACAAAAGACTGGAAAAGTTAATGGATGCTCAAAATCACCTGTTTGGATCATTCCTCAGGTGAAATGGTTAAATAGAAACAGGTGAGTGTCATGACTGGGTATAAAAGGAGCATCTCAGAAAGGCTCAGTCATTCACAAGCAAGGAAGGAGCAAGTTCACCACTTTGTGAACAACTGCATGAGCAAATAGTTCAACAGAACAAGATTCAGAGAATCCAAAGAAATCTTTGCGAAAAAGCGGCAAAGCCAACACTGAATGCCTGTGACTTTTGATCCCTCAGGCAGCACTGCATTAAAAACCAGCATCATCCTGTAAAGGACATCACCACATGGGCTCAGGAACACTTCAGAAAACCATTGTCAGTTAACACAGTTCATCTCTACATCTACAAGGTCAAGGTCAAACCCTACCATGCAAAGACAAAGCCAAATGAGCCGAGCTCGTCTGAGATGGACTGAGGCAAAGTGGAAAAGTCTGCTGTGGTCCGAGTCCACATTTCAGACTGTTTTTGGACATCATGGACGTGGTGTCCTCCAGGCTAAAGAGGAAAAGGACCACCCAGACTGTTATCAGAGCAAAGGTCAAAAGACAGCATCATTGATGGCAAGGTGGGTGTTGGTGCCCATGGCATGGGTAACTTGCACATCCATGAAGGCTCGACTGTGTGATGGGGTTGTTCCCCCCCATTCTGAACCTGATTCCCTAGTAGTTATTTTGACTTTTCCAAACTCTCAAAATGTTGGTCTTGATGAGCTGCCCTCTTCAAATCTGCTTAAAATCCGACTAAAGTCATTGGAGAATGATGCTTCAGGTTGTAAAAATTTTGACTGATGCCTTTTTTGTCACTTAATTTGTGTTAATTATTGTTTTATTTCTGTATCTTGTTAAATGCGCTGCTTCTGATCTTGTAAATGACAGTCTGAATCTCAGTGAGGCTTTCTTTGTCGAATCTACTTTACATAAAAAGGCAATCCAAGAACTTAAATAAATCATTGTGTAATCGTGAGAGGAACTGATGTCTTTTACAGTCCACAGAGTCAGAGGGAGGAGATGTTTCTTTTCAGACCTCTCATTTATCAGTTTACTTATTCTTAAGAGAGACCTGTCAGATTTAATGTGTGTTGCTTAATTTATGAAACTTGACTATGTTGGAAATGAACTCTTTAACATCTTTGTTAAGATGATGAATACTTCCATGGGAAACAGTTGTTTTTCTTATTTTATCAGGCATTAGTGGATTATAAAAAAGAATCATAGACTGATACGATACAGAAACACTTGATTAAGAGACTGTTTCACATGGATTTGAACCTTCAGTGCCTTGAGATTTTGCCTTGATGTTCGCTGTGCCAAAGGCAACAAAAACTTTAAATCACTGGCCTGGTCTAAGGATCAACGAACAGCTCCTTAAAGGGAAAGCCTACCCCAGTTTCTTAAAGAAAAACTCTTTAGAGTAATTTAATAAAAAAGTATTCCAGTTTGAACTTCAGATGGGGCACAAGGTGACTTCAAAAAGGAGAAATCAAGAGAAGTTTAATATCTAAAAAGCTGAAAGGACGTGCATTTATAGATTTAATTTCACTCAGTTTCTTATGATATCATTTAGGGTATATCTTTAGTGGACGCTATCATGAGACTTCAACCTCTGTTATCGCATAAATCACCTTAATATGACATTTAGATTAGAGATCCAATCAATTCACTTTCTTTATGAAGCACATTAAAAAAAGAATAACCAAAGTGATGCAGTGATCATGAGCAGAAAAATAAATAATTAAAACCAAATAATGAAAATACAATAAAATGTCAAAAATAGATAAACACATAAAAACACAATGATTTGTTAAAATAAAAGGGACTACAACACAGAGGCCACACAACTCTCAAAAGCCAGTGATTAAAAGTGAGTTTTAAGACGAGTTTTAAAAGTATGAAACTTCGGGGACATTCTGATTTCAGGAGCTTGTTACATAATTTTGGGGCCACGACAGAGAAAGCTAGGTCCCCTTGGGTTTTACGTCTCTGTGAGTGTCGACTTTTAAAAGATCAGAGATGAAACAAAGCAAAAATCCATTTTAACCCTTGGGTACCTATTTGGCTTTTTTCAGCCACAAAAAGGTGATAATTGACCATAACTTTCACTCTATTTAAGAAAGTGAAAACATTCTTGGTGAGGAAAGTTAATTCTACATAAATTTTGAAAATATGATTAAAACGTCAAAAATACGTTGTGGACAGATTTACGTTCCTTTCGTCCTGTTTTCTGTTCTGTTTTAAGGCACAACTTTAGCTGCTGTAAAGCCATAACAGATAAATATTTTTTTTCAAATATTCATTACTTTTGATCAGGGCTGAGCTTGATGAAAAGAACTGAGAAAAAAAAATGAAAAAAAAATGTATCTGTTTTGTTTTTACAGCAGCTAAAGTTGTGGCTTAAAACAGCCAAAACAGGACCAAAGGATGTGTTTTAAAACAATACCCAAGGGTTAAGATACAAGAACAAACAATTGAATAAATGAACATGAAGCTGATGGAGGGAGTCCAGGATGGGGCTGATATGTTCCTGCTTCATCATAACTTGTAAAAGACAGCAGCAGCATTTTGGACTAACCAGGGATGCATGATTTTTGGATTTTTTAATCTATGTGCAGATATTTCCAAACTCTTCACCGCAGAAACAGTCACTGATACAGATCATTTTTGATCTGAGCTGCTCCTTCAACAGTCACAGTCTATTTTAGTTAGAAACAGATGTGAAGCAACAAAAACATTTATTCTTTAATAAATGATACTTATGATTAAATAAGCAGATATCCAGTGATGGCATGAACCACTATGGCACATTTGTACACTCTGCCAACACTGCAGCCATTTCATGTGAAATGTTTGGTCAATGTGTGCGGCCAAACATCAACTGAAATTACCAGCAAAAGTTTTCATATCAGCTGATTTGATAAACAACTTTAATTATCTGCAGATACTTATATCAAAACAATAATATTGTGCATCTATAACAGGGACGGACAACTTTGGTTTGGTGCAATTTGTAACTTCATCCTCATCTTTAACAACTTTTTAATCAATATTTAACGAACTAAATGCAGAATTCAAAAAACTTTTGGCTCCTTTTTCAGTGCAAGTTACCAGGCACACTGATTATTAATGCATACTCTCCTACATTTCTCTTTTTATTCTCACAGATGTATTTGGTAATGCAGGAGAAGGTGTTTTCGGGAAAATAGGCCAATTGTAGCTCCATTTTCTTGGAAATATTGCTTTTTCTGATGGCTTTGGGGCAGACTTTGACATATATCTCTGAAATTGAAACTTTGCCACCTCACCAGCATGGGAGATGACTATAACGCTGTCTTACAAAAACTTTAATCTCATGAAAAAAGCCGACTGCAACAATATTCTCTCAGCTTTAATATATGATCCTTGAGAAAAGTTTGGAAACATTAGTTCGGTTGATTATTTATCCCCTTTAATAACACCAATTAGTATAGTATTTTATATGGTTGGAAAGCCTGATTAGTCACCTTTACAACAAGGTGCAATGTGTAAGGATCGTGTTTTTGTGGAATGAGCAGCACAGATAAACATATGGGTATACCCCCCACCAAAAAAGTGCCAAATCCACTCCTTTCTTGGAAGCTGGTGGTCCCAACATGGCAGCATAATCCGGTGTCAGCCCTTACTCCAGGAGAAGAGGAGATTTTGGCACATTTTTTGGGGCACTATTCACACGTTTAGCTGTGCTGCTCATTCCACGAATGCATGATCCTGACAATTTGTAAAGGTTGTAAAGGCGACTAATCAGGCCTTCCAACGATATAAAACAGTGATTCTCAACTGGTGGGTCATGACCCAAAAGTGGGTTGAAAAACCCTTTTTCAATGGGTCGCAAGCCTATGCCTGGGCAGAAAAAAATACTAGGAAAAAAGTCCTGTGCTTTTATTTTGAAGGGGGTTTTTTTAAGCAGTGGAGTGCCGTCTTTTCACAACAGGTGGTGATAACACCCTGTAATGCTAATTGACACACATTTCAGTCAAAGGGTGTTTGTTATATATTCAACAAGAAGGTACTCAGCTTATGCTACATATTTTTATTACTTTTTAAAATGATTTCTCAGTAGTTGGATCTATTTGTATTTCATGTTTGTGCATTAAAGCTCTGAGTCTGTTAAAAAGGCTGAAGGTACTGAAGTATTTTGTGTGTTTTGACAGCCCAACGATCAATGGCTTATTTAGTGCTACTGACTGAATATTATTACTTAAGACCTTGTATCCCGAACATGCACTTTTTTTTTTCTTTGCAGCTAACTGAGTGTAAAAGAAAATATTTCCTTCTCTAGCATCGTCACGTGCAGGTCAGTTTGGTTTCTCACTAAACTTTTTTTGTGCTGGTATACTGTGATATTCTGGACTATCCCAGGTTCAAAGTGCAGCATCTTTATATGAAATAAATTTAAGACGTTGAAAATTTCCCTTGATTTGGGTCGCAGCTTGAAATTAAGGTGTGATGGTGGGTCCCAAGGCCAGACCAGTTAAGAACCACTGGTCTAAAATACAATCCAAACTGGTGTTATTGAAGGGGAGAAATAATCAGCTGAATAACCTTTCCAAACATTTTTAGAGGAGTATATTTTAAAGTGACTGGCAGGCCATGCTCAGGGAACTGATGGGCTGTATGTGGCCCCTGGACCACAAGTTGCCCACCCTTGATCTATACTGCTCAAGAGAATAAAACTGAATCATCATAATTGCAGAATTAAGTTATATAACACGGATGTACATTACATACATTTATTCACCACTTTTTGTTGTCAAGCACACCAACCTACTGCTGATAATACCTTGATCTGATGGCTTTGTTCCAATAATAACACATCAAATATTAATTTAAATGCTTCACTTTTGAATTGAGTCAGCATAGAGAGGCAGAGGAATATCAATTAATGTGCTTCTTCACCTGCTGACCCTCCGTCTTATCATCAAGTCCAACAGTTTTCAGGTAAGCTCTTAAGAACAAATCACAGCAAATCATCTCCTCATTTAACCTCTGACCTTCACATCACTGGAGAGATAATTTTTACATCTTCACTATCAATCACTGCAATCCACTGAGGGCCTTCTTTGAGACCTCATCAAAATAAATCTCAATAAAAGAAGATCAATTCTCTTTTTCTCTTTTTAGTTTTACCTATTCCCAGGAGGACAACCGACGCCAGCGCCAAAACCGTCAGCATGGTTTCTGGCTTCTCACGGAGCTCCCAAAAGACTGATGCCGCAGACCTGAAGAGGAGACGAAGGGGCCCCGACCCTGGACCTCTGGACCGCAGGGAGTGGAAAAAAGAAAGAGAAGGAGCGAAGGGGTGAAGGATGCCAGGACACGGGGCTTCAAAACTGGACAACAACAGAAAACCCACTGTCCCCTGGTTTATACCCAACCACACCCCTCACCCAGGGCCCGGCCCCGGCCCATCTCCTCCTCTCCACACTCCCCCCACCACCCCCTCCATCCCCTCTGCTGTCATTTCTCTCCATTTCTGCCCTCATTGAAACAAATTACACACATTATCCTCTGAAGTGGAGGGGAAAAAATCCGAGCGAGAGGCACCTGCAGTCGTACAGTAGACGGTGATTTAATTGTGTAAACAAAAGGCAACTTGGGGCGGATTTGCCAACTCTGAGCTGAATTAACACGCTGATGAATGTGATGTGTTAGATTGCACCCTCACTGTGATGAGAGGGAGAGAGATAATCAACGCCTGGCATGGTCGGCCACGAGCGAGGACGTGTGACGGGGAATCATGACCATCTGCGGCGGCTCTGCATGTGATTGCTGCTCATATGTAAATATTACATGAGGACGGAGGGACGGAGGCTGTCCCGGCATGTTTACAGGGGAGGGAGGGAGGGTGGGGGCTGCATCGGGGTCAGTCCAGTGCTCTCTCCTCCATCCCCATCTCTCTTCTCTGTGTACACCATCATTGTTAACAAGGAGAGATACAGCATGGCAGTTTCATGCCTCTGCAAGGTTAAAGTACACATGTGGGTCAAGAAGGGGAGGCAGGTTGGTTTTTGTGGTTGTGTAATTTATGGGGATTTTATGAGGAAGGGCAGAATGTGAGACCCTTGACCTCTGACCTTATACTTCCCAAAGTTAATCAGGTCATTATCAAGTCAGACTGGATATTCAACAGAGTTTGACTGAAAACAATAGAGCTGTTGGAAAAAATTCTGAATCAATTAATAATAGTTAAAATAGCAAAATCTATAAAGATGTCTGTCATCCTGTTTCAAGCTCCTGCTAACACTCTGCTTGTGCTAGCCTGTCATAATACTTAAAGGAACACTCCAACATTTTCGTTGTTTTTGTGTCTTGCCTCACTCACGAGTCCATGACAAGCAGATAGACACCATTCTTTTGACTGTGAGTGCAGTAACAAGGAAGAGACAGGCAGAATTCGCCTAGCGCTAATTAGCTTAGCTCAAACACAGGGAGTCAGTGGGAAGTAGTAGTCTGCCTCTGCCTACAGTCATCAGATACACTCTTCAGCAACTCTTAACGGTCCTGTGTGCTTGTATTTTTTATTGACCTTGTTATGTTATGTTATCTGTTTTTAGAAGATTAGCACTTTATGCAATTTTTGAAAGAAATACGAAACTAACCGCGGGGGATGACTGGAACTAAGGATTATGGTCGACTTTATGAGAGAGGATGAGGATGATTTCTTCGGGACTGACCAATTTGAACCAGAATATACGGAGGAGGAAGTAAATGTGTGCACATAGAGAAGCTGAGGCAGTGGAACAGTTAGTTTTGTATTTATTTCTTACAAAAGTTTACTTGAAGTGCTTATCTTAGTCTAAAAATAGATAACATAACATAACGCAGTCATTAAATAAAAAAATACAACAAGCACACAGGACTGTTTAGAGTTATTGGATGATTGTAGGCAGAGGCAGGCCAAAACTGTATTCATATACTCCCAGAGTTAACTTGAGCTAAGCTAACTAGCGGTTGGTGGTCTCTTCCTTGTTACTAGACGCACAGTCAAAAGAATGGTGTCTATCTGCTTGTCATGGACTCGGGAGTGAGACAGGACACGAAAACAACAAAAATGTTGGTGTGTTCCTTTAAGTTAGCCCGTTAGCTCACTGTATCCTTGAAGTACTTGCACAGAACAGCACAGAAAATTCAGCACGTTCTTCTTTCGTGTGTGGGTGCATTTTGGGTTTTACAACGTCCTGGTTAGACAGAGCTTGACTGGATGTATTCAGTGTGCAGACTGTGCAAAATGAAATTTAGCAGCACAGTGGTGCAGCAGGTACTGCGCTTTCCTCACAGCAAGAAGCTGGCTGGTTCAACCCCATGTTGTTCAGGGGCTTACTGTGTGGAGTTTGAATGTTGTTGGGCCCTCCAGTTTCCTTCAACAGACCAAAAACATGCTTGTGAGGTTAATCGGTGAAACTAAATTGCTCCGAGGTATAAGTGTGAATCATTGTTTGTCTCTCTGTGTGGCCCTGAAATTGGCTGGTGACTGGATGTCAGCTGGGATAGGCTCCAGCCCCCCATGACCCAAAAAGTTATAAACATTAATGAATGGATGGATCTTAAAACCAACACCTGGAAAAATGAGTAACAATAATAACTGCTGACACTGTAGCTTCAACCAAACTTCCATTGTAGATGCAGGACTAAATCCATCACCTCTTTAAAATCCTGAAAGGGATAAGCAGACTTTTTTCCTCTTTGTGTCTTTTCTTTTTAGTCTGTAATTCCCTTCTTTAGGCTAAAGCTGGAGATATACTTGTTGTGAACTACGCTGACACGTACGTGTGATTGCTGCCACGCGCCCCCTTCGTCAATTCAGTGCAGTCTGCACATCACCAGTAGGATCAGTGGAGAGGCAGAGGTGAGATAACATAACATTAAAATAAAGGTTAAAGGGATAAAACAACATTTTTTTTCTTTTGGTGTCCTGCCTCACTCCTGAGTTTATAACAAGCAGATAGACTCCATTCTTTTGACTGTGCGTGCAGTAACATGGAAGAGACTGGCAGAGGTTGCCCACCGCTAATTAGCTTAACACTGGGAGTCAATGGGTAGTGTTAGTCTGCCTCTGCCTACAGTCATCAGATAAACCCTTCAGGAACTCTAAACGGTCCTGTGTTCTTGTTGTGACTCATTTTTTTACCGCGTTATATTACGTTATTTATTTTTAGATTAAAATTAGCACTTTAAGTAATTTTCTAAAGAAACACATATGAAACTAAACCACAGGGGCAAGCACAAACCACCGTGGAAGTGCTTGTTGACCTACCAAACATGCACAAACCAAAAACATGCTCGTCAGGTTGAGTGATGACTCCAAATTACAGTTGGATATGTTCAGAGTGACTGGTTTTCCATCTCTGTCTCCCTGGTGACCGGTTCAGGCTACCCCGCCTCTCAGCCAATGTCAGCTGGGAGAGGCTCCAGCACCCACGACCTCGAAAGGGATAAGCAGTATAGATAATGGATGGATGGAAGTTGGGAGTCCCTGATCTTCTTCCAAGATGAAAAAGTCAATCTAAACACACCTCACACCACCAACAGACAATCAGGCCTCTGCTGACTTTGATTGGAAGCAGGGATCCAAACTGCAACTGGGGCCGATTATCTTGTACTGTGTACCCCTCCTAAGGTGATTCTCAAAGCAGCATTGCCAGTGGCTCATAGTCACATCAGCATTCAGTCAGTTAGCTTCATAGCCTTCATTCCACAATGAAGGGAACTTGAATCTTAACTGCACTGTACAAAATATATATTTTAACCTATCTATCCATCTGTCTGTCTATCAGTCTATCATTCCTTCATTGTCCTCAAATTGTAGGCCTCACAGGGCCACAAGCCCACCAGGCAGTCCTTGATTTTAGAATCGTCTTCTAAAACTTTCATGACAAGATACAAAAAACCCAAAATGACTAAAAGCGATCGTTATCAATAATTTAAAAAAACAAATTCACAAATCAGCTTTAAAACTGAATAAAAAATGGCCCTGAAATAAATAAATAAAAATAAAGATGAAAACTTTTCAAACTGTGTTATAACCCGGCTGTGCACTTTCACCTGCTGCGAGGCCAGCGGGCCCGAACAAAGCCCCGACTCTTCGCTCCCTGTCCTCCCTCTCTTCAGATTCCTGTCGTTTGCTGACGTCTAGCTCTTGGAGACAATGGGGCGAGAGGGGGACAGGGCCTGACTGGATCTGTCAATGGTGCTTTCTTCCTCTCCGGCCGCCCCTCTTTTCTCTTTTCTTTTCGCCCTGCCTCGTCTTCTCCTCCGGCCCCAGACAAAGCTGTGTATTCAAAGTGGGGCGCCCACTCCTCGCTTTTCCAGTGGCACAGACAGTGAGCGAGGTGGGAGACGGCCTGCTATATATAGATGAGTTGATGCGAGGACAAGATGCTCAGACATGAGAGCGAGACGGCGGTGGAAACGGGGAAGAAGTTTGGAAATCGAGCCAGCTGTGTGCATGTGAAATTTCTGCAAAAGCCTCATTTCTGGAGGCCTCATTCCATCATCTTGTCGTGTGTCATAAATATGCATTCACTAAGCCGCTGGCATCCAGGATGGTGAATACATGCAGAAATTAATGGTCTGCGGTTCTCCTCTGGCTTCTGCTAAAACACAAGCTGGAATCACTTTTCCTGTAAACCACATCAGTCTTGTTCAGACTCCTGCCACAGTTGCTGATGATTATTTGATGAGTATGAGAAGAGGAAACACTCTGAAATCATGTCCACTTCACCAACATTTAAAGTTCTTTTATTTAATACACTAACCGATCTTTTAGGGCTTCGAATGGAAGAAAAAGCTGCACAACCAAGACTAATACAGTAGAAGAAAGTTGATTTGCTTGAGGTTTTAGTTATTTTACTGTAAACAAACTATTAAGGGGTAGTTTATAAAGTGGGCTGTCATAATAAATGTAGAATTTTTGATCCGAGTGCTGGATTTCTTTTAAGCATAGACATTAAATCCTGTCCTTTAAATGCTCCATGGAAAGGATAGATGAAACAGTCAGACAGCACAAACTCTGCATCATCTTCTATACTTTAAAAAGTTTAGATTATAGTCAAATATGTGTCTGATGTTGAAAATCTTTGGGGCCGTCCACATAGGCACTTCTTCCACACGGATACAGAGTTTCAGGTGCCCGAAAACGCGGAGTCCCAGGGTGGATAACTCTGCAAAACACAAAATAATAAACATACAAAATTTCCATTTGATGCATTGTGTCAGAGTAAGCCTTAAGCTCATTTACACCTGCAGTCCCCCAGCACAGAGGCCGAAGGCCCATTAGGCAATCTAAGCAAATGCCAAGGGTGCCAAGGGGGTGCCATAAAATCTGGAAAAAATTCACCCTCAATATAATTCTTTTAAAACTTTTTATTACTATCAACTCTGAAAATGGAAAAGCTCAAATTGATTCAAACATAAAACAATGCCCAATTAATATTACTACAAATGATAATACATATAGAACTTGTAGACAGATGTAAGAATATATTTTATGAATCGTTTGATCATATTATAATACATAAGGTCTTATTTTAAACTGCTTTAGCTTGGCTTTAGGGAGTGTTTTGGTTTAATAGTGTTTGACTTGTATCAGGTTTTTTAGTATCTTTTAGGGCAATTATGTATTTTGTAGCTTTGGACAAAGGGGGGAGGGAGGGCTGTAAAATGATTAACTTATATCGGATATTTGTACTTAATTTTGAATGTATGAATATATATATATATATATATATATATATATATATATATATATATATATATATATATATAATGTGTTATGGATGTGTTAAGTGTCAAATCTAATGGGGATCCTAATAAACAATAACCAATAACAATTAAGTTTATAGAACTATTTTATTTAGTATTTGTATATAGTTATTGCATAGTGTAAATGTAGCTTGTGTAAAGTGTTACAGAATTAATGAATAAATATTTTGATGTTTTTTCTGTAAACTGGTAGTTCTTAGTTGTTTTTTTTCTGTATCAGTTCGTTCGTGGTTTCGGGTAATTCCTTATTTTGAGTGCCAGCCTTTGCTGCCTCTTGTTTTTGTACCCTTTTGTTTAAAATCTTGGCATTTTAAGTTTGTTTTCTTGTTAATACCTTTTTGCCTTTGGCTTGTTTTTTTATTGTTTTGTAAATAAATTGTAATATTTTGAGAATTGTTTGGTTATTTAAGTTTTGGAGACCAAAAGTGATTTTCTTTTTTCCCTGTTTCCCTTTCA
Source organism: Cetoscarus ocellatus (assembly GCA_037902135.1). Taxonomy (NCBI): domain Eukaryota; kingdom Metazoa; phylum Chordata; class Actinopteri; order Labriformes; family Labridae; genus Cetoscarus; species Cetoscarus ocellatus. The sequence continues at coordinate 160,611 of JBAMNC010000349.1, read as the reverse complement.
AATATGTTATGTACCTTCCCCCTTGACCGGTGCGTAACAGACGGTCATACTTCATATTACTATCACAAACAAAAAAACAGCCAAAGGGTCAAACGGGGCTGTAAAGATCAAGACCGATAGGGCCTCATGCATGCACGCACTCAGCATTGCCATTATCAAACATCAGTAATTATTATTTAATTACGAACAGTAAAAGTAACTTACCAAAGTAATTAAGTTTGTTTTTTGTTAATGATGGTAATTATAAAGTGTTACCCAATGATGGATCCCTTCATAAGGAGGCACTCGGCCAAGAACCGCAGAGGCAGTTAGTGATAGCTGCTCTTCACTCACATTTTAGACCACAACATAAATCTAGCCACTTGTGATAAATCGCACCACTCATTCATCTTAACACCTCAAATACCCCCAGTGACGGATCAGCCGAACAAAAATGGACCATCTGCCAACTTGTTGGCGCCATCAGCTGTCTAAGCTTTGGCTTGAACGTCTAAATCGCGACATCCTTAACAATTATGGCAGATCCTGCCTGCGGGCCCCTGGAGAAACAGGGGGATTCTTTATGGGCCTGGCAGGTGCAGAAAGTGGCACGCGCCCAAACTCGTCAGCGCGGAGTGACGGTGGCAGCGGCTGAGCTTGGCAGGCAGAAACTGTATCACATATAGAGTGATGAGCGAGGGCCCTTCCCCTCCCCTCCCCTCCAGTCCTTCAGCTGGCTGTGGTATAGCACACTAATGTAGGAGAGGGAGAGCTTATCTGCAGCTAAATTATACAACGGAGAGGGAGTGGAGGACATGGAGAGAGGCAGGAGTGAGAGACAGAGGGGGAAAACTCCATCTGTAGAGCCATTTAGTAAATTCTGTTAAATTATACATAGATCCTCAGCTGTACTTTAGTCATATTGAGGTGGACAAGGCTTCAAATCAGTTGGTGTTATTAGAGATGACTGACTATTAGAAAACCTCTGGCTCAAGCCACACTGTGAATGAAACCGTCTTCACTGTCGACCTGTATAACTCATCAAGCTTGTACACCTGCCAGTGTAATAACAGCCCACGACTGTAAGCAGCACTCCCACCTGATGGCTGTGTGAGTCCACAAGTGTAGAAGTGACAGACAGCGAAAGTACAGTGGTGGGTCAAGAGGGGCTGAGGGTTGTTAAAGTGGAAGTAGTTTACGGAAACCATACAATCCAGGGATAAACAAGGGGCCTGCTGGCTTTAGCCTTTGGCCTTAATTGTTGAAAATGTAATGTAAAGCCCTTTTCACACATGCAAACCTGATATTATCAGGATAAAGTCTGGGCCATCCCCCAGGGTAATGCCCTGACATGATAGTTCACACTTGTTCCTCTCAGTAGGGAGTATTCTCGACTGGACAGGAGAGAAGCGGTGGAGGGGGACGTAGCTGGTATAGGCAGGATAAAAGCGAGTGATTTTATACTTTTTCTTAAACTGCTCGATGTTTGGACGTTGTTTTAATTCATCATTCAGACCACTCCAAAGTTTTACACCGTACACCGACACACAAAAGCTTTTCCTGGTAGTTCTCACTTTTACAGTCTTAAAATAAAACAGTCCCCTTCAGTGATAATTCCCCTCTCTCTGCTTAAACATGCCCCGAATATTTCCAGGTAGTTGATTATTTTTTGCTTTAAACATAATTTGTGCTGTTTGATATTCTATTTGATCAGTGGATTTTAACACTTCTGACTGCAAAAACAATAAATGTGTGTGATCCCTATAGGCTGTTCTGTTTATGACCCTAACTGCTCTTTTTTGGAGAATGAATAGAGACTGGAGCGAGCTCTTGTAGGTGTTGCCCCAAACCTCAGCACAGTAGGCTAAATATGGTGAAACTAGAGAACTGTACAGAATGGGAAGTGATTCATTGTTCAGAACCTTATAGTCTTTTATAGTCTAGTTATAGTCTTTTGCCAAAAATATCTTTTAGTTTTAGTCATAATTTAGTCATCTAAATTGTTTTCATTTTAGTCCAGTTTTAGTTGATGAAATTTCACAACATTTTAGTCGACCAAATCTGCCGTAAATTTAGTCGACTAAAATATGAAGTGTAAAGGGTAAGGCATTTTTTTTATGTTTCCTTGAATTTCTGAAGTCATGTTTTACACTTAGATAAAACGAAACATCTAATAACGCTTTACTGAATGTTAGTAAAGTTTGATTGTATAAATTAAGAGAAAAAAAAAAAACTTTTGTGTGAAATGCAGTCACCTTTATTTAGGCTACCTGGCAGAGCATCTCAGTTACAATACCAGAACTGACAACAAACAGTGAACCTGCTCTACATGAATATATCAATTCATAAAGGAGTAGCTCTGATTGGATCGCTCCCCAACTTATCCCACCACCACCAAGCTAAGGCAGCTGTGATTAGATATATTCCTAAATTGTCCCTACTTTCTAAATGTCCAAATTAGGTCTGATTGGATTAAGTCTCCTTCCCTGAGCCACCACGTTATTGCGGTGGGAGGGTTTGCGTGTCCCAATGACCCTAGGAGCTATGTTGTCGGGGGCTTATGCCCCTGGTAGGGTCTCCCAAGGCAAACAGTCCTGGGGGAGGGTCCAGACGAAGCGTGGCTTGAAGACAATTATGAAGATAGAGAAGAATGGTCTCCCGTCTCCCTTGCCCAGAAGCGGGATACCGGGTCCCACCCTGGGGGTGGGGCTAATTGGCGAGCACCTGGTGGCCGGGCCTATGCCCACGGGGCCCCCCCCTCATATGAACCCACCACCCATAGGAGGGGCCGTAGTGGTCGGGTGCAATGTGAGCTGGATGGCAGCCGAAGGCGGGGACCTTGGCGGTCTGATCCCCGGCTGCAACGGCTAGCTCTAGGGACGTGGAACTTCCCCTCTCTAGTGGGGAAGGAGCCAGAGCTAGTGCACGAGGTTGAGTGGTTCCGACTAGATATATTTGGTTTGGTGACCTCAGGATCGGGTCACTGCTTTTTGCAGATGATGTGGTTCTGTTGGCTTCATCAGAATGTGACCTGCAACTCTTGCTGGATTGGTTCGCAGCCAAGTGTGAAGCGGCTGGGATGAGAATCAGCACCTCCAAATCTGAGTCCATGGTTCTCGCCCGGAGGAGGGTGGAGTGCCCTCTCCTCCGCGTTGAGAGGAGCCAGATGAGGTGTCTCAGCATCTGGTTAGGATGCCTCCTGGACGCCTCCCTGGTGAGGTGTTTCGGGCACGTCCCACCGATAGGCGGCCCCGGGGAAGACCCAGGACACGCTGGAGGGACTATGTCTCTCAGTTGGCCTGGGAATGCCCTGGGATCCCCTGGGAGGAGCTGGACGAAGTAGCTGGGGAGAGGGAAGTCTGGGCTTCCCTGCTTAGGCTGCTGCCCCCACGACCCGATCATGGATAAGCAGGAGAAAATGGATGGATGGATGGATTAAGGCTCTGTCAAACATTTTAGTCTAGTTTCTATTTGTTTAGTTTCAGTTTTTGTCCATGTGTACTTGGAAAAAAAAAGTTGTTGATGAAAACTATGACAAAAATAATTAGTCAACAAAATTAGCACTGCTTTGTGCTTCATAAAGTGCTATATAAATAAAGCTTTATTGAGTGATTGATAACAAAAAGATTCCCTCAAAAGCATGACAGATTTTTATCCCTCATATTTCCTGAATCTGTTAACATCTTGGTGGCCATAATGGAAGCTATGAGGGGCCTGATGTTGCCCCCCGGGTCACCTGTTGATGATCACTGGTCTATTTAGTGTTTCAGATTAAAATGAGTTTTCCATATTTTGACAATCTTAGGGATGCCTTGGCGGGGGTTTGTGCTCTCCGAGCAGTTCTAGTTGTTTTTACATTTGTGACATTTGTGGTATTATCACATCAAAAACAGCAGATCTGTGTTCTTACATTTGTAGTTTGCTATTCTGCCGGTTGGTGTAACAAAGCTTGTTTTCACGGATGGAGACAGTGGCATTTGGCGAGGCCATCTTATTAGACACCCATGCAAATTGACAGAGCATATTTTCCTCTGATAATGTCATATTCTTTGACGTATGATCACTTCCATTGGAGTGAAAAAATAAAAAACACATCAGGCCCAGATTGTAAAGAGCGAGGATAATCAGAGTCTGGGAAAGTATCCCGAGCCGCTGAGATGTTTGGAGCTCTTGTCAACTCCATCCATGTCTAATTTTTCTGCAATGTCGAGAGTGTTTGTCACAGCGCTGAGTGCAGCCCCTGATCCAAAGCCAGGCTGGCAGATGTGCGGAAAGGGAATGTCTTTCTCCAAATGTGGAGGGCTTTTGTGAACGTAGAGATGGGACTGCTGGAGGGTCCCTCGCCCGTCAAGATGGGGGGGGATAAAGAGATACAGAGCACAGAGGCTGGTTCATCCCAAGGTCATAAGACTAATGACTTTGAACAATGAAGCGATGGAGTGCAGTCGTAGCCCCTTAAGCACAAGCCTCTCAGTGTGGGCCAAAGTGAAGCATCGATGAGTGGGGAACAACAACCAGCCACGGCCATCATAAACCAATCATAAATGAGTCTTGTAAACGACTACATCGGCTCACAGTTTTGCTGCAGGGGTTGGATAATCAAGCGAACCATTTGCATAACCAAATAAGGCAAATGAGCCGTGACGAGTTATTGGCCAGGAAACTGTCAAAAGTTAAGGCTAGAAGGCAGGATTAGACGTAAATACTGCAGTGTGCTGCCATCAAGGTTTTCTAAGATGATTCAGGTCAAAAGGCAGCTGACTTTAAAAAGATCCTGAACAGGAAACTGACACAAAAATAAAACAACGAGGAGTTTGAATACATTTGACGTCTAAAGCATCTGTGCAGGGTTTCCAAAACAGAGGCTCCGGTATCCAAGACCATTTACCTTTTTATATAAAGGAAAAAGGGAAAATATGGATAAGTTGTTAGATGGAGGGCCAGACGCCAAAAACATGAACATGATTGGCTCTCCTTTCGTGTTTTTAAGTTTGTAAAACCAGTTGAATGTGGGTTAAAAAGGGTCTGGCAATCTGTATAGAAAAAACAGCCTACAGCAAAACATTTCATAAACGGACTGACAAGACAAATATGCAGTCAGGCTGAAGGATATTGAGTTTAGGGTGGCCAATCACCTTTTCATGTCTATTTCTGCATCAGCCCCTGCTAAAGGAGGGTACACACATAAAGATTATCGGTTGATTTTGTCCAGACTTTCCCCCTTCCCGACCAAGGATGTCAAATGCACAATTATCTTATGTCTTATAAGATTATCCTGTGGTCTGAGGTGTGTTAAGAGTGAATTTGTCCCAAAAATTGGCTCAGAAACAGGTCAGAGCTAACAATCATAAATAATAACCTTGTTCATTATTTACGGTCAAAAATCTTCATGTGTGTGGGAAAACCCAACGACTCCAAAGTCATGACTCCATGAATTGTGACGTGGAACAGAATGTAGCCAATTAAGATTAATAAAAACAAGCACAGCTGACCTCAAACATAAAGTTTAGTGGACCTCAGAAATAGGGATTTTTTCCAGTCTTTTCTTTTTCTTTAGTTCACAATTTTTCTGTCAGAAATAGTCTCAAGACCAACATCACTCCCTCTTCTCGTACGTCCTCTGCCATGTTGTGTGTTGTGTTTTCCGGTTGTCGCCACAGACATATACATTTACGGTTGTTGCTTCATTTCTTCTTCTTCGTTTTTGTTCGATCACGTTTGATCACGCAAGATTTCCGTCTTCGAGGACTAGAGTCTAGATTGGTAGTGGGACAGAATGGTTATGTGTGTGGTGTGTTGAGATTATCGAAGTACAGTACGCTCAAAACTGTTCAATGCCTGATTTTTTTTATCTTCGTGTGGGGTCTCTAACATAAAACATCTCCTCAGATTTAGAAAATCCTGATGTGTGGACCTTGCTTAAGGATAAGAATAAAGACACCTAATCCTCACATTCAAACATAAGAAAAGAGCTGATACCTAATATGTTTATATTTCTTACCATATTACCACCACATGATACCGATATGTTTTGTCAAGAGCACAGTCTTTACTTACAATTGATTTATTGCTCTTAATGTGACAGTCTATTTGAATAAGGAGGAAAGTAAAACATAGTAAAGAATCTAACTGTAGCGTCTATTCAAGCCAACACAGTCTTTTGTGTAGTTTTACCTTAAATCTGGGTCAATTGCGGGGCTTTTGGTGGCACTATTGACTGCAATATATCACCGAGAATTGCACCTTGATATCTCTGCTGGGGGGGGAGTTATCAAGCAGCTTTATTTGCAGTTATATTAAAGAACTATCACTTTAAGCCTTTACAGAGGGGTCAAGGATTCACTTTGTAAAACACTTGACCAAATACCATGAAAAATAAGCATCCAGCACTGTTTCTTGTGCAAATCACAAACATTAGCATGGACATTTTATAGCCATCAGCCTTGAATAAAGGCAAACATGGCTTTCAATTGGTTTCTCTGAAAGCAGATGCAGTCAAGCAGAAGTTTCATTTTTACATTTGTGAGCTGGTTTTTCGAGGCCGTGCAGCAGAAGGGTGCTCCGGAGGACGTTCCTAAACGCCGCATTCTCTCATTAAACTTGGAGGACTTGTTGGCAGCGTCACACACGGCTCGTACGGGTTAAACTGAGCTGATGAAGTGCTCTGATGAGTCACACACAATCCCGCGCTGTCTCTCATGTCGAGGAGCTAACACCCGGTTCAAGAGGAGAGCGGAGGGCGAGGAGAAAATCATATAAAGGGCCCAAAAAAAGAGGGAGGCCTGACATCATCAAATCTGAAAGGTTACTGGCCAACGCTTGGCGCTCCTGCTCTAGAAAAACACTATTGATATTCCGTGGGTTCGCCCGGGGACAATGCCGGGGCCTGTCCCTCCCTCTCTCCCTCATAGCCTGGCATGGCAGAGATGTCACAGAGAGCGCCGAACAAATGGATGGAGGGATAGAAAGGGATGGAGGGATCGGGAGGAGGTGGAGGAGAACAAACGCATTGTTCTCGGGGTGGAGAAAGGGGTATTGTGAACAAGACAGATAGCTTATGTGGGAGGAAGAGAGAGGGCCACAGAGGACAGAGAAAGGTGAAACCTGGCATTTTTCATCGACGCCCCGTCTTTTTCTTTGCAGTTTGAGGTGATCCATATCCCTGCTTTAAGGGACACTTTGTAAAACTTTAAAGAGGGACGCAGCGGAGGCAGAGGGGCCATCTTTAGCTCTTTTCATTTGTTATAACAGCAACGATCAGTCATGGTGCATTTTTTTCTTAAGTCACGTTCTATTAGGGCTGGGCGAAACGGACCAAGAAGAAAATCTTTGTATTTTAGCGTGATTACAGTGCTTAATATACTCTCAGGTGGGAAACTGAATGAGGCACACCTGCCCAACTGCTTTGTTCAGGCAAATAGCAAATAAGTCAATCACCTGGTTCAAACCAGTGTTCATTTGGTTTTAGTTATAGTCTAAAATATATTTTAAAGTCATAATTTAGTCATCTAAATTGTTTTCATTTTAGTCTAGTTTTAGTTGATGAATCTTAAAATTTTAGTCGACCAAATCTACTGTAAATTTAGTCGACTAAAATATGAAGTCTTAAGTGTAAGGCATTTTTTATCTTTCCTTGAATTTCTGAAGTCATGTTTTACACTTGGATAAAATGAAACATCTAATAACCCTTTATTTAATGATAGTAAAGTTTGAATGTATAAATGAACAGAAACAAATTGAACTTCTGTGTGAAATTCAGTCACCTTTATTCAGGCTACCTGGCAGAGCATCTCAGTTACAATACCAGAACTGACAGCAAACAGTGAACCTGCTCTACATGAATATATCAATTCATAAAGAGAGGAGCTCTGATTGGATCGCTCCACAACTTATCCCACCACCACCAAGCTAAGGCAGTTGTGATTGGATGTCCCTCTTAACTCATCCAACCTTTCCACCCAACCAAAGCAGTCGTGATTGGATATATTCCTAACTTGTCTCTACTTTCTACATGAAGGTCTGACTGGATTAAGTCTCTATCAAACATTTTAGTCTAGCTTTTATTTTTTGACAAAAATTACAGTTAATCTGGTTTTAGTTTTTGTCCGTGTGCACTTGTTTTTATTAGTTACTGTCTAGTTTTCATCAGGGGAAAAAGGTTGTTGACGAACACTATGATGAAAATAATTAGTCAACAAAATGAACGCTGGTTCAAACCGAGCATCAGAATATAGAAGAAGCTGATTTAAGTGACCTGGGATTGGTGTTCTGGGATTTTCATGAACAACCTTTTCAAGGGCTTACAAATAATGGTCCAAAAAAAAGGAAATATCTAGTGAGATCATCAATTCAAGCTTAAACATTAGTGACTTGTTAAAGATGATGTTTCTAAAGTTTCACATCTTAGCGAGCTTTAAGTTTAGTGGAGCAATGTGGAGATTCAGAGACCTTCACAATATTTACTGCCACAGACAACTTCTTGGCCTAAAACAGTTAAAAAAAAAAAAAAAACAGTAGCAAAAAAGCAATTTCAGCAGGTACAGACATTACTTTTGCTGCGTGACACCAAGATAAATTACTCCAGCACAAAGTCTGCACCGTGCCATGTGAAATAAAGACACTTAGTGAGGCTGCAGGTTTGTGTTCGAGAGGCAGAGGAGCAGAAACTGGGATTCAAAGTTTTTTTAAAACTGCTGCAGGAGCTGGAGGGGTTGAGGAAATTCACCAAATGATGCACTCATTCAGATATTAAGGTAGTGGCTTGTTTCTAGCCATGGAACAATGGCAAGCAAAACAACAGACTAAAAAGTGAAGGCACTCAATGGTTTGATATCATGAAGGGGTGAGATTAGGCACGAGGAACCTAAGTGTGTGATGGAGCCTGGAACTGGCCCTGCCCAAAAGAACCAAGTAATTAACATTTTGTTGTTGCTTTTGTTTTGTTGTTCATCAACGCCCAGAAACACCGCCAGCTTCTCTGAGCCCGAGCTCATCTGAGATGGACTGAGGCAAAGTGGAAAAGTCTGCTGTGGTCTGAGTCCACATTTCAGACTGTTTTTGGACATCAAGGACGTGGTGTCCTCCGGGCCACAGAGGAAAAGGACCATCCAGACTGTTATCAGAGCAAAGGTCAAAAGACAGCATCTGTGATGGTGTGCGTGTGTGTGTGTGTGTGTGTGTGTGTGTGTGGGGGGGGGGGGGGTTAGTGCCCATGGCATGGGTAACCTGCACATCTGTGAAGGCTTCATTAATGCTGAAAGGTACATACAGGTTTTGAAACAACATATAGATTTTTTTCAAAACTTATTTATTCTCGAAAAAGACGTTTAGGTTTCCCTCATTTTCAATGTCGTCGAGATAACAGACATTATAAAAACAATAAACAAATACAATCAATCGCAACAGCAAAGGAAAGGAAGTAATCAAAGTCTTAAACTCTGTCAGAGAGGGAAAGGCTGTTAGCTTTAGGGTTTGTTGGAGGGAAGTCCATGAGTGAGGGGCATCAAAGGAAAATGCCAATTTACCAAGTGGGGTAAATTAACAGGTTTGTGAGGTAGGGTGGTAGCCTGCTAGTAAAGGCTTTGAAAATATACAAAAACCAGTGCTTGTTCCTTCTATGCTGCCATCCATCTTTTTCCGGGACGTCCCTGCTTATTTCAGAGACAATGAAGACACATTCTGCTCGTGTTACAACAGCGTGGCTTCAGAGTAAAAGGGTGCAGGTACTAGTCTGACCTGCTGCAGTCTACACCTGTCTCCCATTGAAAATGTGTGGAGCATTATGAAGTGCAAAATACGACAACAGAGACCCTGGACTGTTGAGCAACTTAAGTCGACCATCAAGTAAGAAAGAGAAAGAATTCTGCGTACAAAGCTTCAACAGATACTGTCCTCAGTTCACAAATGCTTATTGTTAAAAAGACAGGTGATGTAACACAGTGGCAAACATGTCCGTCCCAGCTTTTTCAAATTCAAAATATTTGCAAAAAACAACAAAGATTATCAGTTTGAACATTAAATATCTCCTTTCTGTTGAAGATTAAATTGAATATGGGTTGAAAACAATTTGTAATTCATTGTATTCTGTTTTTATCTGTTTTACACAACGTCCCAACTTCATTGGAATCGAGGTTTGTAAATAATGCTCCATAATCTGTACCCCCCACTCCACCTGAAACAAAGCCTGCCTCAGCAGAGCCTGAGACAGGGAGGTTTACGTCTGAACACCCCGCCCTGTGGGACCGAAGCCTGAATGGGTGACTTGATGTGAACTAACAGCCCAGCTGTTTGAACACGGGCGAGGACCCTGACGGACATGGAAGCCGCTGCGCCGCGATAACCCTGCAGGCGTGTGATGAGCACCAGCTGCCCCCATCGCTAAAAAACAACAGTGACATGTACACATTCACAAACACTTAACCAGGCGCATTTTCACGCACAGATGATAAAAATAACTCCATTCTCACATGCATAATAGAGGACACAAATACACGCTCCCTTCCTCACAAATGAAGCCTGCTGCAGTCAACCTTCAGAGTCGTTCGCAACAAAGTCTGGGACCATACAGCACACACACAATATGGAATTGAATTCATTACATATTTGCATTTTCAATATTTCATGCTCTGTTGCGTGTTTGATTTCCATTAGGGCCTTTTCCATCCCTCTCACTCGCTGTTTCAAGCCAACTTCTGAAGCAACAGTACAGCTGACAAATGCTATTTGAAATTCAGATTTCAGTAACACCAGCAGGTCCCTTGTTTCCATTTAAAAAAAGAATAGATGAGATGTAGCGATGATATTCAAGAGTGCTGGATGTACCCAAAGTAATGTGCAGCAGAGGGGCCGTTTTAAAAGAGCCAAAATGGATTTCAAACAAAAACATTTACATCTTCACATGAGAGGATGGAAGTAAGGGGGAAAATCATTGTATTGTGCGCATAAACAACAGAGGCAGATGGAAAGGGCATTTTCAGGGCAATTTCCATGATTATTCGACACAATGGCGTCCTTCTCAAACTCCCCTTCGCCAGACACAGGACTCAGCCCACACACACAAATTACAGGCAAATCACCAGTCGGCCAGCGTGCATGCTTGCATTCTGAGACGGCATAACAAATAGTAATCTCAAAAGCTCTCAGTATACAGAATAAAAAACCACTCTGCATGAGGAAACAGTGACAATGGTATGCCTCACGCCGTGAGTCACCACAGAAACCAGCTAAATTTCACCTAAAAATATTCCAGCGCCAGAAAATTACACACATGATACATGGCTGCGTGCAGTGCCAAGAACGTCGGCCCACGAAAGCCTTTAAATTATTTCCTGCATCTCGTTGTGTGAGGCTCCACTTCCTGCGGCTACGCCAGAGCAATGCATCTCTCATTACCGGGTAAACATCATTCTAAATCAAGAGTGTACACACATGGAGGCATCTGTACGCTTCGAGTCAGGCCAGTATGTTTAAATGTTAATATCCCTCCTCCGTATGCGAGCAGTGACAATACAGACATGCTGATGCTGATAGTGCAGCAGCCAATTAGCCACTTCCACCATCTCATTAAACCCTTTACAGGGCGTCCAAATATTCCGAAACAATGATTGCTTTATAGTTTTTTTCCATATCATAGCTAAACTCACTGGTCACTTTATTAGGTACACCTTGCTATTACCAGGTTGGACCCATAGTTGCCAGGTCTCACACTCTACTACCAAAATAAACTCAATTCAGAAGTTACACAAACTATTTTGTCCCACTCCCAACACAAATGTAAATTTTACTGTAAAAAGAGGCAAAAATGATGTTTCCACCAAAAATAAATCCTTATAGCCAGAATTAAATTTATTTCTAATGTAGCTGTTACCATTTCCTCCATAATAAAGCTGTAGAGGATCAACATAAAACTTAGATAAAAGCCTGACTACGTCTGTTTGGTTACAAAAATCAAGGTTAGACAGACTGTTTAGTGATAACAGAGTTATAAATAACAGTAGCCCCTCCCTTCACTTCGGTATAAAGAAAAGGATGTTCCACCTCCAAACAAAAGGATGTAAAATAAGTGAATTAAGAGACAAATAAGAAAAAATGTCACTGTAAGATTGAAATGTAATGTGGATTAAAATTAAAACACTTTATGTAGCCTTCTCTGTAAAATAAAAAAAAAAGTAATATATCGCATTAGAAAAAAAATTGCTGCTTGTTGGGCTTGTTTTTATTGACCTGGTTGCTTATTTCAGTAGGAAAATCTGGTATCACTGGTTGGGCCTCCTCTTGCCTTCAGATCTGCCTTAACTCTTCATAGCATGAAGTGCTGGAAACACTCCTCACAGGTTTTGGTCCATAGACACGACAGCATCGCACAGTTGCTGCAGATTTGTCAGCTGCACGTCCATGATGCCGATTTCTTGTTCAACACATTACATGAGTGCTCTATTGGACTGAGATCTGAGACTGTGGAGGCCCCTGAAGTCTTAATGCCATGTTCAAGAAACCCCTAAAACAAGCCTATCTCATGAATTGGATAAAGATCTGTGAAGTCAGCAGTTGGTTATAAAGGAGTCTTTGGACCACTTTTGAAGCCAATCCACAGATGCAGCCACACTGTAAACGCCTTTCAGCCTAACTTTGGATCAACCTCAACAAATGGTGACACTGCAAAGGCTCATGATTGATGTTGGAAAGATAAAGACTCTTGCCAGATTAAAAGGATCTAGTACCAGGGTGGACCCACTTTCACCTTCAGATCTGCCTTCATTCTGAACGCCGTAGATTCAACAAGGTCCTGGAAACACTCCATATGGTCCATATTGACATGACAGCATCATATGAGTGATGCAGATTTGTCGGCTGCACATCCGTGATGCCAATCTCTCATTCCACCACATCCCAAAAGTGCTCAACTGGATTGAGATCCAGTGACTGTGGAGGCTGCTAAAGTACAGAGAACTCATTGGCCATGGTTACATGATGTTTTTTAATTGAGATTAAAGTATTCAGAATTCAGTAATTCAGAGTTAAAGTATTCTCCTTTGCATTTACATGGCAATACTAATTCCGAATCGAGGCTTACATGGAAAACATGTTTATTCACCTTTATTCAATTCCGCTTATGGTCTGGAGGTTGGGAATGGCTCTGATTGGACCGGGGACGGACGTGACGTATTTACGTCAATCAGAAGAAAAACTCCAGTTCAGCGTCTCTGTCAAGGAAACCTCGTCCAACTTGGACACGACAACTTTAAAAAGGTCCACATATTTATGCTTACGTCTGTCCACTCTTTCCATTATTTCCAAATCTTCTAAGGCTCTAAATAAACAAAATGTCTCAGCTCGAGTCCAACACTTGCTCCGGGCGGCCATCCTGTTCCCGTCGGCGTGGAATATGTGCGTCATCGCAACAGGACAAGGGAATGAGCATGAGCAGAATGACCAGAATTAATTTAAAGCTGAATGTACGTATACATGATTGAGGAATTATTCAGTTCGGATTTAAAATCAGAATAAACCAGCCACCTACTTCAGAATTAAGTTTAATTCGGAATTATCATTTTCATTTGGAATTAGGTGTTTACAATGTCATTTTTAATCTTTTTAAAGCAGATTTATGTTTTATTCTGAATTAAAGGGGAATTAAAGCTCTCATGTAAACGTAGCCAGTGTCATGTGCAAGAAACCTGTTTAAGATGATTTGAGCTTTAAGAGTGTGTTATTCTGCTGGAAGCAGCCATCAGAAGATGGGTACACAGTAATCGTAAAGGGATGGACACGATCAGCATAAATACTCAAGAAGGCTGTGGGGATTGAAAAAGGCTCAGTTGGTACTAAAGGGTCCATAATGTCAGGTAAGGTCGACAACCTGTTTTCTCTACTTCTCCAGCCTCCTGATGGCCCCATGTTCCAACCCTTCAGGTGTCTTTGTACCCGTTGACTGCAGGGTCTCAGCTCCTGAACCAGTGTACCTAATAAAGTGTCTCCAGAGGAACGAGCAGAGCAGCTAAGTGTCAAAGTTCTGATTGTATTTGCAGCAGAGTGAGCGTCCACAGTCCAGCAGCGTTTCTTTGGATGCTTCATTAGTCTCCATGGCCTTAATGTGATGTGTACGTCGACGCAAAGCAGAAAAATGAAGAATCCAGCGACTCCGCCACTGTTTCAATGCCGACCCAATATTTCCTGCGCTCATGCTCCACTCTGCATTAATGTGACTCAGAGTTGCTTACGGCTCACACAAAGGACAGCACTAAGTGGTTCAATCTCAGCCACACACATACACACCATCGCCGCGCAGTAAACTCTCAAAATCCTCTTTGCTTCTCCGTGTAATAACTGCTCGTCCTTGGCTCTCATCTGACCCCCCCTCCCACCCCCTCACGTCTCCAACAGGCTCTGATTGATTCATGCTGGACAGTTAGTGGATTTCCACCATCTAATGCAAGCTGTGAGTGCTTCTCTTTTGTCCTGCTGTTTGAGCAACTGTCAGCTCCCGCGTCTTCTTCTGCTTCTAATAACGTTTCAGACAGCCGGCAATCTCCTTGGCTTGTCCTCTTATTACTGCACACGCGCCTGCTGCACTCTTTGCTGCAGCCTTTTGAGAGCTCAGAAAGAAATCAGGTCATCTGACGGTATTGATATGCCGCCCATACCTTTTCCAAATTTGCCGGGCGGTTCTCTGCTGTGAATTTTTGATGGGGGATCTATTACCGGCAGGTATGCTCAGACGGCTCGCTCGATTTGGGTTTTTAGAAGTCGTGCACGCTAAGTGAGTTAGGGCTGGGTAACACGGCCCAGACTTCAAACCCAGAAATGGCCCTTTGGTCACCAAGAGGGCCACATTAATATTCTTCACATATTCAGGGGCCCAAACTCTGCTGTAATAACAAGGTTCCCATTCTTTTCTACCAATCATTTTCCAGGACTTTTCCAGGACCAGGGTGTATGCAGGAATCCTGAGGCTAATTTCAAAACCTTAAGACTTTTTTAAAAACCTTTCAAAAAAAATGTTAAGACCTGGAAGTCATATGTATTGTATTTTTTATTATATTGTGTAGAGGAGCGTTTTTGTTTTTTTCCTCCCCCTCTCTCTCTGCTCCTTTTCCTTTAAGCTGTGCTGCAGGTGTGGAGCGTCCTGATTGGACGGCAGCAAACAGGTGCACCCGACGCTGAGTGGAGGAGTTCGGTCGAGTGGTGCCATATGATTGGCTGGGAGCTGATGGCCAGCTCCTTCAATAAGACTGCAGGAGAAGAGACGCTGACTTCCTCCTTCCTCACTCTCAACGCTCGCCCAAACGCAGCTTTCTGAGAACCGTGTTTTGTGCAACCTTTAGACTGTGTGTAATTCTGATTATTTTGTTGAAAATTAAGAAAAAAAGAGTTGAATATTGGAAGCAGTCCGGTACATAGGGGAGAGTAAAGCCTGATACTCATTTTCTCCTGTTTTTCCTGATTAGGGAGTCACTTTAGGTTTGTATCTATTTTCTTTTCGTTTAGAGGTCAGGTAAGGTTTTTGATTCTGTTGTTTTATTTTGCTTACTCTCCCTGAGGTAATCTTTATTTAATATGTAAAAAGAAAAAAGAACAATTAAAAATGTAATTGTTTGGACAGCAAATCCTGTTTTCTTGTGCTTTTTGTGTTGGTGTCACCTTTGGAGTGACTAAGGAGTAGGAATGTCATGATATGAAATTTTCAGAACGATACGATACGATATGACATTGCAGTTTATATCACGATATCACAATACGATATTAATCCCAGAAATCTCACAATTCTTCTAATAAAATGTATAAATGCTGATTGAAAAAAAACATATATACAAGTATTTTCAAGAAAATACTTTAATGAAACAAAACCCAAACAATATTTTTACCATTCCCTGTAATTGGGATTTTTAAAACTCACTGTATTCACTATTAATACAGTGAAGTCTGCCACACTAACATACATCCACACACAAAGCCTTCCTCTGTAACATCACATGACTACTGTGGCACGCCAGAACGTGGAACAGCTTACGAACGATAACCGTGGCCGTTCTCTATCGCGATAAATCATGTTATGATATATCGTGACATCCCTAAGGAGTGGTCATTTTTATGTTTCCTCTAGTATCCCCTAGGCTGGTCGTAGCAACCTCATTGCCACTTTAAGCTGTTGTTAGCACCAAATCTTGAACAGTTGTAGTTTGCAATTTAAAGTCCTTTTAAATTGCAAACTACAACTGTAACTACAATGACAAACTACAATGACTGGAGGCAACTCGCCGCCTCCAGTCATTTTAATGAGGGACGGGCAGCAGACGGGCAGTAGGACCCAGAAGTGGTTGCCGCCCACGTGAACGCGCACAGATTTTGCGCTGCCACTCGGAGTCCAGCGTGTTGAACTTTCTGGCGGCAGCCGCCTGGCAGTAGCCAATTGGAGAGAACCCAGAAATAGCAGGCTTTGCGGGTCAAAGCAAACAATGGAGGAGCTCATAATGTTGGTGCTCTACAACACGGCTCTACCTTCGTATAAAGAGGGCCCGTAAAAAATGGGCCAACATCTCTACGAGTGATGCTTTTGGGGAGTGAGTGTTGTGAAGGACTTTCCGGTGGGTACTGCTGTGATGTTCGCCGAATCGCCACTACGTCACTGCCGCAGCAGCCGCTTTGAAAACGCTCTGCAGTTGGGGGACTCCGTCGGCAGGGAGGAGGTTTTCAGGATAGTTGCCATGAGCAGCACGTTCACTAACAAGGTAGAAGGAAGATAAATAATTTTCCAGGACAATTCAAAGTTTTCCAGGACATTTTACTTTTTTCCTTGTTTCCATGACCTGGATCATGAGTCAATCATTTTCCCAGGTTTCCCAGGACGCGTGGGAACCCAGGATTTGAAATATATATCAACACACCTTAAAAAAAAGTCATACGGTGTCTCTTATGGGCGAATCAAAGCTTAAATCAATGAATAAAACAAATGACAGGATGCAAAAATTTAGCGAGAATCTTTATTTTCATTCAACATTACAAAAAGAAAGAAGCTATTTACAATTATTCTGCCATTATTCATTCATTCATTTCTCCCTACTGAAGACTGATCAGTAGTAGTCCTCGGGGTCGGCCTTCTCCCCCTGATTCTGGATCTGCTGCTGCTTCTTGTACAAATCGGCAATCTGCAGAGAGGAGGAGAGACGGAGGAGAGAAGATATTAAAGGCAGAAGATGGAGGGGTGAAGGGTGCACAAGCATGAGAAAGAGAGAAAAATCAGGAGGGAGGGGAAGCGTATCACAGAGTCAGGTCAGTAACACGACGAGGGAGAGCTAAAAATATCAGTTTGATTATTCATAACCCCGGCTTTGAAGTGGCTGACTCCCAGCTGCCGACTGGGAGACAGAGGTTGTGCTCATCAGCGCGGGGGGTGAGAGGCGGGACGGTGAATAATGTGCGAGCTGCAGGCCCACCCAGGACCAGCAGCGTCAGCGGGGTGGCACAGTAAGCGGGAAAACATTAAAACATCACATTTAATTTCTCCTACGCAGCACCGAGGAGAAGCTTTGATCCTCCGCCTGAAACTGACCACCTCCAACCTGCTCCGCCTCCGTGTTTACGACTCCCTCCGTTTGAGAAACGCTCAGGATTCAAACTGACGGAGAAACGGCCGCATGTGGAGACGTGTGGTGATGAGTTAGAGAAGAACAGGGCTGGGGTTGGCACGTTTCTGATTTTTCTACTTGTTAAGCCTCTGGTTTTCCTGAGGTCGACAGTGTTACTGTCCACACAGAGACAAAAATGTTTTTGTATTGAAAAGTTCTCTGGCATCTGCTGTTCGTGGAGCAGAAGATTTTGCTGTTAAAGGCAAAACAAGATCAGCAGCTTCAGAGCGCGACACTTTATTCAGCCATCCTTTCTGTTGTCAGGGTTAGCATATGTGGTTTAATAGAGATGTGGGCTCAGGACGTCATCCTTTCTGAAGCTTTCTGTATTCATTGTCCAAGGAAATGCTCGGTCAGTATTTTAGATTTATCCACTCTGTGACCCGTTTTCAAGAGTGTGTGCTTTTCAAAATGTCGCATCCGTGTGGACAAAAGGCCATACCATTAAAACTTGTGGATACCTTCCTGATAAGACTGTCTAACTGGCAGAAGTCTCATTAAAATGCAGCTGATGCTCTCATCACACATACAGACTCCTCCGTTAACAGATGGCTGTTCATTCCAGACTTTGAAGCTCTTTTTATGGACATGAATCTTCCCTGATAAAAAGTAAGACCTGGTGAGAAACAGTGATGTCTACCTGAATGTTTGAGGCCTCGTCAAACTTCTGCAGGAGAGCATCCTCTGAGCTGTTGCAATGCTTGCATGATACCTGCTTGGATTTGACTGTCAGTCAGAGTTTGGGTCTCCTGACGCCGGCGAGCGTCTCTTTAAATTTTAAGTACGGAGTAAAATCTGAGAACTGTAGCTGCTGTTGGACAAAATGGTTAAGAGTGAACGCTTTAGGAATCAAAGCTTAATACTGGAGGCTTTTTGTTGGGTTTGATGGCATCTGATGGATGGATTTTTACTCAAAGAAAAGCATCCTCAGATTTATAAGTCCTTACACATGTGAGAAAAAGCAACAGATTCAATAAGTATATGATGAGCTATCTTTGTCATTCTTTGATTTCTGTTTCTGTAGAAGAGACGGGGCTTCTGCTCACATTTTAATACCAAATTCAAGCCTTTTAAAGATCCCTTTAGGACCCAAATTAAGGAAATCAGCTTTTCCATGCACCATACATTACAGATCATTTTGGTATGTACATCAGTGATCATCAACCATCAGGCCCTCAGAGTGTTATCAGATTATGAAAATGTGAGGGGATATTTTGTTGTGGCTTTCAGGGTATTTTTTGTCTTTATATCCCTAAAACAAGTAACAACAAGACTTCATGTTTGATCTGTTTCAAGAAATCCTCCCGTCAGCCATATTTTATTGAACATTGAGCCTTAACATCTAGTGCATGGGAGTTAAACCAAGTGATGAAAAAAACAAGAAAGCCACAGAAAGAAGTCAAGATATCGAAAATGCTCCAAGTGGCTAGTAGAAGTGCAAGTGATAGGGACTGATCTCATTTTCAGAGCCTAAGAAAAGCAAACAGGTCAGGAAAAACATGTTTAAACTGAGATGTTTACTAGTTAAAAAATATTTATATTTTTATAGTTTATTTTATCCAATACCGCCATTCAGCTAAAAAATATTGAGATATACATTTTGGCCCATGTTGCCCAGCTCTAGATCAACTTATGTTAGTGCCTGAGTCACAGGCTGCTCGGCAAGGTGAGCTTCTGCTTCATTTCAGGTCACACTCATGATCTGATCACACTGACCAAAAATAACTTTGACTTTTTTTTTGTCATTGATGATAAAGACGCAAAATAACATGCATTATAAAGTTCAAGAACAAGTCACTCCACTGCTGGGTCAGCAACTGATAAACCCACAACCCTGTACAACTCTGGATTTAATCCAGTGTTAATTTTGACAGCACTTTGTAATTTAGTTGTAGTTTTGGTCGTTTGCCTAAAATATGTTTTAGTTTCAGTCATAATTTAGTTATGTATTCCTAACTTGTCCCTACTTTCTACATGACCAAATTAGGTCTGATTGGATTAAGTCTCTGTCAAACATTTTAGTCTGGTTTTTATTTGTTGATGGAAATGTCAGTTAAGTTAGTTTTAGTTTTTGTCCATGCACACTTGTTTTTATTAGTTACTGTCTAGTTTTCATCAGGGGAAAAAAGGTTGTTGATGAAATCTATGATGAAAATAATTAGTCAACAAAATGAACACTGCTGTAATCAGTCTTATTTCAGGCCCCTCACATTAATAAAGGGTCTGGTGTTGTTCTCAGGAGCAGGACCCGCTGACCCACTGTTCTCTCTGTACAGTATTATCCACTGTTTTCAGCTTCTCGGTCCATCACTCAGAGCCTAACAGCTCTGTTCGGTGAGCAGTGGGAGGCCACTACATAAACCAACGCCTGCGTAAAAACAGATCGTCCTTGCAGCACCGTTCACCCTTGAAATTTTACGGGACAGCTCTTGAGAGGGTGATGCACCGTCTCTGTAGAGCATTTCGAGTAGCATGCTTTAAAAAAAAAACATATGATTGGATTTTTATTGGTTTACAGTCATCATAATATCCTACATGGCTGACCTGTTTGACCTCCAAAGTCTCAGCCCCCAACACATACACACTTAAGTTGTTATTGAACATGTGTTGGCTGCATTAGCTCTCGCTGATATAACACTCCTTTTAGATTTACCTGGGCTCCAGTTGTGGCATCTTCTGGCTTTTTGTCGTCTCTGATCCGAAGGAAGCGAGGGAATCTCAAAGAAATGCCCTTAACTGGATCCACCTACGACAGGAAGAAGGAAAAAATTAGTTTACAGTCCATATTAATTTTGTATGATGGGAATAAAAGCCTAATCCCAATAACAAGCCCCATGTCAAACATGCCAATCAGGAGACTTTGATCCAATTCAGAGTATCTGGAAAGTATTTTATCCTGAACAAGAGAGGTGGTTTACGCCAGCTGACCGTCAGCGGACATGTGACTAACATGAAGTCACTCAGTTCTGTGGACGGTGGAAGAACTGCTGTTACATGATAGTTCTTGCAGACAGCACACATATATCAGTATGACCTTAAACAATCATGGATGACCTGCTGCTGTGGACCTGCTCCACTCCATGTGCTCCATCCTGCATCAACCATCAACAGAAATGACAACATTTAACATAAACTCAGACTTTTTGACCAGTTAAACCAAATTTAATGGCAGTTCAGCTAGATGCTGCTATATTAATCAACATCATTCATCTACAGATTACATTCACTATTGATATTAATGTTAATATTAGACTGATTTCTCTATCCATGGTTGTATCAATTATACATCCATAGTAACTATCTTTACAACCACATAGACATGAGGTCCCTCTTTGAAAATGAGATGCCACATCTCAAGGGGCTTACCTTTAATAAATTTATATTCAACAAAGACAAATATGGTGCTGCACAAATCAAGATCGATTGACTGAATCTACATTCAGCAGAGATTAATGTGATGAGGACAGATTCATAATCTGGATGTCCATGTGTTTGTCTCTATCATGATTCTTATTCTAGTCCCTTTGTCTCTGTCAGGATGGATACACCTCTGGATGTATGTATGTGTATATACAAATATATTTATTATATGTATTTGCCATGCGGTCAGTAGCCATACATTTTGTCATGTTATTTTTTAAATTATTATATTATTCTTTTTATTTATTTATTTTTATTATTTATTCATTATTTAGATTTGTAAATATATGCATATACATCTATATATTTCATCTGCTAATTGTTTTTTTACTTTGTGATATCCTGCGTTCTTTTATACCTGTGCGCTGTACAATGTTGCTGGAATCTCAATTTCCCTGGAGTCCTCCCAAGGGATAAATAATGTTCTGTCTTATCTTTTATACATACATGTGTACCTATGAAATGAAGAGTATGGCTTCAGCCTGCTCTATTATAAAGTGTCTTGAGATAACACTTGTTATGAACAGGCGCTATACAAATAAAGATTGATTGATTGTTGTCAATAGACTATACTGCACTTCAGCCAATAAGTGCTCCTCTTCACTATGTTCTTTTGCTGCTTACAAGTATCGCTGAAATAATGTGTTTGTCCTTCTGTGACAAAAAGCCACAAATGAAAAGCCAGCGGTGTCATCACCTCTGTTTTCTTTTCTTGTTGTGCAGATGTATTTCACTGTTTAACAACCACAGGATGACTGTAGAAGAGCCCGTTTATCACCTAAAGGGCGAGCCTGTTCTCCTGAGCTCTGTTTTTTTAAGAGAAATGTTCATTAGAAAAACGTATTGGTCTCCTTTTGAGATTAAAAAAGACATTTAAAGTCACAACATGAATAAAAGAGGACAGCAGTGATGGGAGTGCTGAGACATCCCACATGTTCCAGATTACACATTTTGAGTCAAATGACTGGCTTTGGAGTCTGAGAAGACTTCAGTGGATCACAGCCTCGCTCTCACAGTCACTACCCATCAGTATCAACCAACACATTCACACCCTTTCATGTCCATTTACACGCCACTGATACAGCAGTGGGAGCAACTTGGGGTTAAGTGTCTTGCCCAAGGACACATCGCCATGTGTCGCTCAGAGCTGGGCTCGAATCTGCAACCTCCTGATTACTGACCAAGCACACTATCCAACTGCGCCACTGACGCAAATGCAGCAAACAATCCTAAGGCTGAAAGTTGATGGACAGTGGTCATGAAATATCTTTTCCTACGGGGATGTACACTGATCAGTCACAACCTTCTGACCACCTGCCTGATATTGTGCTGGTACCACTTTGCTTCTATGCAACAAACTAGCAACACACTGTGTATTCTTTTTCTTTTTAGTTTATTTTTTTATTTAGAAAGAGCACTCAGAAATGACAATACTGCCAAACAGTTCAGTCAGACTTATACCCATTTGTACACATAGTAACCACAGGTCATCGAAGTTTTCCTCCAGTTATTTTGTTTTTTGACCTTTATGTAAACGTTGGTGTAAATTATTTACAGGAAGAACAGGGGAAGTTTTCACACTGTGTATTCTTAGACTTTTTTATCAGAACCAGCAAGCTTCTTCGCAATTTGAGCAAAAGTAGCTTGTCTGTTGGATTGGCTGCCCATGACCCTGTTGCCAGTTCACTAATGTTCCAGCATTGGACCACTTCGATGGATACTGACCACTGCAGACCGGGAACACCTCACAAGATTTGCAGTTTGGAGACGCTTGGACCAGGACGTCCAGCCCCCGTTTGGCCTTCGATAAACTTGCTCAAATCCTCATGCTTGCCCACTTTTACCGTTTCTAAATTGGAGTACACGCTACATGATTTTCAGCCCGAATTGTGGCTTGGATCCATGCTTCTGACCAAAGTCGGCAAGGGCCTGATTATCTGGTACTTGAAATCTGAATTACTAAACGTCTTCAATAATATTTATATAGATTTTATTAGCCTTAGATTATGGTAATGTTGTCACTATCCTTATTCTGTATTTTATTTTACTCTACTTTTTTATACTGTACTGCTTGTGTTAATGTTGTTGACTAATTATTTTTATCATAGTTTTCGTCAAAGACCTTTTTCCCCTGACCAAAACTACACAGTAACTAATGAAAACAAGTGCACATGGACAAAAACTAAAACTAAATTAACTGACATTTTCATCAACAAAAAATGTTTGAGTCTTAATCCAATCAAATCTAATATTGGTCATGTAGAAAGTAGGGACAAGTTAGGAATATATCCAATCAAAGCTATTTTGGTTGTGTGGAAACGTTGGATGAGTTAAGAGGGACATCCAATCACAGCTGCCTTAGCTTCATGGTGGTGGGATAAGTTGTGAAGTGATCCAATCAGACTTACATTCAAACTTTACTAGCATTCAGTAAAGGGTTATTAGATGTTTCATTTATCCAAGTGTAAAACATGACTTCAGAAATCCAAGGAAACATTAAAAATGCCTTACACTTTACACTTCATATTTTAGTCGACTAAATTTACAGTAGATTTCATCGACTAAAATGTTGTGAAACTTCATCAACTAAAACTAGACTAAAATCAAAACAATTTAGATGACTAAATTATGACTAAAACTAAAAGATGTTTTGGACAAAAGACTATAACTAAAACTAGTTAAGTAAAAAGTGCTGTCAAAATGAACACTACTTACCACCTTCTTTATTGCTTTTACATTTCTATACGGCTGATATCAGGACCTAAGTAACTAGTTTCGTTCGGTTTTAAGTAAGTGCAGACTGTAAAGACAAATAAAACTCCTTTGAATCCTTTGAATCAATATTTATGACCTGAAATCCTCTGTGTTTTGTCACATGGGACAGAACACAGTCAATCAGGGAGTGAGCTGGCTGGAGCAGGAAGAAAACAAAGCCATGGCAACAAGAGTAAAGGTGAGGCATTCATTAAACAAAATTCAGAAACAGAGGACATACTTGTTGATTAGCATTAAAAACACGAGTGTCTAAACAGCGAAACCTGCAAATTATATACAATAGACTGATAAAAAGAGGAGCTGGATGGATGACAGCCGCAAAGGATGCTACTGGAAGCTAACCGCTAGCTGCATGTAGCAATTTCAAAATCAATTAAGATTATAAAAATGATTGTTTGTGCACCAGGCTGTTGTTCACTTTACCTGTCAGTGGTCATACTGTCATGACTGATCAGTGTAAATTGTATGTGATGGTCGTTTGTCATAAACAATGATACTGCACAGTGCTAGCTGACATTTCACCATGACTGTATACTGTATATCACCGCAGCATTTGCTCTGCTTTAGAGTTTTTTATCAGGGAGGAAGAGCTTCTCTGTCTTTGTTCAGGCTGTTTAAACCACCCAAACAGCTTCGCTCATGTCAAAATGCTTTTACTCTGATTAAATTATTGATGCATGTACACACGTCATAAATAAATCACTCTATTCATTGTCCATGTAAACACTGAGAATGATTTTAATTGGACTGAAGAAACACCGCTCTGGTGAACTTCTCTAATGAATCATGAGTGTGTTTGTTCCTGAGACTTGAAATGTTCTGTCAGAGTAAATATGCTCAGCCTGAACAGAGAGAGAACTCTGAATTGTCATTACCTGGATGGCTGAGAATCTTCACAGAGATGGTAAAATACACTTTATTTTTTTATACTTTAATGTCAGGCTTTGAAAGCTGCTGAAAAAAACCCATCAGTTCAAGGTTAAAACATCAAACAGTGAATGATTTGAAGTAAAAAAAATATAAACCATATCAATTTGAAGACAAAACTGCTTTTGCTTTTGCCCGATTTCCATTTATCAGCCTTTCAAACTCTCTTATGACTTTAAAATATGGATGCACGGCACTTTTTCCTCTTTTTACAATAACAAGAGGCAGTTTGAGTCTGAAAAAGTGTTACATTTCAGGCGGGATCTTTGATGGATTATATGGATGTAGACTTTTTTTTTCGCCTTGAGAATTCAGAAATATAAAATGCTTTTTATTAGAATTCTCAAAGTGTCAAGAGTAACAGCTCTCTGCAGAACAATAATCAAACTAAATCAGGGAGAGTTATGAGGTTTCAGGAGAAACTGGCAGAAAGTGTGGGCGTACAAACTGCTTCATAATAAAATAAGTAACACAGGTGAAAGTTGGTGAAGTGCAGATATGAGTGCTCACTTACTGAATACAAACCACATCAATAAACTTTGACTTTGTTTAAGGGTTAATATTTAAATGTAAATAGTCTGAAAACTTCATATGCAATCAGACAAAACAAGGCAACTTATTATACGAGTTTGCTGTAGATATAAGGGAATGGGGGTGAGACTGATTTAGATACGGCAGTATAGACGGGGTTTGTTAAAGGAATAGTTCAGATTTTTTCAGGTCAATGGCACTAGTAAATACAATGTCAAATAAAGCGGCTGGCTAGCCCTTCCCCCTGAGAGGAGATAATGCATTTTATTAATATCAATCAATCAAACAATCTTTATTTGTACTGTTCTAGTTCATAAAAAGTGTTATCTGAAGGCACTTTACAATACAGAAGGCTAAAGACAAACTCTTCACTTTATATATACACATATATGCAAATAAACAAATACTAGGGATGCACGATATTGGATTTTTGCCGCTATCCGATATGCTGATATTTTTTTATTCATTATAGCCGATACCGACATTCCTGGCCAAGAGCACAAGCTCTGTACTTAACAAAAATGGACTTGTTTCTTTCAGTGTTACAGTATAGTTTTTGCGAGGAACAGATGTAAAACAAGAAAAACAGCATTTAACTCTTGCAAAAATTAAACCCTTGATTTTTAAATGCATGCATGCAGTGATGAGAAGGTGCATCAATATTGTACATTTGTGTAATTTGACAATTTTCCAGCCGATATATGGCCAATGTGTGTGGCTGATATATTGGCTGTGAATATCTGCAAAGATTACAATATGGGCCAATACCGATTTCATCTCTAACAAATACATATAATAAAATAAATACATTTGTATATACACATACATACATCCAGAGATGTACCCATCCAGGCAGAGACAAAGGGACTAAAAATAAGAATTTATGATAGAGACAAATTCATGGACGCCCAGATCATGAATCTGTCTTTATCACATGTCTCTGCTGAATATTGATTAAATCAATCAATCTTTATTTGTATAGCGCCATATTTGTCTTTGTTGAATATTATTTATAGGCACCTTTCTCAGCACTCAAGGTCATCTTACAGGGTAGATTGATAAAAACCACATCAGATAAGAAAAGGATCAATAAAAAAATGATTAAAGATAAAACAACTTGATCAAATTGAAATACATTCACAGAATAAAGAGGTGTTGGGTGAGTACTAACTTAGAAAATGTGTCTGTGATGACTCTGAGCTTTAGTTTGATGTAATTTTGGTAAAAATGTGGTCATTATCAGCATGAAACTCAAGACTGCTGCTCTGATCGCTGTTCAGTCACATCACACTAAAACTTTATCTCTCCTCCTCTTGATCTGTTTCTGCTCTCTGTGTCACCTCACAGGTTTGTTATCAAAAGTCTGTAGACAAAAGTTTACGTGTAGACAAAAAAACCTCTTCTATCAATGGAACTGTTTTTATGATCCATATTTATCAATGTGAAATGCAGGTAAACTCAGAGATGCTCCCTCTTGAGACATCACAGCTAGTCGGCCATTTTAAAGAGGAAGTCAAATAAAGTCACTCCAGAGCTCATTGTAGGGTTTAGGGCTGGGAGATACGGCCGAAAAATAAATTCCAGATATATATATATTTTTTTTTTCACAAAACTCGATTTATGATTTTAATGGATTTTTTCCCTGTCAAGGAAAGAACCTCCAAGTGACACAAAAAAATGAGAATCAAGTTTTGCTTTATGTTGTAAAAAAATCTGAAACTTCACAGAATTTCCCTCAAATAGCTAAGCTGCATGCTGTTATTTTTCATAAAAAGCTGATAATATAGTTTGAACGTAGACGGGTTCGTCTACATGAACAATAGATTATGAGCTTTTTCACAGTACATTAACATGTAACTCTCTGATCAGTATTTAATCTCATTTATAAAATAAATAAAAGTCTAAACATGTGCTTGTGCAAAACCTGACAAGGCCTACCACAATCAAATAAATCAGAATCAGAATCGTTTTTTATTGCCAAGTATGCAACACATACAAGGAATTTGACTCCAGCAGTTGTTTTTTCTAGCACAAAGGAAGTAAAAAAATGGACATAAATATAAAAACAGAGAATAAAATTTAAAAGAAATATGAAAACAACTCATAATAAATGCAGTGTATAAACAGAATGTACATCAGAAACAGAATTTTCAGTATTTTCAATATTCAAACATTGCAACAACATACAATGAGAGTGAGAGTAAGCCAAGAAAAAAAACGCCAATTTTAAGTTTTTAAATCTTCTGCAAAAAATAATTTGAATTAATCGATATATTGCCAAGCCCTAGTATGGTTTTAATTGAAGTTATTCCCCTGCACATTGTTTCATAGTGGTCTCTAACCTGCACACCCCCTTTGACCTGTGAGGAGGGAGAAACTGAGGAGTTATCAGCGTTGAGAGCAACACTGATAACTCCTCAGTTTAGCCCATATATAGCAGCCAATGGTGCCACCAAAAGCCTCAAAATTGCCCAACTTTTAGGGTAAAACTACACAAAAACTGATATGGCTAATCAGATCTGTGTGGTGAATCAGAAATGATCACTGAGGACTGCAGTGTGACTTCACTCCTCAAACACACAGACCTGCTTTATCTCAGTGAAATTTCATTCTAACTGTGGTTATAATGAGCTGGACACCATTATTTTTACGAGCACTGTGGGACTGAGTCCAGCATGCAGCCAAACTACAGCAAATAAATGACTATCTGTTCCATTAAACCCAGCATCTTTTACACCGCTTTTAATAACTCAATTAAAGAGCTCTAATCGTGACTTTTATTTTGGGCACCAGACCATAACAGGCAGGGATCATCAGCAGAAACACAACCAGGGGCGTACAACGCGCTGAACTTACCAATCCCATGGCAGCCTTGTAGACTGGTGACAGTGACAGGTCGGCACACTTCACCTCCCAAACCTGCACGGCGTCCAGCCACACGTCGGGCTCCGCTGATTGGTCGACACGATAGTAGGCACGGGGTTTAGGGAGGATATGTTCCTGAAAACAAAGAATCAATAATAAGCATTTTCATTCGTGATATTGTTAGAGCAGCATGGCCCAACCAGCATTGTTTAAAGAAAGAGGTGGAGCTACAAGCAAGACGACAGCAGGAAGTGACTACCATGACCTGATTAGCATAGACGCTAACAGCTTCAGGAGTTTTATCAGATCTAGACCGCAAGTCTTTATTAAATGAAAAACAAATATCAACACTACAAACTTCTCTGTGGTGAGGATATTTTCGCTCCACTACTGCAGTGTTAATTTTGACAGCACTTTATAATTTATAGTCTTTTGCCTAAAATATCTTTTACTTTCAGTCATAATTTAGTCATCTAAATTGTTATAATTTTAGTCCAGTTTTAGTTGATTAAATTTCACAACATTTTAGTCAGCTGTAAATTTAGTAAATTTTAAATTTTTATGAGTCCTTGAATTTCTGAAGTCATGTTTTACTCTTGGATAAAATGAAACATCTAATAACCCTTTGTTTAATGCCGGTAAAGTTTGAATGTATGAATGAACAGAAACAAATTGAACTTTTGTGTGAAATGCAGTCACCTTTATTTAGGCTACCTGGCAGAGCATCTCAGTTACAATACCAGAACTGACAACAAACAGTGAACCTGCTCTACATGAATATATCAATTCATAAAGAGAGGAGCTCTGATTGGATCGCTCCACAACTTATCCCACCACCACGAAGAAGCTAAGGCAGCTGTGATTGGATGTCCCTCTTAACTCATCCAACCTTTCCACACAACTAAAGTAGCTGTGATTGGATATATTCCTAACTTGTCTCTACTTTCTACATGACCAAATTAGGTCTGATTGGATTAAGTCTCTGTCAGACATTTTAGTCTAGTTTTTATTTGTTGATTAAAATGTCAGTTAATTTAGTTTGAGTTTTTGTCCATGTGCACTTGTTTATATAAGTTACAGTCTAGTTTTCATCAGGGAAAAAAAGGTTGCTGACGAAAACTATGACGAAAATAATTCGTCAAAAATAACAGTACTATGGACATTTTTGGACAAGAGTTTGATCTGAGTTAGTTTTAGTTTGATTTCAAGTGGCTCACTTTCTGCCCTACAACCTAACAGTTGTGCCCACCCACTACATTATCTGACTGGCCCACAATGACTGTGACTGGCAGAACAACTGTCCAATCACCTTCCAGACAGCTTCTACCTATTCCCAAAAACTGTCTCTTCTCTGGCTCTTTCCCAGATGAACTAGTGAAATATATTGAGCGAGCCATCTGGTGTGTCAGGTTATGTTATGCAAAGTTCAGATCAGAGAAA
Source organism: Cetoscarus ocellatus (assembly GCA_037902135.1). Classification (NCBI taxonomy): domain Eukaryota; kingdom Metazoa; phylum Chordata; class Actinopteri; order Labriformes; family Labridae; genus Cetoscarus; species Cetoscarus ocellatus. The sequence goes on along the minus strand of JBAMNC010000349.1, from coordinate 131,050 downwards.
AACAAAATTGAAGGACGTGTAAAATCAGAGAAAAAAAATAAGAGTATGTAAGGAGAAATGTATGTAGTAGAGGTGGGCAATAAACTAATTTTTTAGGACATGCTGATATACTGTCTTTTTCTCTCTTCATTTCATTATCTTTTTATTTGGGAAATGTTGCAGACAAAAATACAATATTTTCTGCATTGTTTTAAAGCTGCCATTTATCCCTCTGTTCTTAAATAAAAAAACAAATGAACAAAGGCGGCTTTCATGGCATTCAAACAGAAAGATGAAGAGGGTATAGTAAGAAAGTCAATCCATTTTGCCCAAAGTTGGTCGAATTTAACTTTTTGTATTCTCAGGCAGTAGGTTAAAGCCGATATATTTTCAACAGGGCTATTAATAGATTAATTATCTAATGCTAACTTGAAATTAATCAAATTTTTTTTATCTCAGTGGAATTCATTGCTGAAGAGTTCTGATGACTGTAGGAAGAGGCAGGCTAACACTACCCATTGACTCCTAGTGTTTGAGCTAAGCTAATTACTGAAGAATGGCGTCTATCTGCTTGTCATTGACTCAGGAGTGACGCAAGACACGAAAACAATTAAAATGTTGGCATATCCCCTTAAGGCCACCTTCATTCCTCAAACAATAATTCTTCCAATAATCCCTCTTTAAAAAAATCTTTAAGATAGAAACCATCCTTTTAACAAATATGATTTGAGCAGCCTGCAAATAAACTACTGAAAATACACCTCGAATACTGCAGCTGCTCTGCACTAAATGCCTTCAGGTATCTTTTAAGTTGCTAAAATAAAAAAGTCAAAGAAATGAGCTCATGGATTATAGCAAACATGTTTTTCTTTTCCCTCCAGGCTCCTCATCATAGTCTGAACTCCACTAAACGGGTCTCACATCCCCTCAAAGAAATTGCAGAAACATCCATAATTTGGCTTTAAAACAATCGTATTTGTTTGCAAATGTGTGAGTTTAGTCTCATCTGGGAAAGTTTTGCGGGCAGGGATCATAAACTAATTCTGTGCCTCTGCATTCAGAATAACTGTGTGCAGTCGTACTCTGACGTTTGGGTAATGAATGAATTTCTTTTTCAATTTCCATTTGAAGAGGTTCGTTCCAGAGCAGCAGAGCAGCAGCGTTTGAAGAAATTGACAACTGCTCTCTGAAAAGCAATAGCTGTTTTGAGAGTCACAATTTGTTTGAGTATTAGCAGCTAAATATAGAGGCGCTGCTACAGAAACAAGAGCAGGGAGGCTTTTCAATGCCGTGATCTGTTTGTGAAAGTGACTAATTGTGAAATCATGTTACCCGTAGACAAATGCAGCTGCCCGGGTTGTTTTAGACTTGAATAACCTTTAAAAATGTTATAGTTTGGACCAAGTGGTACAAAGTGCTGCACTGTGCAGAATCGCAGTGATTGAGAAGGCGGTCTAACCATTTTTTTTCCTCCGGACCATTGCAGCCTGTACTGTAGTGCTCTGTAATGAAGCCCTCCATCTGAAAGTGATGGATGGTGAATTAAGGCGAGCCTCTGGTGTGGCCGTGTTGCTTTGGCTGCAGTGCTGCAGGCCGATGGGACTCGAGACACGGACACGATTGGCTCCTTCCTCGTTCCTCTGTGAGGCGAGGGTCGGTGTGCAGTAGCGAGGGACGGGCTGATCCCTTTTGTTTTCCTTGCTCTAATGTGTTTTCTGATACTGAACTCAGGATTTGGGCTCCTTCAGATCACAGAACAATGCTCCTGTTTCACGGTCTCTAGACAGCTCAATATGTGGAACTGGGAGAATTATTTAAGGTGTTCCTTATTTGAAATATTTAAGCAGGAACAAGAACAGATTTGGCACCTCACAAGACAGTTAACAAGCAATGCGAAAAAAAAAAGCCATTTCAAATCTGTGAAATTAATTATGGATCAGGATTCCCCACATAAGAAGCAAAGACTATCTGCCTTTGACTCCTCTTGTTTGGGGTCTCTTACATCTGTTGCTGAATCAACTAGGGCTGTTACTTTCACCAAAAATTGATCCGTTTTCAAGCGAACATGCTAAAACCGAAGATATCTGACCCTCCATCCTCGCCCACCCCGGCTGCAAAGCCAACATGAGCTATTTCCATTACATCATTTTACTATTTAACTCTCCCAAGGCCACACCAGTGGCCACATGTCCTTGCATATAAATGCTATCTTGTCGGTGACAGCCTTTTTCTTCAGCTCTGGTGGGGGTCCTGCCAAGGAGGAAATGGCAGATGGAAAGCCCATGGATTTGTCATAAGTAGGCTTGATGCTTTGCACATAATGAACACACAGAGGAGCCCAAAGTGCTTCCATGCGGCGCTCCTCAGATATGTTTTTTGTCATTATTTTGCGCTTAGAGTGGCTTTGCCTGTCCTTTATTTTCTGAAGGTGTTCTTCCTGTTGTTGAGGTCAAGAGAGCTAAGAGAGTCCCTCAACATTAAATCATATGTTCTGGTTTTGTCCGAGGCTCGAGGGTTACTGGTCCTCTATATTTGATTCCCTATCCAAGAAACTTAAAAGATCAAGAAACCCGAACCATCTCACGACCATATTTGGTATTCAATGTGAGGATGATTATATTCCTAGGGCACAATCTGATCGCATTGCTATTGTCACCCTTTTAGTGAGAATAATAATTTTACTGAATTGGAAACAGAGTGCCCCGCCCTCCTACAAACACTGGGTTAGAGATACACTACAACTCCTGAAGCCAGAAAAGATAAGACTGGCTCTACAACGCCCTAATGATAATTTCAGCAGGATATGGCAACCTTTTATTAAATATCTGCTCAAACAAACATGAGGCTTTGTCCTACATCTCATATATACTATCTTTAATTATTACTGTAAACCTCATTTGTGTTCTCACACACACACCGTAAGCTATTTTATTTCTGCTTGTCATCTGGCGTGGGGGTTGGGGGAGGGAGGGAAAACACTTTGTTGTTGCATTTCTGCATATATGCTGTTACATTGTCAATTGTTAAAACCAATAAATATAAATAAAGTTGGAAAAAAAAGAGAGCTAAGAAAGGTTGCGTTGCGTCAGGAGCGTTCTCTGTTGTATGAAGTGGGTCACTGCTCAAAACAAACTAATGTGCTGAAGAACTGTCTATTTTCTTTTCAAATTTCTATTTGCAGGTTTTTGTCCGAATACTGCTCAATGTATTTGGTTTTATTTAGATCGTTTTTTGTTTAATTGTTTGTGGTATGTTATGGTCATCATACCCATCAAACAGGTGTCAGTTTATAGTAGGGAGGGGTAGATTTAAAATTACTGTAATAATACCAGGATTATAAACTTCTAGGAATCAAGTAAATAAAAACAACGATACCTGTCTGACAACACAGAGGAAAATTAGGAGTCCTGGGCAACAGCATTATCCTCTAGAGCAAGTGTCCAAGTAATCGAAGGTCACATTTGCTACCAATATCCCTTTTAAATAGTTCGGTAGCCATTGTTTCCTTAAAACTGCAGCTGGTTGGGGTGCTGCTGGTGGAAGGCCCCGTTGCCTGTGCCGTATACCAAAGTAGTACCAAAACAAAGCAGCACCATTCGTTTTTGTTAGATCACATTTGATCACGTGAGATGTCTGGCTTGGAGGATTAGATTCTAGATCGGTGGTGGAACAGAATCATGATGTGTGCGGTGTGCTGTGTTGAGATTATCTGAGCACACCAAACACTAGGCCTGTGCTCAAAATATCGATACAGCAAAATACGCGCACTCCTTGGGAATACGTGTATCGATATGGATTCTACAGATTCGATGCAGCCTCAATGTTTTGACAGTTGTTGTCAATACACTTTGAGTAATGTTAACAATGGCACAGTTCAATTAGAAGCCAAGATACAGAATGAAGCACATGTTCCAAATTTAAGTCTACGATCTTTGAGGACCTGAATTAAAGTTTAAGTTGTAGAATACATTAAAACTCATCCTTGTTGTTCTTCTTCTTTTAATAAAAAACAAAACTTGTCGGGAGTTCTGTTAAAAGTGTAGTCAATGTTCACAACTTACTTGTATCAGGATACATATTGTATCGTGAAGTTGCTGGATATACCCAGTCCTACCACTAGGGTTGTAACAATTACCGATAAAATGATAAACCACAGTAAAATTTCTGACAGTTAGTATTACCGTTTCCTATTTTAAATACCCTTAAAAACGTGTATGATGACCTCACTTTGTCAATGACTCACGGTGATACTGCTCATCGCCTGGAAAAGCCAGAACTATGTGTCTATTCCTCAGCAAAGCAGGCGTGCATGCACAGTTTGCGATGTTTGGCCTCTGAAAGGGAAAGTATGGCGGTGGGTGCCTGCACGGATACTGTACCAGAGATTTTGTTCCCCTTTAAACAGACAAAGTCTGAAGTTGGTCGTATTTTGGATTTTACAAGATACCGAGGACGGTCACCCTGTCTGCAGAAAATGCAGACAAAAGTCTCGGTGAAGGGGGCAGGGAAAAACCACGAACACCCCCACAGCAGCATCAGAGCTGGATAGTTGAGAAAGACCTCAGCAAGGAACCAGAGAGGTGAAGAGGGTCAGGTTCTTACCACTGCAGATCGCTCTTAAATTCACATTATTTTTTAACTATATAAAACTTTGTTTAATGATTTCAGTGTGTATAAATACTTTTTGAACATTTGGGCACATTGAAACAATACTGCAATAAAAAAGATACTTGTGATAATATTGGTCACAATAACATGATATGAAATTTTCATACCGTTACATCCCTACCTACCACACAGTACGATCAAAACTGTTCCATGTCTGATTTTTTATCTTCATGAGTAAGGTCTCTAACAGATAAAAACCTCTTCAGATTTAGAAAATCCTGATGTTTGGGCCCTGCTTTAGATGACTCATCAATACTGCTGCATTGTCTGCAAAAACACTGCTCCCCCAAGCAGCACCACCTGTACCTGACCATAATTATGCCTCTTAAATAAGTCTCTGTTCCCGTGCCCTCAAGAAGAATCCATAATTGGAGTAAATGACACAAATATTTGCATATAAGTGAGATTACTCCCACGCATTATTATGGTCTAGGAGGTGTTGTTATATTCTAATACCATAAAGACTCAGAGAGCAGCTTTAATGTGGATGATCTGCGTCTGGCTGATGGCTGACCCTTCAGATAAAGTGTTTAAGTGTATTACTATCTGGTGTCTATCAGCAGCAGTGTTTTATGAGACTCCACACGCCTACCAGCTCACTCATTGTAATTCACTCTGTGTGAGAGTGTCACTTGAATGCCTACAGTATAAATAATGTGTGAGAAAACCAGCAGCACTACTGCTGGAGCTTTTCTTTTCCAGCTTTACTTCACTATGACCCAGTTCTGTGGACACTGCGGCACTTCAGTTAACATTACACCATTTTAGAGCCCCATTCGCCGTAATAGATTGTTTTACAACCAAAATAATGTGGGTGTCATTTTGTAAAGAGTACCACACCTACGCTGGCAGGATGATTGCTCGTGTCAAAGTCAAAAGGAGATTATTAAATATTTTACAAGCTGACAGATTTTTCAGTTTGCTCACAGAAGAGGGGCTGTTTGGAGCAGTGATTTTTCTGAGAGAATAACAGGTAAGAAAATGTGTTTATGGAGAGGTTTGTGATTGAAATCTTTCATGTAGGTGTTTGATAACCCACTGTGGAAAGCAGCCCTGCGCGTTGGCCCTTGGGCATGTCGGTATCATTTGAATATGAGAGCGTTTGGATTCTGTGTGGTCTCTGGAGAAGTGATTGGGAGGCGATATCAGGGCAACCAAAACCACTCTGTCACTGCCTCTTTATCAGCTGTTGTGTGGATGCAGTGACCTATTTTGTACATCATACTTGTCTGTATTTATCAACAGAATATGTAGTAGGGCTGTTCAATGTGAAACAAAGATCAGATCCTAATATTTTTGGAAATGTAGCAATGAATGGTAAATATCTTGTTGTTTTAAGGGGAAGACGAGATTCATGGTACCCATCTGATACCACAGCAGACAATAGGACCATTTCCTCTCTTAATAGGCAATCTTGTCAGATATTTCTGAGCCCATAATCACCGATTAGGGATGCACAATACAGGATGTTTGCTGATATAAGATATGGCACTTTTTGCAAACATATTATTAGATAGAATAGACTAGAATAGAATAGAATAGAATAGCTCTTTATTGTCATTATACTAAATGTACAAGATTGAAGAGTTTCTCCATTTTCAGTGCAAACAGATAGTGATAAGTATAATATAAAATAGTTAGTATGCACAATATTATTGGTTTGATATCATACCGGCCAATATTGAAATTTTTGCAGCTATTTACAGCTGATATATCCGCCATACATATCAGCCGGAATATCAGCAAATTACACAAATGCAAAATATTGATTCACCTTCTCATCACGGCATGGGTACATTTAAAAATCAAAGGTTTCATTTTTTCAAGAGTTAAATGCTGTTTTTCTTGTTTTACATCTGTTCCTCACAAAAATATACTGTAACACTGAAAGAAACAAGTCCATTTTTGTTAAGTACAGAGCTTGTCTCTTGACCAGAAATATCGGTATCGGCGATAATGAATTAAAAAATATCAGCATATCAGCAAAAATCCAATATCGTACATCCCTAGTGTTAATTCATAACACCAGATGGACACGTTGGAAGGAATAAATGCAAAAATAAAACAGCTTTTGCACAGAAATTGCAAAAAAAGGTGCATACCATGGACACAGTTGGGAAGTAATAAACAGTATTTAACCGCATTTATTCTGTAGACGGATACTTTTCAAAACTGAGGAGGAAAGTCTCTGTTTTTAAAAAACCTGCGTATGTGTGGACATAGCCTCAGTGTGTAGGTGACTGTCTGCAATTCCTTATCATTAATAACTTATTATTAATAAATAAAAACAGTATTGACTGATTTCTATTTTTGTTCCTCTGGTTTGAACAGGTATCAGTATTATTCAATTTCAGCAACAGTTATATGGAAGTTCATAATTCTGTTGCAGTGATCACTTTTGTCTGTGACAGAACATAATGTCAGGATATATAGTGTATTGGTGTTCAGCCAAAACAAACAATTAAAAACATTAGGGATGCAGGATATTGGATTTTTGCCGATATCTGATATGCCGATAATTTTTTTGATTCATTATCGCCGATACCGATACCTATATCTCAGGTTAAGAGCACAAACTCTGTGCTGAATAAAAATGGACTCGTTTCTTTCAGTGTTACAGCATATTATTGCATGAACAGATGTAAAACAGGAAAAACAGTTTTCAACTCTTGCAAAAATGAAACCCTCGATATTTAAATGTACCCACGCAGTGATGAGAAGGTGCAACAATTTTGAACATTTCTAGAATTTGCCGATATTCCAGCCAATATATGGCCGATATATGTGGCCGATATATCAGCTGTAAATATCTGCAAAAATTCCAATATTGGCCGATACTGATACTTAACTTTTTAGGCTGATATTGGCCGATACCGATATTAAACCGATAATATCGTGCATCCCTAAAAAACATTGATTAAGGATTTATATTAGATTACATTAGATTAGATCGAACTTTATAAATCCCTTTGGGAAACTCCCTCTGGGAAATTAGGATTCCGGTAGCAGTTTGAAAAATAGATAAAAAGATATATAAAAAGATATATAAACAAAAATCTAAATGAATATAAAATAAAATAAATAAAAATAAAAAATATTTCAAAAATAAAATAACAAATAGATAAAAACAAATATATAAATAAATACATAATAAATATTAAAAAAAACTTATAAAAAATAATAATGAATTATAAAAAAAAACATGAAAAAGGTATAGCCTATATTGGCCAATCAAATTGAGCTCATCATTATTAATAAAAATGTACACCCCAGTTCTGCCTGTAGCTGCAGGGTGTTCTGATTTCACAGTGTGGGGGCAGCGGTGGGGCAAACAGGTGCAGAGTTGTGAATTTTACAAAGTTAGAAAGTACAACTGTCACAACATGCCACTTTACCTTTAAGAACTTGTAATGCTGCTCCAGATCTTCATCCTTGAAGCCTGTCCCGATCTGGAAGAGAAGAAAGCAGATAAGAAAAACACACACACACCGTCAGATACACACGTACACATATTCCCTGGTGGTGAGACAGCAGACATTTGGCAGCAAGCAGCCGAACACAGAACAGCAAGTAAATCCTCCTCCATATACGACGAGCGGCTTGTCTTCCTGCTCCGCCTGAAGCGTCATGTCACCTCTCAAAAGACCTGAGCCCACTGAGACGCGAGAATCACCTGGCGGGCTGACATGCACAAAAAAGGAAAAGGGAAAAAAAGAGTATATCATGCAAATATAGCTTTTGCCTGCTCTCAGATATATTCCAAAAGAGGATTCAGGAGGTGTCCACCAGAAGCTTTATGTCTCTAAAGCTGCCTGACACCACAAGGAGGGTTTAGAGGTGTTTCATTCAACTGTGACACCTTTATGGATTCAGTTTTATCTGTCTAGCCAGGCCAAGTCCCCTACCAAGTCACCTGTGGGGCTGTTGGACACAAAGAGACGTATATGAAACACCTATTTCACACCAAACACAAAAACAACAGTAAAGGTGCTTTTTATTAGTGTGGAGGACTGAGAAGAATTTCATTTAGTCTGAAAAAGCCCCTCTGGCAGCTCACTTTAATCAGAGTAAGGGGGTGCATTTTTGGCAAGAGCAACAATAAAGCTGCATTTTTCCTTTTTTTCATGAATACTGGACATTTTATACCACTGTAAAGGTTTTAATTTTCAGGAAACAGTCGATACAACAATGGTAGGACTTCAATAAAGTGATGTTTAAATATCGCTTTGAGATGTTTCATGTTACTGAGAGATTGTTGTAAATTAAAGATGCAGAGAAAATTCAGCCAATCAGTAAATGATGTGTCTTCCAGTCCAGAAAGGAGCACAAGTCACTCACCGAAAGTCCAAGTCAAGTCTGAAGTCTTTGAGGCCAAGACCAGGTCAAGTCCAAATCCTCAGGGAGGCGGCTGGAAGTCTGTCAAGTCTCTCATGATGATAATAATAAAATGTCTATACTGGATATACATATATAAAGTGCTTAAAAAACTTATAAGACCACAACCTGATGTAAGGTTTATGCCACAGTTGCCCTAAATTGACAGCATTGTTAATTAAAAAATAAAAAATCATTTTTCCCTCCGCCAGGGAGGTTATGTTTTTGCTGGCGTTGGTTAGTCTGTTTGTCTGTTTGTGTTCAACATAACTTGAAAAGTTTTGGACGGATTTGGAGGAAATTTTCAGGAAATGTGTGGAATAGGATAAGGAAGAAATGATTAGATTTTGGGACTGATCCGGATCACCATCTGGATAAAAGAATTTTTTAAAGGATTCTTTAACATTGCCAGATAGGACCATTTTCGCCTAAGTGGACTGAAGCTGCTTGGCGGAGGTCTGCGCTCTCTCAGTGCTTTTCTAGTTTATTTTTCTGAAGCTCTTTAACAGAAATGATATTTTTAACAGTAAAATATAATTATCATTGTTATCCATGACTGTTAAAATGTACAAAAAAACCCAAAAGAAAATCAGTAACATTTTTATAGCACATTATTTCTTGATTAAGAGGTCAAATTAAAGTTGTTTACTTTCATTCTTGAACAGACAAATGAGTTTTGAATGTTATGCCTGATTAATTTCTTACTTGTCAGAGAGGCCCAGTGAGCGGCTCATTTTTGGGTTTAAAAGGTAAATTTAGCCTGAGAATCTTTATTCCTGTTCAAAATGTCTGTCTAGGGGTAATGGCTTGGCCTAAATGCATGCTGTTGCCAGTCTGCCTTCGAATCCAACCTGTGGCCAGTTTGCAGAGTGTCTTCCTCACTCTCTTGCCACTTTTCACAAGTCTATCCACTGGGTCTCTCCAGTCAATTAAAGCCTTCTAATATTGAGTAAATAAATAAATACATACATTCATACATATATATGTACACACAACTTATATATATATATATATATATATACACACATATATTCATATATATATACATATATATATACATATATACACATATATACATATATACATACATATATCTATATATACATACATATATACATATACATACATATATACACATATACATATATATATACATATACATATATATATACATATATACATATATACATATATTCATATATATATACATATATATACATATATCTATATATACATACATATATACATATACATACATATATACACATATACATATACATATATACATATATACATATCTACATATATATACATATATATCTATATATATATACATATCTATATCTATATCTATATATATGTATTACACTTTTTGTGTCTGTTTTCATACTGAGAATCATGTAATCCTTAGTCAATAAAAAAGTCAATGTACATCAGATTTGTCATTTTTAATTCATCAAGGTAAGCTTATCGAGAAAACCACTGACTAGGAGAGAATTATTTTTTCACATTAAAATCTGGGAGGTTAATTCCACTGTTGAATTGTTGATTTCCAAAAAGCAGATATGTGGATTCAGGGCATCCTTCTGGTCATTTATCTTTCTAGACTTCGCTCAGCTTTATCTTACCACACAGTGTGTTGTGTTTTTAATTGTTTTAGATGTTTCACTTGTTTTTCATGGATGTGTTTAAAAAGTACACACTTTGATAATCTCACGCGTCGGAAGTGCAAAAAGAGACAAAGCTTTAAGAGTTAGTCTGCTATTCAAATAAATGCAGTGATTAAAAAACTCAACCTGAAATGTCCTGTAGTTTTTTTAAGGACACAGTTATGTAAAACGACAGCTATGGTGCCAGAGGAACAGATTTTGCAGCACTGTCCAAGTGACAGACACTGGCAAGTCCAAAGAATCTAAATGGTTATTCATAGCTTAGAGAAAAGAGAGAAGGTCATAAAAAGGCACCATTTCATTTTTATTGATTATATATATTCATATGCATGGCACACATTCTTTATTTTAAGCCTCTTGTTGAAAAGTTTGCTCCTTGGTGTTCAATGTTTTGGATTAAGTTTAACTAAAAGCCCTTAGAAAGCATATCAGGCAGGTGATTGGATGATCATTCTGTCAATCATATTATTAAAACCCAATCAGATAATGTCATAGGTGGGTGCTAGAATGTGAGACATAAAACAAACTATCGTCAAAACAAGTTGGAAGTGGAGCGAAATATCCTTCCTATAAAGAACATTGTAGTGTTGTTTGTTTTTCCTTTAATAAAGAAATATCTTATAAAACTGCTCCTGAAGCTGTTAGCATCTATGCTAATCTCTGTAAAAACAGTCACTTTCTACTGTCGTCTCGCTCGTAGCTCCCACCTCTTTCAGCTCTTAAGGATGCTGATTGAGCTGCACCACTTTGAGCCACTCAAAGTGCATTGTTTGGAAAATCAGAAATTTGTCCCAACACAATTAACAAACACTCACTGGCCAATTTATCAGTTGTTTATCTCTCTACTATTCATTGGGGTTGGAATTGCATGATGGTGTTGCTTGTGTCTATTTGTTACCATGTTTTATCCAAAGAGCAATTAAAATATAAAACATTACATTTTATCTTAATTGACTGCGGGGTATTGGGTTCATTTACATGCTGAAATTTACTTATTTACTCTTATTCATTTGAATTCAACACCTAATTTTTGATCTTCTCCCTTGTTCTGCTGTGTATCTTCTCTGTTACTTTGTTGATTGTCTACCTAGTCGGCCTTCTGGTGTTAATTATACGAGATAGTCACTTAAATGCTGATGGAAGCCTCCGGCTAAAATGCGCCTGTTTTATTGCTGCTGCATAAACTTTAATAAAAGTCAATGGCTTCTTTGTGAGTGCTGCTGCTTCTGCCATTTCAATTCATCATTTACATCTTGCTTATACAAGGTCGGACTCCCTTTTTGGTCCTCATTGACATGATAGCATCACACTGTAGCTGCAGATTTGTCGACTACTTCATATTTTTCAAAATTCCTTAATCATCACTTTAAAATGTTTTTATGCCTGAAATTTTAATGCTGCTGTCATGTTTATATTCATATTGTAAATATAGTAAATGTTGATGGTGTAAATTCCTTGGCCTTGTTCATAGTCTCACTTTTACTTATTTTATTTATTTTTTCCTTCACAAGGAAGTTAATATAGCTTAAAGACTCTACAAGTTGGAACCTGCTTACTTAATGTTTTACTTGCTTACTTAATTTTTTAAGCTCTTATCTATTCTAATGTCTTTATTTGATATTCCTGCTGTTTTACTGTATATAAGAGCAACTGAAATAACCAAATTTCCCCTAAGGGATTAATAAAATATTTCTGATTCTGATTCTAGTAAAGTCAAAACGCATGTTTAAAAGGAATTAGCAGGTACTTAAAAGGGACAGAGATAAAATGGACTAAAATAAGAATTTATGATAGCGAAAAAGGTATGGATACCCAGACCACAAATCTGTCCTCATCATATTTGTCTCTACTGAATACAAATGTATTAGTTACCAGTTATTAGGAAGAGTTTTATTTATTTATTGATTTATTTTTATTTGTTATTTTTTAATTTACGTATTTTATTTATTTATTTATTCATTTTTTATTATTTTATTATTTTATTTTATATTTATTTATATCCTTTTTATATCTATCTTTTTTATGTATCTTTCTATCTACTTTTCAAACTGCTATTGGAATTCTTATTTCCCAAAGGGATTAATAAACTTCGATCTAATCTAATCTAATCTCGATATAATCAATTACAGAGGTCATTTAAACCACAAGAATTGTTTGCCTAACCCTGTGCCAGCTCTAAAAATGACAAATATGGACTCAATAAGTACACGCAGCATTTGTGACTCAAGGTTTCTCACCGACTGTGAAACCCAAACAAAGTGAACACAACAGGTACCAATTAAAGTAGTGTTCGAAGTCCAGAGAACAAGCTGCTGCTGAGACTCTAACCTAATTGTCCTTCTGCTTTCATTTAGTGTTCCTCTTATTCTCTGAGGGGAGTCGATGTGAGCGGCGTCTGAGTGGGCTTCACAGCTGCAGGGCCGTTCCAGGATCTGCCGAACAACTCGAGTCCGACTCAAGGACAGTTCGGACGGACGTATAGCGGAGATTACATATGGGAAATGGAAATGTGGGTTAAAGTCTGCTTTCAGCTACAGTGGGGCCTCGTAAACGGAGGCTGTCTGAAGTTTGACGTGTCAAGGGCAACAGGATTATTTTTTAGGGGGTTTTTGCCTTTGTTTTCAGACTGACATAGAAGAGAAAAGGGAAAAGATGAAATGCAGCACATGAAATACAGTTACTGCAGCCACAACACATGCTGTGATTATGATTTCATAAAACAGAAAAACTAATGTCAAACACCAGAGCCTGGCAGTACTGAGAACTCGGCTATGATGATATTGGTTTAACACTGGGCCAGTGTTAAGTTTGTTGACTAATTATTTTCGTCAAAGTTTTTGTCAACAACCTTTTTTCCCCTGACAAAAACTAGACAGTAACAAAAAAAATAAGTGCACAAAAACTAAAACTAAATTAACTGACATTCTCATCATATGAGTGATGAAGATTTGTCTGCTACACATCTGTGATGCCAATCTCTCATTCCACCACATCCCAAAGGTGCTCAACTGGATTGAGATCCAGTGACTGTGGAGGTTGCTGGATCACAGAGAACTCATTGTCATGTGCAAGAAACCAGTTTAAGATGATTTGAGCTTTAAGACATAGTGTGTTATTCTGTTGGAAGTAGCCATCAGAGGATGGGTTCACTGTGGTCATAAAGGGATCAGCATGGTCAGCAACAATTCTTGGGTAGGCTATGGTGTTAAAACAACGCTCTTTTGGCACTGAGGGGCCCAAAGTGTGCCAAGAAGCTAACTATTATAGCACCAAAACCAGCCTGAATAGTTACTTCAGGGCAGGATGGATCCATGCTTGTCTGGGCTCTATCCCTCTGTCTCTCCAACACTCTCTCTCCATATCTGCCTTTGCCCCTTTTGTACTCGTCATTGGCTCTGGTCTTGTAGGTGGCCTGGGATCCTTGGTGGAGACTGCCTGCTGCTGTGGAGTCACGAAGCCTCAATAACTACAATTACAGACATAACAAATATTTGGCCTTTCCTTTAGCCCCATTCCAGTTCATAATCACTATAGCTGTTATAGTAGACATTAGTATGATCTCTCTATCCATGGTTGATACATCTATAGTAACTACTTGTAGCACCACATAGACATGAGGTCCCTCTTGAAAATGAGACGCCACATCTCAAGGGGCCTATCTTTACTGAATTTATACTCAATGGAGACAAATATGGTGGGGTTGGCTTTATGGTCTGGGCCTCCATGAGTCTGTCACTATCATAAAGTCTTATGTTCAGTCCTTTGTCACTGTGTATTTATGATTATGTGTATTTTATATGTATAAATGCATATATGTGTATCCACAAAATTAAGAGTTTGCCTTCAGCCTGCTGTATTGTAAAGTGTCTTGAGATAACACTTGTTATGAATTGGTGCTACACAAATAAAGATTGATTGATTGATTGATTAAAACCATACACTCAAATCTTTGTTGCTTTTTATCTGAATACCTCTGGATCACCTCTGGAATATTTCCAATTTCGTGTTGTTTATTAGCATCCTTCTTGGTATGTAAAGGCCTTACACTCCACCCCTACAGTGCAGTGAATTGAAAACTACTGAAGAGTATCAAGTTTCTGCACCAACATAACTTCAGCGAAGCACAAGATGTAACTGCCAAGTTCTCCACTCATCCCTGAGATTAGAAGGAAAAACCAGCCAACAGACTTTTAAATTTAAATTTTACTTCTCCGTCGCACTGTGGCCAAGATCGGAGCTAAAAATATGCAAAACAGACTTAATGAGGATTTGTCTGTTGAGTTTCTACAGGACACAATAGCCCTTAAATAATAATATCCTCTTAGAATTATATCTTAAAACTCAAGAGCACTTGAGGACTGCATCCAGCATTTCTCCAAGAGGAAGATTAATAACTCAATTACAAAAAATAAGCTCTTCAAAGTGCTTTTTAATTTCTGGTAAAGCAGGTGATCTTTTGTTTTATTTATTGTTTTCCAAGTACAGGGTTTCCACTCTTTCTAGAAATAATATTCCAGGACTTTTCCCGGACGTCCCCCCCAAACACACTTTGCAGTGTCTTTTTCTACAGTTGTTTCTTACATTCTGTACATTTACCCAGATTGCCATGTTTATGCCTTTTCCAACCCAGAAGTCTGATTTACAAGATGTGCAGTCTATGGCTGTAACAAATCTATGAAATATCATATATTCTCTGACATTCTTAGAAATTATGACAAATTTATCAAAGAATAGCACAAAGACACCCACTGATTCCAGTGTCACATAACCAACTGAAGTTACAATATTGGCGTGGGTAATTCTCAGGTTAATCTAGCCTTCTACAAAACAAGATTAAAGGTTGATGACCAATATCTCTAGCTAGCTCCACCGTATCATATTGAGCTTAAAATTTATTTATTTCTAACTCCCGGCATGAACATTGTCCGCTAGCTATCTTGTTAGTCTGGCTTTGATATAGTGTCTTACTATTATAAATGTATGGCTCATACTTACATGTTAATCTTTATTTACTCTGCTTTTTTTTCAATATATTTTGTTGATTTACTGTTTAAGTAGCCTAAATTTTAATTTTGCCATTTTTCTATTATGTCTTTTTGTCACCATTGTTTTGAGTTTTTATATTTTATTCCTTAACTTACATTATTTTATCTACATTTTTACTTCATTTCCTATGTTTGATTTTTGTTCACTAACAAGGTAGAAAGAAGAGAAATAATTTTCCAGGACAACTCAAGCTTTTCCAGGGCATTTGACTTTTTTCTTCATTTTCCATATGTTTTCCAGGACTGGAAAACTGGTCAATCATTTTCCAGGTTTTTCAGGACGTTTGTGAACCCTGAAGTACCCGTCTCCTCTAGAATAGCATCTCAAATGTGGAAACCTCCTCCAACGGCACCTTATGTCATAAAAGAAAGTGGAAAGCAGACACAGCCTGAAAAAGTTAAAAGGGTGAGCTAAGGGGTGCTTTAACCTCCATCAGCTCCAGTGGAGCCAGCAGTCGGAGCTGCTGCTGTTGGAGCAGGGAGCTCCCAGGTGTGAATTTGTGTAAGTACATGAAAGTGTATCGGTGGAGGTGGTTAAAGAAACGTGTGTGCTGGATGCTCACTAAATCCCTTTTCCATGGATAAAGACATAAAAGTTACTGACAGAAAAAAGGCGATGTGAGGTTTCTGCTAGACTGAATTTACGCTCCGCTGTGAAGTCTTACTCGTCTCAAACACACACTCGCATACATACACACATGTGGTCACGCATTCTCCTATACATGCTTATCCTGAAATGTACCCCACACACATTTGGAGACAAAGACTCTCCCTCCAACTCCGACTTTGTGTGTTTGGCTGCTCTAAATACGAGTGTGTGTGCTTTGTGATTGTCAGTCTTCTCGAATATAAAAACAACCTGCAGCAAACACACGTACAGGAGACGTGGAGAGAAAACATTCAACACAGAAACTCTTTAACAAACACATGACATGCATTTTGAGAGCAGAGAAACAAACGAGCTGCCAAACTTAATGCTGTGAATCTACGTGACATCTTGTTTTAGAAAACTGCTCTCACTGTTTATGCACTTCTTGCCCTCCATATGTTGTCTGTTGATGCGCACCGACCGCCAGAGGGCAAGGGAAATTATATAGATTAACATTTTGAACTCTGAATTCAACTTCTGCCAGAAAATGTCGATATACATGACCAGCCTGTGAATTATTTAACCTGCGTCTCTGGAGATTTTTATTTGGGGTTTTTCAGCCAGGCAAGATAAGCATCCAAACGTACGTGTTACTTTTGCTGTGGTATTTTTAAAAGACAGAACTTTAACAACCACCAGGAAGAAAAGCCAAGTTATTATTTTACTGGAAGAAAGTGACCAACCTGTCATACTAAAGCTGGTTCCCCCTCACTCTTTCCCATGGCATGAAAGATTTAAAAGTCAATCAATCAATCAGTCTTTATTTGTATAGCTCCTGTTCATAACAACATATTTTATTTCCTCCACCAAAATGCTGTGAAATTTCATCAACTAAAACTAAAGTTTAAACAATTTACCGTAATTTCTCTATTATAATTCTCTATTATAACAAGCAATCCATTGTTTCATGTTTTTTCCAGGAAAAACTCGGCATTCAAACATAACGTGGACCCACATTTTGGCCAAACCTTACTCCTCAGACAACTCAAAAATTACCTTTATTCAAAGTTTTAATCAATAAAATTTCAGTATTTTCACAACAAATACTGCACATGATTTTCTCTCTCAACCGGATGCGGAAACACCTTTTGCCTCACGCATGCGCAGTTACTCGATTTCTGCCCGAGCATGCTCAGTCGTAGTGTAACGACCAATCAGAGAGCAGCTATCAACATGCCGATATCTTCAACCAGTCACAGCGCAGCTATTTTGGTCCCCTTGCTCACAAGATGGCAGCGCTCTGCGTTTGCACGTGATTGGTACCGTAACACCTGAGACCTACACAATCATTACACAAAGGTAAACTAATTAAGACCCAAAATATTTGATTAGGGCAGTTTAACAGTCAGTTTAACAAGAATAAAGCAAGTTAGGCTGTAATGTTTTGCAGAGAGAGAGAATATTTCAGATGTGATGATGTATATCAGATGTGTTGTAATTGCCATGTTGGGAGACGAAATATTTCACATACTTTGCTTGTGCTCGTGTATAACATGCACTTGAAAATTAGACCTTACTTAAGAGAAAAAAATGCGTGTTAGAAATGAGAAATTACGGTAGATTACTAAATTCTGACTAAAACTGGCAGATATTTTAGGCAAAAGACTATAACTAAAACTAAATCAAAAAGTGCTGTCAAAATTAACACTGCGGCACAGTATGAAAGCTGTTTTGACAGCATTTTCATGCTCAGAAGGTGTAGCGGTTTACATTGTTACCCTGTCAAATGGTGACTTTCAGCTCCCTAAATGTCCTTGTTCATCAGCTGATGAAAACAGAGCGAGTCCTCATGAATGTCTCTTTATTGGGGTTTAGAAATGAGCCAATGGCACCTTTTGATCTGGGTTATACTGAGTTTTTGAGCCTGAACTCAGTGATAGTCGGTCTGAAACTACATTATACAATATAAAACCAGGCCATGATATAAAAAAGGGTTGGGAACTATTAGGTTAAAAGATATTACGTTAACAGCAACAATACAGAGGGTCAAAGGTCAACAAAGTGTCCCAGGTCGTAGCTGCTGCCCTTGCAGAGGCACACATCCTCAGATTTAGTCTTGGTTAATCAAAAACTCGTGCTATTCAACTTGAAAATCCTGTTAGTCTATTTCACTTCGGAGGAAATACTCAGGAGTACTTGCTGTTATGTCAAATTCATC
The DNA here is from genome assembly GCA_037902135.1 of Cetoscarus ocellatus. Taxonomy (NCBI): domain Eukaryota; kingdom Metazoa; phylum Chordata; class Actinopteri; order Labriformes; family Labridae; genus Cetoscarus; species Cetoscarus ocellatus. The sequence goes on along the minus strand of JBAMNC010000349.1, from coordinate 112,507 downwards.
AAAATAAAATAAAATCAAACCTTACTTGTCTGTTAAAAAAGAAAGTATAAGCACATTATCTACGGAGACATAATGAATTTTCTCGGACTAAAATCAAACCCATTCACAGACACACCTTGCAGACAGACTGGAACTCCTCGTTCTCCTCGTCGTAGCAGGCCAGCAGGAAGCCACCATATGTGCCTGTCCTCTTTCCTTTACCCAGGTAGGCGCCAATCACACACAGGTCCACGGTGTCACCAACACCCTCCAGGTAGTCCTTCTTCAGCTGAGAGGAAGTAAACAGCATCAGATATCAGATCAGAGTGTGTGATCCAGAGACATTATATCACGGGCAGATGTGGTAAAGGAAAATATGATGATGTTCATTTTTGGAGAAGGTTAAAACCTATAAAACACAAACGATAAAGGATCATTTCAGACTTTAAAAAGATGTTTTTCATCTTCTAATATTATATCAGAGGGAAAAAATGAATGTCCTTTTTTGTGCTTTGTCCTATCTCCATATGGTCAGACAAACTCAGGATACAGACGTATAAACTGGTTACCAGGAGTCACGAAAGTCAGCCGTGGTAGTTATCTTTATAACATGAGAGGTTTATAACTTAAGTTTAATAAAAACACTGCACATTTAGAGTTTGAAAGAGCATGGTCAAATTCATGAATTTAAAATGATGATATTTAATATCAAAACTGCTGGGTGTTGTTAAGAACCTCACGATTCGAATCTGATTCTTTAGGTTGCGATTTGATTCAATATTGATTTAAATGCTTCGATGTCAATTCAGTAGGAAGTAGAAATACACAAATAATTAGAGTACCTGTTGACAATTTTTAAATATTTATTTTTCAGGCCAATGTGAACATATATGGTATGTCAGCTCACATTTTTGAGCAATTAAACATCTGAAAATAAACAAAACTGCACAATAATAACTTATTTGTGCATACGGAGTAGAAAAGTAAAAAAACATGACAGCTCCGTATAAACACTGAAAAATTAAAGTGTAGGTAAAGTTCAATAATATTTCTCTCCCCTTAGAAATTGTTATAAACATCACACAACATGTTTTTGAACTGCTAAACCACATCCTTTCATTTCTGGCTACATACTAAGTGTGCACATGTTTTGTTTGTAAGATCCACTATAGATAGATACATAGATAGATAAGGCATTTTTATGTTTCCTTGAATTTCTGAAGTCATGTTTTACACTTGGATAAAATGAAACATCTAATAACCCTTTATTGAATGTTAGTAAAGTCTGAATGTATAAATGAACAGAAACAAATTGAACTTTTGTGTGAAATGCAGTCACCTTTATTTAGGCTACCTGGCAGAGCATCTCAGTTACAATACCAGAACTGACAACAAACAGTGAACCTGCTCTACATGAATATATCAATTCATAAAGAGAGGAGCTCTGATTGGATCGCTCCACAACTTATCCCACCACCACCAAGCTAAGGCAGCTGTGATTGGATGTCCCTCTTAACTCATCCAACCTTTCCACACAACCAAAGTAGCTGTGATTGGATATATTCCTAACTTGTCTCTACTTTCTACATGACCAAATTAGGTCTGATTGGATTAAGTCTCCTTCAAACATTTTAGTCTAGTTTTTATTTGCTGATGAAAATGTCAGTTAATTTAGTTTTAGTTTTTGTCCATGTGCACTTGTTTTTATTAGTTACTGTCTAGTTTTTGTCAGGGAAAAAAAGGTTGTTGACGAAAACTATGACGGAAATAATTAGTCAACAAAATTAACACTGGACCAATTAATACAATGATGATTAGTCAACAATCAAAGCAGTCATTTATTGATATTGAAGACTACGGCTGCCGGAGGAAGGGGGTACCTCATTTTAAAGATTATTACCTGTCCGCCCAGTTAAGACCTCTGGTTAATGGGTGTTATCTAACCTCAGCAGCTTAATTGGAAAGACAGTGAGTTGTCTCTAATGGACATTCCTATTCAGTCAGTCTTGGGCTGTCTTGGTAGATTTAATGAGGTCCACCAACTAAAAAACGACTGTGTTAGTTTCTCTTTGAAAATGTGGTTTGTGGTGATCAAGAGATTTCAACTTCAGAGAGTTTGGACTGTTGCACTTCACTCTACCCACACTTTTGAGTAAACTAAATAAAGACTCTTAATTTACTTAAACCCTCTGGAATCATACAAATATTCATACTCGATTCAAAAATAAAAAAGGCTTTAATGGTTCATTCCACAAAATGTTCAATTTACCAAATGGAAATTCGTCAGATTAAATAAAGAAGTGCTGGGAGAAAGAAGCTGGTATGGACATTTAAAAGCTAACATGGCTTCACATTTGGAAGTAAGTTTTTCTGGCGAGATTTCTGCTGAAAGAATCTCGTTAGATTTATTTTTACGCCTAAAAGCAAAAGTCAGGACTAAGTGGTTCACTGTTTCCCTGCTGGAGGGAGTGCAGTGTGGTCTCTGCAGATGATGTTCATGTCTTTTGGTCTTCACTAGTTATCAAACCATTTTGGAGATATGTCGGTCAGCTCATAGTAGAGACCCACAAGCCATTAGATTTCTCCTTTTTTATCCATACCTTGGAAAAAAAAACCCTGAAGGTCTCAGTAAAAAAAGATACCTCTTAAAGATTAGTAAAAAAGCAATAACTAAGTGCAGCTCCAGAACAATCCTCCTGCCATGAAACTCCGGATTAATATTATAAATTCCATCCGCAGCATGGAGAAAATAAGTTTTAAGTCACGGCTCCAAGCAGAGGGGGGGGAGAGTATTGGAAAAAAGTATTGTCAGAAATATTTGGATTCCTTTTCTCTTTACTCTTTCTCTTCCAGACCCAACTGTATCTGCATCCATGTGCCCACTACCTGTCTATTCAAACACTTGTTTTATTCTGCCATTACGATGCTGTAATGTCCCAGTCCTGCCTGTTCTCTGTTCACATACAATGAAATAAAAATTGAATGAAAAAAATGGTCATTAATTGCATCTCTACGTTAAAATGTATGCTCAATGCATGATTCTGGACAATACTAACGTATGATTTCAGACAAAAAGTTCTCCTAAGCTTTCTCTCTTGAAATTACAACTTAAGTGTCCAACACAATTGTCTGTTAAGTTGTTTTTAATATCTGCTGTGCGTATTCCCTTTACCAATTTCTAATCATTCGAGTCCTGTTATCTTTTCATGTTTTAATCTTCTCCCTTCTTTATCCGTCCCGTGTCTACTCTAACATTTCCCTATGATGACGATGGTGCTGTCCAATCTGAGTAACATTACTAAACTCCATTATTGATGTTACTTATATGTTTATGAAGACATTTAAAGGAACACTCATACATTTTGTTGTTTTCATGTCTTACCTCACTCCAGTGTCCATGACAAGCAGGTCGAAACAATTCTTTTGACTGTGTGTGCAGTAACAAAGAAGAGACGGGCACTGCTAATTACCTTAGCTCAAACACTGGGAGTCAATGGGTAGCTTTAGCCTGTCTCTGCCTACAGTCGTCAGATAAACTCTTCAGCAACTCTAAACAGTCCTGTGTGCTTGTTGTCTTTTTTAATTGCCCGTGTGATGTTACGTTATCTATGTTTAGACTAAGATTAGCACTTTATGATATTTTTGAAAGAAATTCTTTTGAAACTAAGCCGCAGGGCGCATGCACAAACCACCACAAAGTGCTTCTCAGCAGGTCAACAAAACTAAGCCTCTGTTTACGAGCAGAAGAAGACTGGCACTAAAGATAATGGCTGACTTTATGAGAGAGGACAAGGATGATTTCTTCAGGACTGACAAAGATCCACAACCTCACCTACTTGAACATGTCACAACAAGCAAGAGTTTATCTGATGACTGTAGGCTGAGGCAGGCTAAAGCGCTACCCATATACCACCAGTGTATGAGCTAAGTTAACTAGCAGTGGGCAAGCTCTGCTCGTCTCTTCCTTGTTACTGGACACACAGTCGAAAGAATGGTTTCTACCTGCTTGTCATGGACTCGGGAGTGAGGCAAGACACAAAAGCAACAAAAATGTTGGAGTGTTCCTTTAACCTAAACGACTGTAGCATATTTATGTTGACCATATGTAGATGCCTAACGAACATGATGTCACTCAAAATTACTGCGCAGATGCATTTTTCAGCCACTAAAGTAACAGAAAGTATCATTAATAAAGAACAAAAATGTCACTGAGTCTGTCAGAGGAGTCTGGTCTCCTTAAGAAGACTCACAAACAGAAAAACGAGTGTAGACTGACTGAAAGAACTGCTGCACAGCAGGCTGTTTACAGGAAGGCTCAAAAGAGGAAAAACAACCACTGCCCAGAGAGATAATTTTGTGATCTTTCTTTGACAATTTGGTGTTTGTTTGGATACTTGAGGAGACTTGAATGCACTTGAATACACGCAGCAATGCATGGAGACTGAGCGGGGTTTGAATGATAAATGTCAGAAACCTCAATGAGAACTGGAGGACATGAGAACATCCAGGTTACCTGTGGATGCAGATGTATAGATTTTGGGCTGATGTTGTTAAACTCAGTGAAATACCAGAGTGACTTGGTAAAAACACTTCAGGATGCTTCAGGATGTTTCAGGATCAGAGGACAGCAGCAGCTGATGTGTGTAAAACTGCAGCCTAACACTCGTGCTGCAGATCCTCCTTGCTGTGATAAACATTATCCTTGTTCACACTTAAATCAACATTTTTCAAACTCAAAAGACAAACCAGAAGAGCTGAATGAAAGTTTATCTTCACAGTTACTATTTGGCTTACACTGATTGTTTATTGGATAAAGACACAGCCATGTTTTAAATAAGTTTACATGACGATTGCTAGCATTAGTGTTAGCTCACAAAGTGTTTCTGTTGATAGTTTAAGCTTCATAAAGTGACTCTCAGATACCAAAACTGAGATTTAAAGCCTTGTTGAAATGGTCCACTATACAGCATTAGTTAATTATGTTTGGAGATGTAGGTTTACCATGGGGCCATTTTTCTTAGTTTAGCGTAACCGTCTATTGCGCATCATTTTTGCAATCCGAAAGGGAAAGGGTTGCGACGTCACGTGCAAATGTAATTACTTAAAATGTTTCCAGTTATCTGCTTTACTCCTTTATTTGACTCTATGTTTGCATTATGATCCTTCCCCGTTGTCCATCTCTTATGGAAATGTCTTTATTTAACCTGCTTGGTGATGTTCATTTTGTTGTTCCCCGAGCTATTTTCTCTGTTTAATCACTCTCTAAACTTGTTTTTTAAAGATGCTGTATAAATAAAGTTATTATATTATATTAGTGTATAACTTGACTTACATCCAAACAAACAGCCTAATTTTATTCCTGTTGGTGGGTGTTTGTGGAGGTTGTGCAACAACCTAGCCAGGAGGCAGCACTGTCGTCATCATAACGTGAATCTTAGCCGTTAGCTTTATTATCCCAGTGAAGGAAGGTGCAATGATGATTTTTATTTGTTGTGGCAACGAAAATATCAAGGCTGTGTGCATCGATACAGGCTCAGAATTCCCATTAATACTAATTCACAGTTATGAACTGCTGTATAAATCAGACCATAATAACAGGCGGTAATATAAAGCAACAGTGGTGCACTCAGAATGTGAAAACAACAAACTCTAGCAGGGATCAACAATGAATATATGAATCCAGGCAAAATATGGGCTCTTGAAGCATTTGTGTCCTTCGGAAAGATTGAAAGCAGTGTAGGCTGTTTGCAGTTAAAGCTCCCTCACAGTAGAAATACTGCCTTGTACATCTCCATTTACTTTTATGTTAATTATTAAAACCTCATGACAAATTCATTCTTTGTTTAAACTCACTCTGTAATAAAAACACAATTTTATTCCTATCCTGTATATTTGGTGCAGTGCCACATTAAACTCCTATTTCACATTCACAGGTCTCAAGTTTGTGCTGTAAAAGGCTTCTTTCTTAGTATTGTGTGCGTGTGTGTTTGCCAATAAAAGATATCTAGCCCTGTTCTTTCTCAGTTAGAAGCTGATCTAACAACAGCAGCAGCTCATCAGGAATCCCCAGGAGCCTCGCTGTAGTGATTCTTAATGTGAAGCAGCTTTACTCTGTGTTTTTACCTTCTTAAATCACAGGGGTCTGTTTGTTTTTGTGAGTGGGAGACCTCTTTGGATAATATGGCTCTTGGTAGAAACAGTGTGATTGGTGAACACTAAAGGGTCATTCTGAGACTCTGTTTGTGAAATGTACACCACCATGCTGCTTCTGTAGTGCCCCGAGTACAACGGTAAAAACAAACAGGGTGATATCGGGCTGCAAATGTGAGCAAAGACTCGGGTATTGAGCTTTTGTCTCATCTTAAGTGGTCTATGTCATACATATGCCGTTTCACCTTATGATGTCTAAGGCTCTACATGTTTACACCAATCTTCACCCAAAGATTTTGGTGGCATCAGTCTGCAGTTTGATGATATAAAACAAAAGCAATAAGACACGAAAATATGTTTTTGTTTTATTTTTTATACAAACCCCAAATCCAATAAAGCTGAGATGTTGTTAAAAACATAAATAACAGAATACAATAACTCTTTTTGACTTATATTCAATTAAATACACCAAGATATTTAATGTTCAAACTGATGGACTTCATTGCTTTTTGCAAATATTCACTTATTTTAAATTTGATGCCTAAAAAAAGCTGTGACAGAGGCATGTTTACCACTGTCTTACATCATCTTTCCTTTTAACACTCAATAAGCGGTTGTGAGCAGAGGACATTCCTTTTTGAAGCTTTGTGGGTGGAATTCTTTCACATAAATTCTTGCTTGATGTTCGACTTCAGATTCTCAACAGTATGGAGCCTCTATTTCTGAATTTTGCACTTCATGATGTTCCACACATCTTCAATGGAGACAGGTATGGACTGCAGCAGGTTAGTCCTGCACTCTTTACTCTGAAGCCACGCTGTTGTAACACGAGCAGAATGTGTCTTCATTGTCTCTGAAATAAGCAGGATGTCCCTTTTAGTCCCTATGTTCCTTTCAGTATTAATGACGCCTTCACAGATGTGCAGGTTACCCATGCCATGGGCACTAACATCCCCCCACACCATCACAGATGCTGTCTTTTGACCTTTGCTCTGATAACAGTCTGGATGGTCCTTTTCCCTCTTCAGCCCCGAGGACACCAAGTCCATGATGTCCAAAAACAGTCTGAAATATGGACTCAGACCACAGCAGACTTTTCCACTTTGCTTTAGTCCATCTCAGATGAGCCCAGGCTCAGAGAAGCTGGCGGTGTTTCTGGGTGTTGTTGATATTTGACTTTGTCTTTGCATGGTAGAGTTTGACCTTGACCTTGTAGATGTAGAGATGAACTGTGTTAACTCACAATGGTTTTCTGAAGTGTTCCTGAGCCCACGGGATGGTATCCGTTACAGAATGATGCTGGTTTATAATGCAGTGCTGCCTGAGGGATCAAAGGTCATGGGTATTTGTGCAGAGATCTCTCCAGAATCTTTTAATGATATTATAGACTGAAAATGATAAAATCCTTAAATTCCTTTTAAAGAAATGCTCTTAAACTGTTAAACTATTTGCTCACACAGTTGTTCATAATGTGTTGAACCTCGCTCCATCCTTCCTTGTGAATGACTGAGCCTTCCTGGGATGCTTCTTTTAAACACAATCATGACTCACCTGTTTCACATTAACATGTTCACCTGTGGAATGTTCCCAACAGGTGCTTTTTTTAGCATTCCTCAACTTTCCAAGTTTGTTGTTGTCCCGTCCCAGCTTTCTTAGAATGTGTTGCAGGCATCAAATGAAAAATGAGCGAATATTTGCACAAACATGTTTATCAGTTTGAACATGAATCATCTTGTCTATGTAGCGTATTCAATTGAATATAGGTTAAAAACGGATTTGTAAATAACTACTCTTTTTAGCGCCTAGGTTTTACAAAATGTCCCAACTTCATTGGAATTGGGTTTTGTGTAATGCAGAACAGGTTTGTTTTGATCTCCAACCTAAGCCATCAATTCTGTTGACGGCATGAGCTCTGGAAGTTTTATTAGGATTTTGTCTAAGTTGTAGAATTTGTGGTTTGAAATAGCAATTAAGGCAAATAGTGAACCAACAGAGTAAATAAAGACTTGGTCATTATTCAGGGTTCCCACTCCTTCTAGACATTATTTTCCAGGACTTTTTCATATTGAGCCGTATCATATTGAACTTTAAATGTATTTATTTCTAACTCTCGGGCATAAACATTACCTGCTGGCTATTTTTTTAGTCTGGTTTTTATGTACTATCTCTCTTTCATTAATTTATGGTTTATACTTACTTTTTTATACTTTTTTAATCTTTATTATTCTGCTTCTTTATAAATATATTTTGTTGATTTACTGTTTTAGTAGCCTAAATTTTATTTTGCAATTTATTTATTATTTCTTTTGTCACCACTGTTTTGAGTTTTTATATTTTATTCCTAACCTTGCATTATTTTATCAACTCATATTTTATGGCTAAGTGTGCATTGGTTACCAAGTACATTTTTACTTCATCTCCTATGTTTGATTTTTGTTCACTAACAAGGTAGAAGGAAGATCAATCATTTTCCAGGACAATTCAAGCTTCTCCAGGACATTTTACTTTCACCCTCATTTTCCATATGTTTTCCATGACTGGAAAATTGGTCGATGATTTTCCAGGTTTTCCAGGACGCTTGGGTACCCTGTTATTTGCTGTGTGGTTGTTGCAATACCAGCGTGACTTGAGAACCAATGCTCTACAAATCAAACTGCTTTGACTTCAGCTGGAAACTGAAGAAGAGCATTCAGGGTATATAAGACGCTTCTTGGCCACTAACATACCTTGAGCCAGTTGTGAGAGCGTTTTGCAATTTCATAGGTGGCGTCCTTCTCCAGAGTCTTCACCATGAGGCCTTCACAGGAGTCTACACACACAAACACACAGTTTACACACATTAATACAACAAAAACACAACTCCAGCAGAGCAGAAAGGAAATGAGAAGATTTTCTCGTAGATACGCAAGTGTTTTTGTGTCCATCTGAGTCAGGCACATGTACGACACACACAAAGAGGGGAAGCAGACAAGGACGCAGGCAATACAACTTACATTCAGAAAAAGAAGCACATTTATACGAAGACAAATGCACAAGAAAAACTCAACCAAAAGCTCTCAGTTTTCATCTGCAGCACACACCATACACCATCCAACACACAGGCCCAACAAAGAAACTCGCACACAACTACCACACACACCACTCGCACAATTTACACATGAAGGCACCAGGCAAGGCCGCAAATTAAATCAAACTCGCACACAGCACTCCCACGCACAGAGAGGGTTCAAGACGCACAGGGACAGCAGGAAGGAAAAATAAGTACACCGTTGGCGCACACGCAAAAAAAAAAAACTGAAGAAAAAGTTCAAGACACAAAGAGGCAGCAGGAGGTAAACAAGAAAGTATGTCTTTGTCTCCGCTAACACACACACACACACACACACACACACACACACACCCACCCACCCCCACACACACACACCTCGGACAGACTGCTCCAGGAACTCAGCGATGGTCTCCGTGTTGTCAGAGTCGATGTATCGGGCGAACGTAAACTCGCCCTCCACTTCAGAGAAGCTTTCTTTCAGCAGAGCACGCCGCCGACTCAACGGCTGTCGCACCAAGGACTGCACACAAAGACAAAAAACACACACAGGGAAACAGACATATCATCAGAAATCGCAAAACTGTGTGTCCTTACAACCATTTCCTCCTCATAGCTTGAAGCCTTTCAATGACAAGGATGAAATGCTGTCTCAAATAGCTACCCACACACACGGAAAACGCACACAGTACACTCAGATACAGTCACGACAGCTTTGAACACACATTCAAACTCCCACACGCAGAAGTACAGTCTCATAAAACACACGGTCTTTGCTGCACAATGAGCCAGATTACAGCCACCTACTTACTGTTGATTTCAGGCTATTTTGAAATGGTGCTGTAAAGAAGTTAATAACACCAAACTGAGCTGAAGAAGCATTTTAGAGAAGAGGCAAAACATCTTCAAGAATCCCAAACAAGCCCCTCACCAGTCTGGAAGAAACCTCGGATACCCATGACACAGATGGACCGCTCATTACATTTTACCAGTCCATCTGGGAAAGAGCCCATAGAAAGTGTTTGGGGAGGGCAGAAACTTTCAGAAGCATATCCAGCAGGAGATTAAGGCTGAGCAGTTTTATCGATTCTGCGATAAATATCAATATTTTGTTTCCCCAGAAAGCATCCATTTTTCAGCCACGAGCATCAATACAATAAGTCCCATTCAAATCCCCTGTTTTCTCTTGGCTGAATATCATGTATCGTATCATATCATGAGATTAGTGTAACGCTACAGCCCTACAGGAGACTGGATGATCAATTTGTCAATCACATTTATTGCCAGCCAATCAAATACCAAAAGTGTAAGTGGCAACACCGGCAAGTTGTAGTGGCATTTACTTGTATCTGTGCAGCACAGCATTGAATGCCAGAAGTATCATGTGTTTGACATTGTTGCCACTGGAAACACATAAAGGACAACGTCTGTCCACAGAAAACCAACAGGAACCAGTTAAGGAGTCGTTATCGAATCAGAATGATCAACCAATTACTCAAGCTTTATTTGTATAGCGCCAATTCATAACACGTCTTACCTCAAACACTTTACAATAGAGCAAGCTGAAGATAAACTCTTCATTTTATGGATACACATATATGCATCTATACATACAAAATACACACATACATAGATATACAAATACATACAGCCAACACCCAACATGAATCCATATAGTCATTCATGAATCCCTCCATCATGGCAGCAAGAAAAAACCTTCTGTTAAGCAGTAGGAAGTCTTGAATGTGGATCCCAGTCTCATGATGAGTCAAAACTAAAGCTAGTGACAGATCCATGGGCCAATCATAGATCTGTCTTCATCACATTTGTCTCTGCTGAATATAAACGTATTAGAGGTTAGCCCCTTGAGATGTAACATCTCATTTTCAGGAGGATCCTCATGTCTGCATGATTGTAGAGATAGTTTCTATAGAAATATAATCAATAATAATCATGAAAAGAGTAATAAATCTAATATTTACATTAACATCTATAATTATTATAAAGTAGAGACGACTGATGTGAATGATGAGCAGTAGGGCTGAAAGATTTATCATTTTCGGATTGAAATCACAATTTCAGACAACGCAATCATGTGATCGCCAAAGCTGCAATTTTTTGCAGCGCTCCTGACTGACCCAGCAAAAATTCACAGTGCAGAGAAAAACTAGAGGATGGTACTGGTTGTGGTTGACTGTCTGCAGTCACTACAGAAAATGGGTGTAAATGGGTGTAAATGGGCATGAAAGGGTGTGCATGTGTTAGTTGATACTGATGGACAACTCCAACCATCAGTGAGTGAATGGGCAGATGTGACAGGTGGTGTAAAACAATGTTAATTTTGACATCACTTTTTCATTTAGTTAGTCTTTTGCCAAAAATATATTTCAGTTTTAGTCATAATTTAGTCACCTTAATTGTTTTAATATTAGTCAAGTTTTAGTTGAAATTTCACAACATTTCAGTCGATGAAATCTACTCTAAATTTAGTCAACTAAAATATGAAGTGTAAAGTGTAAGGTATTTCTTATGTTTCCTTGAATTTCTGAAGTCATGTTTTACACTTGGATAAAATGAAACATCTAATAACCCTTTATTGAATGCTAGTAAAGTCTGAATGTATAAATGAACAGAAACAAATTGAACTTTTGTGTGAAATGCAGTCACCTTTATTTAGGCTACCTGGCAGAGCATCTCAGTTACAATACCAGAACTGACAACAAACAGTGAACCTGCTCTACATGAATATATCAATTCATAAAGAGAGGAGCTCTGATTGGATCGCTCCGCAACTTATCCCACCACCACCAAGCTAAGGCAGTTGTGATTGGATGTCCCTCTTAACTCATCCAACCTTTCCACACAACCAAAGTAGCTGTGATTGGAAATATTCCTAACTTGTCCCTACTTTCTACATGACCAAATTAGGTCTGATTGGATTAAATCTGTCAGACATTTTCATCTGGTATTTATTCGTTGATGAAAATGTCAGTTGATTTAGTTTTAGTTTTTGTCCATGTGCACTTGTTTTTATTAGTTACAGACTAGTTTTCATCAGGGGCTCCTGATTCCTCCTCCTCCTTTGAGTCTGTAAACCTGGAAAACTCCCAAAAAAGCACCAAGGACGTGACCTTCGTTGGCTTGTGTTGATCATGAGAGAAAACAGTGACGATAGAGATAGCAGTGCCTGCATCCTGAGGGGAGTTGGACAGCCTGAATTAATAGCTGAGGGGAATATTTTAAAATAAATAAATAAAGAGACTAAAGGAAGGCAACAGCCTACAAAAAGACACAAACTATGTGTGTACAGACTAAAATTAATTCAGAACATTTACATAAGTGCCATATTAGGTTGGCAGCGGGAACAAAATGGCACATTTTAAGAGTCACTGTTGCTCTTTTAATTCTGTAATTTAGTTTACGTCCACCTGGGAAAACTCACACAGCATTGGCTGATAGAAATAGTCACTCATTTGCATTTTGTTTGGCTGACTTTAAGGAAATTAGCTGAAAAGTAGTGTATTATATGGATGGAATCATGCACACGCCCTGACAGACACACGGCCTCAGATAAAGCCCCGTCTTTCTCGTTTCCCACCTTCAGACTCAGACAGTCTCCGATAAACACACACTCAGACACACTCCGCTGGAATTACAATGAGCGTTACAATCATTATCTAGTTACGGCCTCCAGTAGCACCATCATTGGCATTCAGGGACGTAGTCTGCATCTCAGAGGTGCAACGAGCACGCTCACAAACAATCAACACACACGCACACAAATCTAAATGACAACAGGAGCGCTGAGAGAGATCCCTGGGTAATATTTTCCTCATCATCAGCACCGGGCCTTACCTCGCCGTTGAGATAGAGGAGGTCAAAGGCGTACACACACACTTGGACTTTGATCTCCGAAGCATCCACGTCCTGCAGGGAAACATCAACACACATTTTAATGTTTTCCCCTTGACAAAAATATGCAAATAGACACTTCTTATTCACAAATGGCTACACCTAACCTTGGGAGTAGTTACAAAGAGCTCTTTGATTTCTCTCCGGCTGTTAATCAGGCTGCCTCACAGTCTCACCTCCACCCTTTAACAGCATCACACCTCCTTGTTGTCCTCATCCCTCGCTCCCTGCTCTTCAGCTCACTTCAGTCGGCCCTGCCTCCTCCACTTTTAGATGTCTTTTGCGCTCTGTCCAGCTTATTAACTCCGCCAGAGAGGTGATGTTTTCAGTGCGTTTTTTTTTTTTTTTGACTCAAGTTATTTTTTGGATAAAGTACAGGCCAAAATGTTTTTTCAAATCTGGAGAAACGGTGTAGCACAGGGCAAGGAAGATCTAACTGGCATTATTTTGCCAGATTCAACTCAATTCCATCCAATATTTTTAATTTGACCATTAAAGCTGGTGCGGATGTTAGACTGGTGCATCTGTGCATCCTTAAAGAGCTCAAACTTTGCTTTAAATTAGATTCATAAGAGGTATGACGATTAAAAAAGAGACAAAGGCCTGGCAGGTACACACAAAGATTTTGAAACAGTGAGGGAGCCACACATGGAGACACATAATGTCAGGTTTATCAGTTTTGTTCCTGTAGTGTGTGGTGAGCCACAAAGAGAGACGAGGGCCCTATAAAATCCACGATCACGGAATCACGGAATTGGACATTAAAAGCAGAATTCATATCACGGAAATAGCCATCATTTTACGTAAAAGCTTTTGTTTTCTTTTTAATAAAAGGGAACGTATCTCTCGGGAAAATGCTCTGAGGGGTCACTAAGGCTGGGGACAATACTTCGCTTCACCTCCCCTCCACCTCCTCCTCCTCCCTTCATTTACAATGTAAACATGTCGAAACGGCCGCCTGAGTCACTGGCTAAGTTGGCAAAGAAGCAACGAAACTCCCAGCTAACTCCAAAGTACAGAGCAGAGTAGTTTCCCAACAATTATTATGTGTCAGGCGATGAAATTTTCGTGAAATACTGAGTGATTATACTTCATTACTTTATACTGTGTCTCAGGGTTAAATTTGCATAAAAAAAAAAAAAAGACACAGGACACCACAAACCAACAGATTAATGTACCAAGAAGGCAGCACCTCTGCTTTCACAGCTCGTGATTACACGCAACTTCAATGTAAACAAACATGGCGGACAACGTCAGGAGGCTGAATGCAGCTATTGGTTAGCTTCCAATAACATCCCTGGTGGTGGTGATTTCTGTCCAGCTTCTCCCTTTATCAGTTTGTAATATATGATTTACATGTAAAACTGTTTAGACAGTGTTTAGCCCCCACCTCTTCCTGCCCTAAAGAGCTCTGATAGGGCTGTGTTGCTTTGGGCGGCGCACAGTTGTTATAGATCGGAAGTTGGCAGATGGATCTGTGTGATTACAGACACTGAATGAGGCTGATCCAGCAGCTGCACAAAGTTATGAACTCTGTATCTCATGCCAAAAATACCTAAATAGAAGGCTCGCCTATTTTCACCATGAGCTGTGCATGTCTCGGTCATAAACAAAATCAAATTTCATCAAATAATAAAGCGCTAAATCATAACAAATGTTGTCTTAAGACACTCCTTTACTTTTCCAATGATTAACAAATTATGATAGTTACAATTTGTTTTCCTATCAACATGAAGACAGCAGGGTAAAGAAAGGCTTTATACTCTTAAAAGTTAAAGTCTGGTCTGGTATTTTAGTGCTGAAACTCCCTGTGTTTGTGCTGAATATCCTAATTTAAAGGCAAAGAGGGCAAACATGCAGCAAAATAGAAAGAGAAAGACAAATACAGAGAACTTGTGAAAGACTCCCACATTAAAACATCCTTTTAAGTTGTTTGGCATGTGTATGTCAATTTATGCAACACTTCTAATGTAACTAAGACTGTTTCTAAGTAGTCCTCAGTGATGACTTTAGCAGAAAACAGAAAACAGCCCAGTAAATTGGAAAGAAACCAAGTGGAGGTGGGATTAAAACAATATCTTTCGCTGACATTTATCAATTACAGGCTGATTTTTATAAAATAGTTCTTTTCAAAGTGTGAAGCAGGCCTCCTCTGGGGGCACCAAAGAAGTCAGGGGAGATGCACAATAAGCCGGGACGCTTGTTTTTACTTCGGTATTTGCGGGCACAGAGCCTGAGCAGGTGGGATGCAGAGACTTTTTGTGATAATGTGGGCAATAATGTGGAAACAGCATCTGAAATAGGCATTCATTTATAAGCAGATCATTTCTTGGTCTCTTCTTTTGTCACTTCAATTCAGGCACACCCTAAGAGAGGTGAGGGGGGACTCTAAGTGGCTGGCACTTTGCTGGAATTCAGCAGGCGTTTGGTTGGGAGGGGAAGTTAAAGCAGAAAATATTCTTATACGACCCATGAGAAACAGTAATAAGACGAAGGAATTAAAAAGTATTTATTCATCCTACTCCTTTTCAAACGTGTATAAATATTTTATTTTGTTTTTCTTTGTATGTGAATGGTATTTCTCTATTTTTATTTCTTTGTATACATGTTTGAAAAAAAAAAATTACATTCATTGGATTAAAAAATCGAAGGGGCTGCATCTGTATTTTAAATATGACTGTTTCAGTACAAACACAGACCAACCATGTAGCAGATAAGTCTCTGAGGTTGAGCCACAAACAGAGAATTTACCAGCATTTGGTGGTTCTTAATTTTGGACCCTCACAATAAGCAAGTGCCTGCTATGAAATCTGTCGTGTCTACATTAGATTAGATTAGATTAGATAACACTTTATTAATCCCTTAGAAAAACTTCCTCAGGGAAATTGGGATTCAGTAGCAGGTTAAGTATTACAGATAAAAAAACACACATAAAAAAGGTAGATCTAAAACTAAAATATGAATAAATATAAATATTAAAAAAAGAAGTTCAAAAGTGTATTGGGATAGTCTGAAAGAGCCCATGAATCACTGTGATTTAGAAAAAAAAAGTATGAGAAAGACAGGATGCTGCGTGACTTGCTTAATAATAAAAAATGAGCTAATTTTTGACAAACTTGTGTTTTTCTGTCTATTGTTCTTGGTCCTTTTACTAACATCAGAATTTGTTACATGTCCCTTCATAATGCAAAATAAATCCACAAAACTGTTTCAACAACTAAATTGGCATCAATTAAACTTTTAAACTTTCACACATACCGGCAGGGGAAACACTGTCTTACAGTGTCATGTTTTCTTCTTTGACTGTGATGGTTAAACACTTGAAAACAACACTACTCCACCAAAGGAGGGAAGGATGAAGGCGACGAGGAGGAAAATATTGATGTGCAGGTTCACAAACTGAAAACAATTTTTTGCAAATGTTTTCTTAAAAAAAAAAAAGCTTTGTGCTCTTTGTTTGCCTCAAGGATATACACAGTGAGTTTTGGTATTCTGTGGTAAACAGAAACTTTGTTCACTTGGAAAACTCTAAAGGGCACCTTGGAGAACAGCCTGAGTGAGAAAAACTTTAGTGATTTGAACATCAGTGGCGAGGGAAATCAATCCCTTATGCAAAATAGCCACAGTATTAGCATAGAGAAGAAAGGGTAAGGAAGCATTAGAATTCAGAATCAAATATAATTAATAACACTGAATCCTAATTTCCAGCTTAACTTTCACTAGTAGCTTAAGGCCAAAACAACTCAAAACATTTTGCTGAAAGTATTTTTTCTTTAATGGGAAGGATTTGAAACAGAGGGAGGAAATGTTAGCACAGGCGAGGAGATACCTAATCTGAGCTCCAATGTTGAAACTTTTGCATCAAATCATACACAGTCCAATTCCCTATGATTGCTTTAACTTCAAGAGATATTTTTGCTGCTATAATTTGTAAAACTTACAAATACATACATGTAAATAATAATATAAATAATAATATAAATGGCCAGAGTTGATTTCACAACTAAGGCAATGTTGGAAACATGTAAGTTCGGAAAACTTCCCTCTTGTGCTATATATTTCAGTTTTCTAGAACCCCGATCCAGCTGTATTCTCTCTCCGTCTGAGATGCTCTGTCGGAGCTCCAGCCCTTTAAAGCCGGTGTTATGCTTGATGCACCCACAAATTCATGAGTGTTCACATGGCGAGCATAAAGCCGCATCCACGCAGCTGATTTTCACCTGGTTGCGCATGCCCCCAGAATTTTAACAGACACGGACGACAATGCACTAATTTGTTGTTGGTCAACAGCCAATAAAAGAAGAAGATGAGAAATGGCAAACTTTGAGGAGCTAATGTTGACAGAAATGAGGGAAAATAAACATCTTCATGATTCTTTAATGAAGAAGAATAAAGAATGAAGAAAGTATACAAATCAACTCCTATTCTTGGCTCTCCATTTTGACACCAAGCTTTCTTTTCTTCTTCTTTGGTGTAACCAGTAACAACAAACTTTCTTCTTCTTCTTCTCCTTTGGCGTAACTGGTAACAACAAACTTCCTTCTTCAACGACTTCCTGTAAACCAGGCTATAAC
Organism: Cetoscarus ocellatus; assembly: GCA_037902135.1. Taxonomy (NCBI): domain Eukaryota; kingdom Metazoa; phylum Chordata; class Actinopteri; order Labriformes; family Labridae; genus Cetoscarus; species Cetoscarus ocellatus. The sequence continues at coordinate 94,846 of JBAMNC010000349.1, read as the reverse complement.
TGTGACTTTTTGAAGACACTGCCCCCTACAGTTTGGGAGATCATCTGTTTGCAGCAATATGAGAGCCACACGGAGCATCAACACTCTGAATGTTTCCACGTCATGATGCCACAGCAGTTTGTCCGTGTGGAAAGCATAACTGAGCCTCAGTCTGCTCCGATTGGTTGTACAGTCAACTCTGAGCTAACTGGTTAGTTTAGTAGGGGTGTCCCGATCCCATATTGATGTCGGATATTGGTCCGATATCAGCAAAAAAAACAAATATCGGATTATATTGGCCTGCATCTAAAATCTCTGATAAAAGCTCTCCGATACAAGCAGTCCATTCTAATTTATTTTTCATTTATTTAATTCAGTTGTAGATTATGCGTATGTTTAATTTAAACACAGTGGTTATTTTGCAATTTAAAAATATATGTTTTTGTTTTTATTGGATTTATTGAGGTTACTTTTCAGGGTCTTCTAAAAAGTTTTTTTATTTACTTTATTTAATTGCAGTATATTCTTATGTTTAAGGTTAAAATGTATCAAACCCATTGGTTAATGACAAATGGATCAGTTTTTCCCCATACCTACTATTGCTGACTACTGTTCTCTGTTTGAGTAATCTCATTTGATCGAGCCTTTTCTTACAGTCCATACTACAAAATAAGTAATAAAAGTATGTGTGACTCCTGCTGATATCGTATCGGATCGATATCAGTATTGGCCAATACTTAAGGTTGCAATATCGGTATCGTATCGGAGGTGAAAAAGTTGTATTGGGACATCCCTATAGTTTAGTGCTTCTGACCACAGTCCAAAGAAAGTGTTTGGGGATGGCAGAATCTTCAAACTATATCAAGATGGTGACTGGACGATTGTTCTGCCAATCATATTCAATACTGGCTGATCAGATCATGTAGTAGGAGCAACGTTCATAATACAAGCCAGTTTGTCCATGAAACTCTGACCGAAACCAGAGGTGAGGAGTGACGGTGTCTCTTCCATCTAGGATTGTTTTCATCATTGTTCTTTGCTCTTCAATGTATGAAGAGACGTTCGACTCCCAATTAAACTGCAGCTAAAGCAGGCAACAGGGCTGAAAGATTTAATGGTTTTGGATCGAAATCGCAATTCCAGACAACGCAATTCAGACAAAGCTGCAATTTTTTGCAGCGCTCTTGACTGACCCAGGATCTGTTGTGTCAACTATTTTACACATGCTGTTTTTGCATTTACAGAAGTGCTGGTAAGCAGGTCAACACCACAAAGCCTCCGTTTAGGAGTAGAAGTTGGAGTATCCCTTAAGTAATGGAAACAGATTATTTATCATCAATATCAGATGATGAATAATGTGCTATGTGCTTTTGATCATTGATTTCCTTGCTGCTGTCAATACTGTAAACATAGTGAATATTGCACTGAAGCTTGATTTGAAGAAAATCATGTATCGAATTGAAATCAAAATATCTGCCGGAAAAATCGTAATTAGATCTTTTCCTAAAATCGTTCAGTCCTAGCAGGCAGCATCTATGCTAATCTCGACACAGGCTAGGGCTGCCACTTTTTGCAAAAATCAAACTTGATCAGTTTTTAAGAACACACACTAATAAGCAAAGATATCTGGAATGCCACCACCCCCTCCCTCTGCCAGCCTGGCTGCAACACAGGCACAAGGCATTTCCATTAGACATTTAACTGTTTATCTCACCGACAAATAGGGACACAGATTGGTCATGGCTGGAAGTAAGCCAGCTGCTTTGCACATTGTTGTTACACAGCCTCCAATTTCAGGAGGTGAACTTCACTGACAGTCAACGGGGCAGCATGAGTGAATGATGGGGTTGGACTGGGGGGGTTAACTGCAGACAGTACACTTTCAATTCCAGTGTTTATTTACAACTTGAGCACAGATTTTTACCACGATGCTGCAAGGGACATTTAAATATTGAGTATAAGGTATAAGTATAATGATATAATGTAAGGTATAAGTATAATATAATATAATAATATATTATCTAGTTAATGTTTATAATGCATAATAATAATATAATAAAAATGTATGTGTATAATGTGTGTATAATGTAGATAATAATAATATGATAATGTTATAATATATAATGTTTAATATATAATAATATATGTAAGGGATAAGTATAATAATATATTAAGTATATATTATATTTTTTATCTATCTTTAATTTTCTATTATTATTTTACTTCATCTATTTTATTTATATTTATTTTATATTTAATTTATTTTATATTGTTTATATCTGTCTTTTTATCTTCTTTTTGAAACTGCTATTGGAATCCTAGTAACTGAGGGAGTTTCTCAAAGGGATTTATAAAGTTCTATCTAATCTAATCTAATCTTGGGTGACAGCCCTAATACAGGCAGCCTTTGTTTACAGGCTTGGGGTTGCTTCTTATACCCCTTTCAGACTGGCCAAAAAACCCGTGTAAATCCTCCAACAATCGGCTCCTGTCCGCAGTTTGAAAGGGTCTAATCGGCATTTCAACCTGGGTCGACTTACCCTGCAAGCGACATGGGTTTTTATCGGCTCGTCTCCGACCGGCTTCGGTATGAACATCACGCCGGGTCAAGCTGCTAAGTTACGGATGACGTCGGAGTTATGTGCTCACGGCATTACATCGCTCCCGTCCCCTCTGTCTGTAACTTACGTGACTCTTTGCCATCTCAGCAACAAATTCCATCCGCCTTTGTATCATCAGCGCCGAGTTTGTGCATTTTCAAAGAGGGACAAATGTACAAAGTACAGAAAACCGTGTCCACGGCATCCATGCTCGTTTCCATTATTTACGTGGTCGTGTTTTGTCGCGCCGATGACGTCATCAACGTGATGACATCAGCTTGGTGCGCCAGAGGAAATAAAACAGCCACGCAGCTCGTCTGCTGCTGAGTAGACCCGGGTCTGCTGGCAGTGGTAAAGGAGTCACTCGCAGGTTAACCAGCATTGAAAAAACCAGCGTTGACCCGCGGATTTTAGTGTGAAAGCGGTATTACTGTCGTCATGCTGAGGACCGAGCTCGTTTGTTCCAGCATGGAGCTACGAAAGATGATGGACCTGCCTTGCCAGGTAAATTACACCTGGTGTGAAGAGCATTTAATCAACCAGCACCATCTTATTTGCTATATTTAGTCATCTGAAGTTTAAACCATGAGAAATGTGTTGATAAGTAGATATATGCTGAGAATTTAAGCACCAGCTAAGGTGCTAGGATCATATTTCATACTCAACGTTTTGTTAAGATGTATTCTTCTTATTACTTAGCTCTATTACTTTCTCACTCATAACCGGTGCACTTAGTCAAAAGATAACTATTAATAATGTGATGATGTTCTAAAATTAAATGTCCCAGAAGGGATTAAAAAAGTAATTATTCTCTTTCTTTTAATTGGACAATATCTGAATATGCGAGGAGCTGCTGCAACTTGCTAACAGGATTCTACTCGGAGGAAACACTGGTGAAGGATGTGATCAGAAACACAAAGTGAGGAGCTGCTGCAGTCCTCAGACCTGAAGGATTTCTCTCCTGATTTATCCATTCCCTCATTACTCTTCCCTCCACCTATTAATAAGGTTTAATTAGTCTGTATCGGGTTTCATCACCTTGTCTGGAATATTTCATTTCACGGGGGCAAAAACAGAGAAAATGAAGTGACGAAAACGCCTAAAGGGCCATACAATCAGTTTGTGCACCAACCGTCATTACAAATAATCAGAAATTCACAGTGGCTGTATTAGTACCAAGCCAGAAATCATAAGGATAATCATTCTTAGGCATTTTCATCATCATGTTCTTCATATTTGAAACCTCATTTCATCTCTCCTAATTTACAAAGACGTCACCATGCATACAAAAGACGAGCCGAAGGGACAAATTTTATTCTAATGTGATTGGCGGAGTGGAAACAGGCCGTTACTCTGATCCAAACTGAAAAACACCTCCCTGACATTTGCAATCTCACAGCCCCCTCCTCTTCTCTCCTCGATCCATTTGACTCCTCTGTCCCCCACTTATCAATCTCCCCTTTTCTCTGTCTGCTCCTTCGCCGTCCATCTCCCTCCATCTGTCGCATCATTTCCCGCCATCATCCACCTCTTCCTTCACTTCAGCATTTTTATCTCTGTCTTGTTTCCTCTCTTAAACCTTTTTACTCCCTCATCATCTCCTGATTTTTACCTTTTTAACACCTCGAGCGATTCATTCACCCCTTTCCCACTGTGATCCAGTTCTCTTCACGCAGACTCGCAGTCACAAAACCAGAATTTTAAACTCTGATGCATGGAAATTCAAATAATATCGACACCTGTTTCAATAACATTAGGTAGGGCTGGGAAATATATTGATCAAATCAAATCAAATCGATTCAAATTATTTTCTGCAGAAGATCTAAAAATGAAAAATTGAGCTTTACAAGTTGTTGTAATGTTTGAAAATATAAAAACTGAAAATGTACAGTATTCATGATGGTAGGCCTCGTCAGGTTTTGCACAAGTACAGGTTTAGGCCTTTGTTTGGTTCTTGAATGAGATTAAATATTGATCAGATGTTTCCATGTTAATATACGGTGAAAATACCTCATATGTCAGTGTTTATGTAGACAGGCCTTCCTACGTTGGAATCACATACTCAACATTTTATGATTGCATGACAGCATGCATTTTAACTATGAGAGGGAACGTTTCTTTAGTTTTGGAACATATTTATCACATATTGATAAAATAAAGGCAAATTCATGTATTTTTTGTGTCTCTTGGAAGTTTTTCTTAATTTTTTTTGAGAGGGAAGAAAAAATCAGTTAAATGATGAATAGTAAATTTTTGTGGAAAAAAAATTCATTCCAAATTCCAAAATTCCATAAATGATTCTGCTTACTGATCCGATTCTTTAACAATTCCTCTAGATTAGATTAGATTAAACTTTATTTATCCCTTGGGAGAACTCCTTCAGGGTAATTAAGGTTCCAGTAGCATTGTATTGTAGAAATGTATAAAAGAACACATGATATCAAAAAGTAAAAACAATTAGCAGATAAAAAATCTCTCTATATACAGTATATATATATTAATAAATCAAAATAATAAAAATTAAAGATAAAAAAAATTAAAATAAGAATAAAACAAATATTATTACTATTTTTGAATTCCTGCTGATTTCCTGTGTGGAAAAGAATTAACCCACAAAAGTTATCAAAGGCAGGAAGGTCAAACACCACTCTCTTGTGGATTAACTATTTTTTTTTATTGAAAACTAAGAGACAATTTTGACCACTTCTGCCCCTTACATGCCATGATTTTTGATTCTTGGGATAATTTCTGCTGGCTGCCCCTGAAAAGAGCATGATGTCCTTCTTTTGCAAATCATGCAGAATAAAGTGGAAGGAATCGATTAGGGAATTGATTAGCAAAAAGACGAATGATACAGATTCCTTGAGGGAGTTTTTATCGATTCTTAACAGGAATTGGTTTTCGATTCTCATCCCTTAATACCATAACCTGGCACACCAGAAGGACTGTTCAATATATTTCACTAGTCCATCTGAGAAAGACCCCACAGAAAGTGTTTGGAGTGGGCAGAACCTTTCAGAAGTATATCTGACAGGTGATTGGACGATAGTTACGACACTCACATTGATTACCAATCAGATAATGTAGTAGGCTGGCACTACTGCGCTACAGAACCTGAACCACTTAGTGAAACAAACTCTCCTCAAAACATGTTGGAGGTGTCCCTATTAAGAATTAATGCAGTGATGATGCTTTAAAATCAGCGAGTAATCATGCTTAATAATCTGGATCTCAATATCAATCCAAACTATTCTTTTTTCCCATAATCCATCAGCCCTACATGCTTTACAAAATGTGATTACTGTCCACAGTCACCATTTTGTTGCACTGGTAGCGCTTATTTTCAATTTAATCAAAAGCAGTCCGGCGCTCTCAGCACTCGGAAAAATGCCCTCAGCTGCATCTTATTTTCATCATCACCCAGCGCTCCCAGTTTTAAACTAGGAATGCAGCATAATCTTTTTTTTCCCCAATATCGGCTATACCAATATTTCTCAACTCTCAACTGCCAGTACCAACATTTTTTTCACTAAGTACTCGATCTTCACCTAACCAAAACAGTTGCTTATTCTGAGACATTTTACTTGCATTCAAAAAGGTGTGAAACAAGGAACCCATGATTTAATTCTCTAAAAGTGATACTGTCGGTGTCTTAATGATGGCATTAGGTTAAAATGAGGTGAAGCAATAATATATTGTGCCAATATTTCAGCCAATATAGGGGATAAATATGGCCGATATGCACGGACAATATATTGGCTGTAAATAAAACGTATTTTTTCATATCTGCAGATATAGATATTTAACTTTTTAAGGTATTTTCAGCCGATACTGATAACACACCAATAATTTTGTGCATCCCTATTGAAGACAGTTTATCTTTTAGAAGAGAGCTGCGATCATCAATGTCTTTTCTCCCTGACTTACCAACTAAAATCAAGAGGGGGCGAGACCTCTGATGTCTGCTTGGTAAACAAAAACGGCGGAGGTGAAAATGATCTGCCTCGTATTCATGAGGGAACCACATCCAGCTAAAGCTGCTTTCAGCGAAAGAGCGTCATTTCTTAACTATTTATGTTTCATGGGTGAGATTTCCATACTTCAGTAAATATGAAGCACACGGGGTAGTACAGAGAGAAGCGGAGGTCAACTCTTGTGACCTAGCAACATTAAGCACAGGTGAGAAGCACTCTGACACTGAGGCTGAGATTGATCCCAGTTGAAAAAATGCTGTTTGTGTGAGTTCAATGGAAGATTACAAATTCAACTTCTAGGAGAGCACTGAAGAGTATCATTGGATATTTTATTACACCTGCACAGAAACTTCCCCATCCAGGCTTTTCCAGCTGCTGGAGGAACTGTGGATCCCAGGTAGCCAATCATTTTCACCTGTTTTGAGCCTGTCCCAAAGTCAATGGGCTCTGGTGAGATATCCATAAAGAACTGGCACATATATTTGTGACAGACTTTACTTTTAATTGGGAACAGCTCTTTGATGGAATGTTGTTGTAATCAACAAATAAGAAAATGAAGTACTTGTTTGCAGTATTGAGCATCACTGCCTGGGAGGCAATTCCAAAAAATGAATTAAGCCATTAGTTCCAACTATAGATGACTGGTAAAATATAATTCATGAATATATGTAATGGAACGAATCACCTTTTCATTGTGGCTTCAAATAAAAAAAAAAAAAAATTCAAGAATTGTGGGGAAAAAGGAAAATCTATACCCTCCCTAAACGCACCTTTTTAGTTTAAATCCACATTTATATTACAAACACCTATTTGAAAAGATGTATTCTTGTTTTATTAGGTAAGAGACACCTCATGTAAATGTTCAGTGTAATTTTGTGTGGTTGTTAATTTTCCTCTTTTTGACTTTGTTTTTTTTAATGTATTGTTTATTTTATGTGATTGTTAAAATGAAAAATATAAACGATACAAGTTAAAAAAAAATGTAACAAAGGAAAAAATGCTGATTGTAGACACAGGCCCTGATTGATATTTTTAAACCTTAGCATCCATACCTTTCTCTTGCGGGTGGTGAGGACCTGGAAGGGCTGGATCTGCTTCTTCTCCCGATCCCAGGCCACCGCCTCAGAGTCCAAAACACAGGAAACCACAGAGTCCTTCTTCACCTTCGGAAGAATAACGATAAAAACAAACAGAAAAAGATTATTAGAAACGGACATGGACATTTACTCAGCGGAGGGAGGAGGAGAGCTTTTTAATATAAAGCTAAAGGATGTTATTTCCCGGCTCCATCTGCTCACGGAGGACTGTCTGGAAGTTTCATTGTGGGAATAAAAAAGTTTGGAGATTTAACCTCAGTACAACACTCAGCTCGGCGCTTTTTAAAAAGGCATAGACGCAGGCAATCAAACAGAAGACATGCTCGGGCTGCTTCAGGACCTGCAGATGCCCTCCATTTGTTGCAAAAGGTTTTCCAAGTCAACACATTAACATTTCTTTCCCCTCCTCACTACATTTATTACTTCTCTTGTGTAGCCATCTCTGCTGCCGCTGTGTCTCCTACTCCTCTGGTGACCAAAGTGTTAAGCACGCCTCCATGTTTGGTCCGATGCCCACGTTGTGCCAAAAGCCAAAAGCCTTCATAAGAGACATTTTTGCAGCTTGTTCTCAGTTTATTTTCTTACATTAGTGCATTAACTAAAGAGCTCTGGCAGCTGATAAACAGAAGAAAACACAGTGACACGGTCTAGGCTGTGGATAAAACATCTACGGGCAGATTATATTGATGATGGCTGCTGCTTTTCAAGATCAGAGATCGTCTGCTAATTATCTGAGTCACCAAAGCCTGTGCGCGCAGCTTAGGGATCCTAATCTCTTGCGCTTTGGTCGATATGGGTCCACCAGGATGCTTTAAATTAACAACTTGGACGAAAAAGAGAGCGGATCATGGGGGAACATCTGAGAGGTGATCAGAGGAAGTAAAGAGACACATTAGAGCTAACAGGTTGTTTGTTTTTGACAGCTGAATAAAGCAAACAAACAGTTGAGCTAATAAAGGTCATCAAGTACTACATTAATTAAAAATTACTTTAATAGTATCAATATTAATGTGGTAATATTTTAATACTAATTTGTAATTAGGAGCAATGAGGACCTGTGGTAGCTTTGGGAAAATTAGTTTTCCTTCATTATTATGCAAAATAATGCAGCAAGGTGTTGGAAAATTTAATCAGACCATCTCCTCTATGCAGAGACCTTGTGTTGGTGTGAAGTTTCACTCTGGCTTTGCTCATTTATTGTGTTCAAGATAAGATAATGTTGGGAAAAATATGCACATTAAAGCCAATTCTTTTATAAACCACTAGCCACATTAATCGTCAGTAATTGCTTTTCCATGAAAGCTTAATTTAAATGACTGACAGGCTTTTTTTCAGCACTACCAATGGTCAATTAGACATCATTGATTAAGCATTTGAAAACCACAATATTCTTTAGCTTTAAGCTGCATTAAATGACTCTAGGGCTAAGCATCATATATTCAGTTTTATAAATGCATCAGTATATTTTAAATGATGATGTAGACCAGCCTTCCCCAGACTTTATTAAGTTTTAGTTGGCTCATTTGTCCTCACAAGGGCCTAAGTTGCTGGGCTAACGCGGCTTCAGACAAGGCTAATTTAAGGGCTAGCTAACCCCAATGGAGTTACACCCCACACCAGAGCCTTGAGACTGAGCAGAGCACTGTATACGACCAAAAAGTGGAAAGGTAAAGTTTAGGGATGCACTATATTAGATTTCTGTCAATATCCAGATATTTTAAAACTTATTTTGGCCAACACCAATATAGATTAACCTTGCAGTTCAGCTGGATCCACCTGATTCAATGTCTCACCAGACAGACCCAAAATCTCTGTTTTCGCCCCATTCCGACATAATTTGGGGAGAGTTTGTTATACGTAGTGGCTTACATTTTGTTCTTTACGCCACAACAGTAGTGCCATCCATCTGATTGGCCCTGATGAATGTGACTGACAGAAGTTCATCCAATCACCTGCTGGATACGCTTCGAAGCATTCGGCTCATTCCCAAACACTTTCTATGGGCTGTTTCCCATTTGGAAAAGTGAAATATTTTGAATGATCCATCTAGTGTGTCGTGTTATCTAGCGATTCAGGATGCAACAAACAGACGACAAATTGACAGATTTTATTGCTGGATTGTCGTTTATTTACGTCATGCCATGTTTTTAATGTATTGTGCGTACATTGAGTTGTTTTCTGTGGCAGGAAATTAAGTGGAGTGAGTCATCGTACTCCTCTTCCAATCTTTGTTGGAGTACGATAATCAAACAGCGGCCACAGAGCATCAGGAAAACAATGCAGCATGCTACCACGTCCTTTGGAGACCTATTTGTCTGCTCCATGGCCGAAGTTGCAGAGCTACAGATCCAGCCTCTCCAATCTTCCCCTCCCAGCCACCTGTCTGCCAACTTCCAGCCACTGGAAATCCCCCCACCACTCTGGGGTTGTGCTCAAATTCCACTAATAATACGTCCATTCTTGAATTTGCAGGGCGTCATCATGAGATGGCACTTTCCTCACAGGACTACATCGCCTCAACCTTTTCCCTGGTTATTAGAGTCACTGCCAAACCAGCAGAGAGCAAACTGGACAGCACAAATTCACACAAACACGGCCTAAAGTTTGCAATCTATAACTGCCATGGACAAGCCAAGACACCATCAGGGAAAGTGCTGCATCTGTAACGTGGCTAAAGTCATGGCTAACTTAAGAGCTAACCCATCTCCGTCTACAGCTGCTGTGAGCAGACACAAACCCTTAACTCACATACAGCAGTGTGGATACAAGGCAGATTGCTGCTCAGATTTTTTTTCCTTTTATTTTGAATGTTTAAAATTAAAAAATTAAAATGTTGCTTACCAAGGAAGTTAATAATAATAATAATAATAATAATAACTTTATTTATATAGTACCTTTAAAAGCAGAAGTTGCAACAATGTAAAGAAATTGAGAACAAAAACAGCAACAAAATAATCCTTTTTTTGGCTGGAAGTTGGCTGGTAACTGAATGGAGCTCAGCTGGCGTTTGGCTGAGAGGGGAAAATTGAAGTGGCTGCATCCATAGTTACTCGCTCGTCGCATCCCTAATGTTGATAAAGATTTTTCCATCATAGTTTGTGTTTTATGGATTTTATCAATCGTAATTTGGAAATATTGGAGGAGGAAATGTGGAGGAGATCTGCCAGGGAGAGGGGAGACCAGAGGAGAGTCATGTAAGGGGGCTAAAAGGACAGAATTGCCTCAGGGACCACCATCAGTAAAAAAATGCCTGGACATGGTCTGATATAACGAGCTGTAACATGAACACTAATGCTGTAGGCAACAAAAATGTTTGAGTGTATGTAAAATAGGTTAAGTTTATTATGGGTCATCTCAAAACTTTGAACATGTTCATTTACAATTGTTTATGAAGAGAAACCTCTTCAAAGTTCATATTTGTTTATTTTCTTTTTTGTAATGACACACTGTTTAACATAACAATGACAAATACTTGCCCTAATTGTTTACTTTTATTTCTCCTGAAAAAAAGGGCGACAAAATTTACTCAAAGGACATTTCCTAACACATTTATTGACAAAAAAAGACAAAAAGACCTGTTATAATATAGTAATAAAGGTGTTAAATTATTTCAAGTGTGTCTAAAAGTACTTTTTGGACATTTTGAGCACACTGCAACAATACTGCGATAATGATAACCGTGATAATTTTGGTCACTATAAACGCGGTATGAAATTTTCATACCGTTACATCCCTAGAGCTTATACTTTCTGTTTAAAATGAACATGCAAAAATCCTCCAGAATTATTCCCTGCATGTATGGTCAAAATATGGGCAGAAACTTTTATGAAGCCAAAACTCATTTTTTGAAGCTATTATCTGCTTATCATACTGACGATACTGTGCATCACGAGTAAAGGGATAATCTTCACTCTTTTTCCCGACCCTAAATGACGTTATCACTTAGACAGCAGTTGTTTCTGTGTCATGGTGCCCAAGCTTTCTGTGTAAGTGTTATTAAAACACAAAAGCCAAGTGTTCATCTGGACATGATGGTGAGAAAAAGAGGTGAGAGACAGGAAAAGAAGACACCAAAAAATAACAAGAAACACAAGTTAAGGAGCGTAGAGAGAACGAGGAGAAGCGAGGGAGAAAAGAAGTGACAGAGAGGTTTAAAAAAGAGAGGGAGATGTGTTGAAGCAGAGTGTGAAAGACAAATGGTGAGAAGGGAGCCAGAGATTCGGAGGAACTGGAAGCAAGAAGAAAGTGAAAAAAGAGAAGGTGAGAGAAGACAGCAGTCAGGAGAACAGACAGGCAACGAGGAGAAAAGAGAGTGAGATAGAGAGAATATTTAAGGAGTGTAGAGAGGAGCAGAGGAGTGGTGAGGGGGGAAGGTTTAAAACCGAAGACAGGCTGAATCAAAGTGCCGAAAAAAGATAAGAGAGACAAGAGTGAACAAGACAAGGGCAGGAGAGAGGTGAGAGGGAGAGAGGAGAGCAGTGAGGGAGAGAACAGGGATCATCAAGAAATAATGAAGAGAAAAGGAAGGAGTGATGATTAGACGAGGGGACGAGAGACAGCGACATGTGGACGGAGAGAGGAAGGGGGAGACATGAAGCTTTTAAAGTTCTGAAAGGCGAAGCAGGAGGAAACTAGAGCTCCCACCTGACGTTATGTGGCTACACGCCGTTTACAATTGCTGGACAGAGAGAGTACAGCAGTGGGTCAAGGAGAAAGGTTACAGCAGAGGTGGCCCAAATTATTTCAGAGAAAAACACACCGACATCAGGGCCACTTTGACATTCTTCGTCTTTACTGTAGGGCTGCAACAACAAACTAATAAGATCAATAACAACCAACAATTAAAAGAGTAACTACAAACTCCAATTACAATGAAGCTGGGACTTTGTGTAAAACAAATAAAAGCAAAATACAATGGTTTGCAAATCTTTTCAGACCTGCATTCAACTGAATACACTACATAGACAGGATATTTAATGTTCAAATTGATAAACTTTGTTCATTTATTGCAAATATTCACTCATTCTGAATTTGATGCCTGCAGCGTGTTCCAAAAAATCTGGGACAGGGCAACAAAAGACTGGGAAAGTTGAAGGATGCTTAAAAAAAAAACACCTCTTTTGAACTGGTTAATTGGAAAACAGCTGAGTGTCTTGATTGAGTACAAAAGCAGCATCCCTGAAAGGCTCAGTCTTTGACAAGCATGAATGGAGCAGGTTCAGCACTTTGTGAACAACTGCGTGAGCAAATAATCCATCAATTTAAGAAAACTTCTTAACTGACATTTGCAAAGAATTTAGGGATTTCATCTACAGTCCATAATATCATGAAAAGTTTTGGAGAATCCTGAGAAAATTTCTGTAAGTAAGCGGCAAAGTTGAAAACCAACATTTAAATGCCTGTGACCTTTAATCCCTCAGGCAGCACTGCATAAAAAAGTAACATCATTCAGTGAAGGATATCACCATCTCTACATCTACAAGGTCAAGGTCAAACTCTACCATGCAAAGACAAAGCCAAATATCAACAACACCAGAAACACCGCCAGCTTCTCTGGGCCAAGCTCATCTGAGATGGACTGAGGCAAAGTGGAAAAGTCTGCTGTGGTCTGAGTCCACATTTCAGACTGTTTTTGGACATTACGGACGTGGTGTCCTCCGGGCTAAAGAGGAAAAGGACCCTCCAGACAGTGTATGGGGGGGCTAGTGCCAAAGGCACATCTGTGAAGGTACCATTAATGCTGAAAGGAACATAGGGACTAAAAGGGACATCCTGCTTATTTCAGAGACAATAAAGACACATTCTGCTCATGTTACAACAGCATGTCTTCAGAGTAAAAGAGTGCAGGTACTAGACTGACCTGCTGCAGTCCACACCTGTCTCCCACTTAAAATGTGTGGAGTACTATGAAGCGCAAAGACCCCTGACTGTTGAGCAACTTAAGTCATACATCATGCAAGAATGTGAAAGAATTCCATCTAAAAAGCTTCAACAATTTGTGTCCTCAGTTCCCAGATGCTTACTGAGTGTTGATAAAGGGAAAGGAAATGTAACAGCTTTTTAGAACATGTTGTAGCCATCGAATTCACAATGAGTGAATATTTGCAAAAAGAAAATAAAGTTTATCAGTTCAAACATTAAATATCTTGTCTTTGTTGTTAATTTACCTGAATATACTGTAGGCTGAAAAGGATTTGCTTGTGTTTTACACTACGCCCCAATTTCTGGGTGTGGCTTACAAGCGAAAAGTATGGCTTAATTTTGCAGTATGATGCCAGTTATGCAACGTGTGACTATTTCAAGCAGGAGTGGAATCACTGGAAACTGGTTGAAGCTTTTATCTACACAGAACAGCATTTAACGTCAGGAGTGCCATGTGTTTGACATTGCTGACCCTGAAAATTTGCGCAGGCCTGCTTTCTTTCCACATAAGAATCAAAAAAAGGAATTGATAGAGAACTTAATCAAAAGGTAGAATCTATAACAGGGGTGGGCAACTGGTGGCCTGGGGGCCACATGCGGCCCTCCTACTCTCTCAATAAGGCCCAAAAGTCAATTAAAAAAAAAAAGCATTTTAGTGAAGGAAACATTTAGGAAATTTACCGTGAAAACATTAAAATAGCAATATTTCCAAGAGAATATAGCTGTAATTAGCTGTGTTTATCCCTTTAAAATTTGCCTTTGTGCATTACTAAATGTTTGTTAAAATAAAAACTTAACTGTTAGTGAAAGCCAAAACTTTACAGTTCAAATTTCACCAAAGCGGTCCCCTGTCACTAAGAATAAAATTAACATGGCCCTCTTGGTGACTAAAGTTGCCCTGATCTAAAATCATATATATAAAAATCGATAGTAAAATACTATAAATTTCCATCCCTAGAAAAGAAGAAGGTAAGTCCCTCAAAGTGTTCACAAGAATGGCCCAGATTTAACAACCTAAAAATATTGTGTCTCTGCCTGCAAGGAGGCAAAATGTGAAAGAGGGGACCACAATGGTGGAATTAGGTGGCAAGATGAGCTACAGTGAAATAGAAAAGGCGGACAAAAATGGAGCAGCGGGCAGGCAGAGCTGAGAAGTTTGTTGAAATGTCCACATGTGGAGTGGTCGGGAAGAAGGGGGCACTCGCCAAGCTGCACTGTAAGCAACCAAACCCGTTCAAGTCCTGCTGGCCCAGAGTTATTGGTTTTCTTCTACACAGAGAGAAGGTGAAAGATGCTTTTTACTCTAATTTGTTAGAGGTGTGCTGGTTTAAAGAAACTGCAGAGTGAGCATCTCTGCAGCCTCACTGTGGCTGTTTACTCCTGTACAACCCCCCCTCTGCTGCACTAACAACACTGCACACTGGCTTTACCGCAGACTTCATTTACAAGCTGGAGTTTTCAGGATGTTTCTTTATAAAGCACCCGTTAACCTCAACCATAGATGGAATATTAGTGGGTTTAGTGTTGTAAGGGTGTTTTCACATCTACAGCTCAACTGATTTGTTTCAATTCAGATGATAAACTGGGTTTATAGAAAGGGGAGAGTACTACATTAATCCTAAAGGGGAAAACTTCTAAATGATGAAGGACTGTCCTTACACCATTACGGCACAGCTCACTTTTCAACAGGTTCATCTATAGATTACAGGACACAAGCAAGAGAATCCACTGATAAAATGGGTCTTGGTTTTAACTCGGGGCTGTGAGGACATCAAATGCCTCATTAGCATTTCAACAGATTTGTCAAACTTTGACATCACATACGTTACATAGGTAAAATCATGGTTTACGTTAGCTGGTATTTATCAGCTTCTGGCGTGTATCACATGTCATTGTCAGGCAAATAGCTAATTTAACAGCCAAACTGTCCACTGAGGAGGGGAACTTGAATATTAGAGGTGTGAATCCTCCAAAAGGTTATGAAAGAACTCGATTTGATTCTGGTTACGGGGGTCACGATTTGGTGCAAAATCGATTCTCTATTTAAAGCAATTCACGGTTTGTAAAATGCAGTGTTTATATCAGGATCTTCATCTGCCTGCAAAGCACTAGGAGGCTGGATAACATGATTTGTAGGGGTGGGGGAAAAACTGATACACCATAAAACCTTGATATTTGGCGTGGCACAGTGTATCCATTCACGGCTGCAAAGTATTGATATCTTCTGATGTTATTATTTCCAACATAAAAAAGACAAATATGTAACACATTGTAAAGCACAGTGATCACCTAATCTCAATTATTCTCTTCTCATAATTGCAGAAGATAAATTGAGATTGAAATTGATACTGAGTGATACTAACTAGGTCTGTCAAAATTAACACGTTAACGTGGATTAATTCATCATAATGATTAATCTGATTAAAAATTTTAACGCAACTAACCCATCTGCAGCGCAGAATGACTGAAAATCCCTTAAATGTCTCTGGTGCAACTGATCCGGCAGAACCAACCAACTCAAACTGGAAGACGCTAAACAGCTCGGTGGCCCTGGCTCTTGATGGGAAATTTGAAAACAAAAAAATGCATTCGGAAGCGCTGACCGACATATGGTTACATGCACACTCTGCAGGAAGGAGTTTTCTTTTCACCAAAGCACTGCCAGCTTAAGGTACCACATTAAGTCAGTAGAGGATCCTGCTAGCACTCCTCAAGCAATTAATATAGATTAAAAATAAAAGATTTTTAATCATGAACAGCAACTCTGTGATTAATCTGATTAAAGTTTTTAATCTTTGAAAGCCCTAATACTATCATTGTGTCAGTTCAGTTTTGTCTTGCAGTTGTAGTGTCTCAATTGAATACAGGCTGTAAAGTATTTTCACAACATTGTGTTCTGTTATAATTTCCATTTTGCACGTCCCGGCTTCATTTAAATTGTAGTTTGTAAGCAAAAGGAAATAATTTAATGTTTAAATGAAGCACTAAAGAGTCATAACTTACTTAAGTTAGAAGGTTTTATGATGAAAGGGCTGTTTTGTTTGCCTCAAATTTTCTTCTTCATGGTTTCAGCGATGGAGCAAAAAAAACCCAAACATTTTTTACAAAGATAAAACGTTGGTGATCAATGAACAAAATAGATTCCACAAAATGAACCACATTAGTCCATTCATCTTTCTTGTAGGATCTGTAGTGCAGACTTTTCCCTGATTCTGTTCAGAGAAATAAACAGCTCTTTCATTGAGTGTTAAGTGCAGGAGAATCGTAGCTAATTCCTTTAAAAAGCTCAGGTGATAAAGAACAGAGACTTGTTAGTGAAACGCCGTGATTGTTTTGATTCATCAGATTTAATAACTCGCTCTGATTAGCCCACACCAGATGGGCCTTTTATTTTCTTATTGACATTCCAATAACGTCTGTGTGCTCGATTCAAAGAGAAAGTGGTCGAGATTAGAAGAGAGGAGACTTCTTCGCAGTTCCTTCTTGAAGCTGAAAAACAGACTCAGCAGGTGCAGAGCCAGTGAGCGTGCTCAGATAACCCCAGGGCAACTGCCAAAGCTTCAGGTAGCGGTGATCTCTTTCTCTCTCCCCATGCGAGCAGAAATCTACCTAATTTGGGGAGCCAGGCTGCAGCTGCTTTTCTGATTTAAACTTCTGGTGTTTTTAACATCATTTAGGGGGATGAAGTTTATTGACGAGCTGGTTTAGAGTCGGGCTGGAGAAATGGAACAGAACTCATATCCTGATGTGTTTCAGCCAAATGATGACGAACACAGCACCTCGTCATCTTCTCCTGTCCAGAGATCGCAGATTCTTGTCAAATTATGAAAATAATTAACTCTGATATGATAACAATAAAAATACAACCCTTCCTGCCACTTTATTAGACACACCTTAATGCAAATAGCTATCAGGAAATTACATGGCAGCAACTGAATGCATCGAGGCATGTAGACATTGTCACAACAATGAAGCTCAAACCGAGAATCAGAATGTGGAGGAAAGGTGACTGAAGTGACTTTGAACTAGGGCTGAAAGATTTATTGTTTTCGGATCGATATCCCAAATTCAGACAACGCAATCATGTGATCGCCAAAGCTGCAATTGTTTGCAGGGCTCCTGGCCGGCCCAGGATCTGTTGTGTCAACTATTTTACACATACTGTTTTACAAATTTGCTGGAAATCTCTATTTATGGAAGTGCTGGTAAGCAGGTCAACAACGCAAAGCCTCTGTTTAGGAGTTGAAGTTGGAGTATCCCTTAAATAATGAAAACAGATTATCATCAAAATTAGATGATGATGATTAGATGATGAATAATGGGTTATGTGCTTTGGATCACTGATTTTCTTACTGTTGTCTATACTGTAAACATACTTAATACTGCACTGAAGCTTGAGTTGAAGAAAATCGTGAATCGAATACAAATCACAATATCTGTCAGAAAAATGGCAGTTACGTCTTTTCAGCCGTACTTTGAATGTGGCATGGCTGTTAGTGCAAGGCAGGCGAAGTCCTTCAAAAACCACCGATCTACTCAGACTTTCACACAACCAAATCTAGAGTTAACAGTGAATGGCCAAAAAGAGAAAATATGCAGTCAGCTGTGGTTATGTGATAGAAAAAGTCATTTTTGTGGACAACTACCATGTAGTCAAACAATTTAAGAACGTTCCTTATCAAACACTTGCAAGCAATCTAGGAATTTCTTCATCTACAGAGAGATTCAGAGAATCCTTAGAAATTTCAATACATAAGCAGCAAAGTTGAAAACTAAAACTGAATGCCTGTGACCCCTCAGGCAGCACTGCATTATAAACCAGCATCATTCTGTAAAGGATATCAGTCTGCTGTGGTCTGAGTCCACATTTCAGACTGTTTAGAGTGTTTCCACATAATAGAAAGGCAACAGGAACTCAGACAACTAGAAGATCATTTCTGAATTCACAACAATACAACAAATTTGAAGCAGGTGGGCTAAGCAGCAGAAGACCACACCAAGTGCAACTCCTGCCAGCTAAAAACAAGAAACTGAGGATACAATTCACACAAGCTGACGAGAATTGGACAATAAAAGACTGGAAAATGAGTTTGGTTGGAAAAGTATAACGAAATATTTTATCACCCCAGCTCAGAAGAGACATCAAGATGGTGGTACAAACTGTTTGAGGTTGTGTGGATTTGATGTTGAAAACCATTTTCATTTATTTTGGGAATTCCCTAAAATCAGATTATACTGGCATAATGTTCATATGTGTTAGAAACTATATTTCAAATCCCTATTTCATTTGATGTCAAGACTTTATTTTTGGGTGCTACAGCGGTAAATATTGCATATTAAATATTAAACTGCAGCTGATTAATATTAAATGAGAATATTACTTATTGGAGGGAAGAAAGCTTTGACTAGAAAGTTGTTGCAAGCAAATGCTCCAAGAATAGAGGACTGGTTTGAAATTATTCATGAAATTTACATTATGGAGAGACTAACTTTTTCTACTAAAATGCAGTCAGAAAAATGTAAGGGATCTTGGTCAAAGTGGGTTAAGAACATCGGCTCACAGAGACCAGATTTGATTTAACAACTGATGAATTTATATTCACTGAAGAAACTGTGGTGTGAGAGAATTTAGATCTGATGAATAAGTGAGACATCCTTTGTTCATGCTCGAGTTGTTTTTGGTTAAAAAAAAAAAAAAAAAAAAAAAAAAAAAGTTAAAATGTGAGGGAGAGTACTAGCTAGAGAAAAACACTGTTGAGACAGAGGGATGGCTCAATTACAACACATCCATTATGCACTTGTATGCATTTTGTTCTTTGTAAAATGGAATATGTATGATCTCCCTGATAGAAATAAAAAATTACAAAAAAAAAAAGACTGGAAAATGTTGCCTGTTATGATGAGTCTTAAACAAACCACGCGTGTGCCCATGCATCCATTCCATTAGCCCTACTCTATTCGGCTCGGCTTTCCCCGACTCTACCCGGCTCTACTCTACTCGCATTGTGCCTCTTTTTCCACCAGCCCAGTTCCCTACCCAGCGGGGGCGGGGTCGCCGAGAAACAGCTGGGCGACACTGCGTTCATGTCATTTTGAGCGCGACACAACAATCAAAACAATGGAGGACTTGGAGGCAATAGTATACTTGATGCTCGATCTGTGGCTTTTTGTTACAAACCGAATGAAAGAGGAAAGCAGAAGAAGGCTGCAGGCAGCGAGAAGAAATACCCTTGAGAAGTACAGGAGAGTTTTGGAAGCTATACAACAGTTTGAAACCGAGGACGAGAGCAATCGAGCTGCAAAGAAAAGACGTATGAAGGTAAGCTAATGGAAGCTACTGCTAGCTTGTTAGCTAGCTCATAATGATAAAGCCCCATGTTTAACATTGTGATGGCAGCAAGTTATTGCCATAAAGTAACAAAGTGTATGTACTGCAGTCCTGTTTCGGGCATCGCGCTCATGACCCATCGGTGACGACATTCTCTGACCAATCAGTAGCCGGCAGTCGGTCTACGTCACCTTTTAGTATCGACTCAGCTCGCTTAGAACCAAAGCAGAGTAGGTACTAAAAACTGGTTTGTTTTAGGAGGTACTGTGCCGGTGGAAACACAACACAAACCAGGTAGAGCCGAGTAGAGTAGAGCAGAGTAGGGCCAAGGCGGGCTGGTGGAAAAGGGCCAATAGTTCTGGTTTTTCCATGAGCAGTATCATAGTGAGTTATTGTCAAAGTGAAATAATCAAACACGGTTTTAATAGTAATTAAAATAGGAAACTGTATTACGAAACGTCTAAACTGTTACCACGGTTTATCATTTCATCGGTAACTGTTACATCCCAAATGTCATCTTGTCAATGTGGACCAAAATCTCTGAGGAGTGTTTCCAGCAGCTCACTCAACCAAAGCCACAAAGACCTGAAGGCAGTTCTGAAGGCAAAAGGAGGTCCAATCTGGTACGAGCAAAGCATACCAACTAAAGGGACCCGTGAGTGTTTATGGTACCTGTTTGCTACCACAGCAGCAAAAATGAAAGTCTTTGGTTGAATTGGGAATTGCTGAGATTTTGTGAATAGCAGTGCCTTCATCGATTCTGTTAGAAAGATCCAATTTTTTAATAGACAACTGTGAAAATGTAGAAAGGAAACAAACTTCTCCCTGATGAAAGGAGGCCAAGGAGAGTAAAGGACGAGGGAAAGAACCCACAGTCTTTGAAGATGGGTTTCAAACAGACAAAGGGAGGAGGAGGAGGAGAACTAAATCCACGCAGATGAGAGACAGGTTGAAGTAAAGAGGCAGTATAAAGAGAGAGCGAGCGAGGTAAACGTGTGCAGTTGTTATCCGCGCCGCTGTAAAAGCCCTCATTTGGCAATCACAGCTCACGCAGACTCTCCTCCCTCCCAAGGGCCGAGCTGAAGAGCTCTGTGTGTTCAAGTGCTTTACCTTGGGGATGCGAGCGATGATATCTGGGTATTTGCTGGTGTTGTCTTCCTGGTTGCGGCTGAATATTCGAACCTCGCCGTTCTCCAGGATGTGAATCTGTGGGGAGAGAAGAAAAACAAACAGAAAAACAATAAATAAAATATCACAAAAGGCAGTCGATGTTCAAGTGAGAGCTTAGATTTTAGGATTCTGATAGATGAAGGTGTGATTAATGCATGAGGAGAAGAAAGAGGAGCTGCCTATGGGACAAATAAAGTTATATTCACTGCCAGTCAGTCCAAAAAAATAAAAATCCAGACTGAGTTTTGATATGGTCACTGTATCAGACTGACTTTGCCAAGAGACATGGCAGACTACCAGCTGGGCCCCATCCAGTCTAAATCTGCCTTCTTTTTCACACTGACTGAGGTGTGCAGGAGCCTATTTTGGGACATTTCACACGCTTTTCTGACCTGAGGTGTCACAATTCCTGGTCACCCAATTGTAGGTTAGTGGCTTCACGGCGTTATAAGATCTGAGGGTGGAAGAAAATAAAGTATAGCATGAATCTTGATCAAACATGATCAAATTTTTTTAATCTGTAATTCCCTATTTTAGGCTGCAGCTGGAGAAAAACTTGTAGTAAACTACACGGCTGCCATGTATCAATTCAGTGCGTTTTTTTATGCACATTGCCCTAAATTAACATGAGCTGCAGTCTGCGCATCACCAGTAGGATCAGTGTAGAGGCAGGAGAGATGACAGCCTGACCACAGCAGCAGAAGCAACAATAAAAGAAAGTTTAAAGGGATACGTCAACATTTTTGTTGTTTTCGTGTCTTTCCTCACTCCTGAGTCCATGACAAGCAGATAGACACCATTCTTTAGACTGTGCATGCAGTAACAAGGAAGAAACGGGCAGAGCTCGCCCACCACTAATTAGCTTAGCTCAAATACTGGGAATCAACGGGTAGTGTTAGCCTGCCTCTGCCTACAGTCATCAGATGAACTCTTCAGCAACTCTTAACGGTCCTGTGTGCTTGTTGTCACTCGTTTTTTTGGCGTTATCTATTTTTAGACTAAGATTAGCACTTATGTAAATTTTTTAAAGAAATACATCCGAAACTAAACAGGGCGCATACGCAAACTAATGCAGATGTGCTTGTAAACAGGTCAAAATAACAAAGCCTCTGTTTACAAGTAGAAGAAGATAATAAGGTAATAGTAGACGATAACGTAACATAATGCAGTGAAGAAAAAAAAAAAGTCAAAACAAGCACCCAGGACTGTTTAGAGCTGCTGAAGAGTTTATCTGATGACTGTAGACAGAGGCAGGCTAACACTACCCACTGACTCCAAGAGTTTGAGCTAAGCTAATTAGCGGTGGGCTAGCTCTGCCCATCTCTTCCTCGTTACTGCACACACAGTTGGAAGAATGGTGTCGATCTGCTTGTCATGGACTCAGGAGTTAGGAAAGACGCGAAAAGAGAAAAATGTTGGCGTATCCCTTTAAAAGACAAACTGATTAATAAAAACCACAATCATTAACATCTAAATGATGTGTTGAACTTTACAGACACAAACCTGACATTTCATTTAGCTGATGATGATAAATCCTCTTTAAGAGGTCAGAAAAAGGTAAATAAGTTTGGTGTAGTGATTCAACTGGTGACCGTGTACATTGGTGACTTGTAGTTGATGCCATGGTTGACTTTGTATTTTCTCAAACAAACCATCAAAGTATTCTTTGATACGCTTATTAATAAAAGTGAAGAACTAAGGGTTCACCCTCTGCTTTTTCTGGTGCTTTGACAATGACATCTATCAGCACAGTCAGCAGCAAGTCATCAGTTAACATGATAACTCATTAGCCCATAACACCGAGACAGTTCCAATGATACACAAGGGAAAACGTCATAGAAACAGAGTTCAGACAATTCATCACTATAAAAATATTAGCTCTGTGCGGATCAGGATTTCAGATTCTGTATTCTAATAGTTTGCAGGGCTCTGTTATAAGGTTTTGTTTTTCTCTCCCAGCCTCTTCTCCAGTTCAGACACTCTGAGGCCAATTATAAAAGAAGCTTCTGACAGCATTTTAGGTGAAAATTCAAGAGGCTAATCTTACTTCACACAGTGAGGGGATAGATCCGAGGAGAGAGAATTTTACAAATCCAACAGAAGAGCAAAATCTTGAAGGATGATGAGATGAATGATGGCAGCGTGCATTAGGGAGCATTTTTATATCTTTTACCAGGCTCTGCGGTTATTATGCGATAACCTATCAATGGTAATGTGAGGAGGAAGTGAGCCTTGACATCATATCCAGGGGTTAGTGTCAGCAATAGCTTCAAGTAAAGCAAAAAAAACTTCCCTTTGCTGTCAAAATGTGCTGCATAAAAGATGAGAGAGAGCTCTTAATCACAAGAGGTCTACTGGTTAAACTGGGTCTGTGCAGGAAGGACTTTCACAAACTTAATTGTTGCTCTGCCATGTTCACAGAGGGGTGCTTCATTTTGCTGCAGATGTCAAATCAAGAAAGAAAAAAAATATGAAGCCACAAAACAAGTGAAGCTACTTTATCCCAGTGCACACATCTCTCTCTCTCTCTCTTAATATAAAGGGCAGAAGTTGAGCCTCCTGAATAAATTAAGAGTCTGGTTTCTTTTCTTCTCCAAGATCATATACAGACCTACCATTTATATATCTGCAGCAGTGTGACTTCCTCTGCAAGCTTTTCTTTAAACAAGGATCTCGCCTCTTTCTATACTATTATTCATACTACAGGCATGCGATAAGACCATCGTGGAGAACTGGAAGGTATCAGTGATATGTCCAAGCAGAAAAGTCATAGAATCATCTACCACTGCAAAAACTCGGATCAAAGTGAGACTATTTGTCCAATTTCAAGTCAAAAATACCTCACTAGACTTATTCTAAGCCACAATTTCCTGATATGTCTGAATTAAGATCTTATTTGAAGAGATAAAAACTTCAAATAAGGCCTGAGTTGCTTGTAATAAGTAAAATAATCTGCCAATGAGACAAGAAAATTTAACTTAAAGGGTGTCTTGAAATGATTTTCTTATCCAGAGCAGATTTTAAACCTGAATTTTAGACTCTTACCGAGTCAAACCTTCCTTGTTCATTGGCAGATATTATGTTATCATTTCAATCAGCTGAATGCCTTATTTTTGCCTGTTATTCCTTGTAGTAAGATATTTATCTGGACTTGCTAAGTGAATCTGGATCAGAATAAGCGTTTTAGATATTTATGACTTGAAAATAGACAAACGCCCTTGCTGAGATCTGAGTTTTTGCAGTGTGGGGCTCATTCTATTTGTGATATTTGTATGACAACAGTCGGTAACGCCACCAATTCGTTCCAGCCTAGCATCAAATAATCGTTCATTAATAGTAATCGAGGTAAGAGCTTCAATTAATTGTGATACTGAGATTAGGTAATATCACCCAGCCCTACTATAAGTACATCTATGTATGCCATTTTTGTGAATTAGTGTTTACATAAGACATCTGTGTATTCTTTTCTCAGTGCAATATCTACTCACATCTGCATGTCCAACCGTGTGCTTTGTGCATGGTGCGATATTATATTCAACGTGGCACGTTATTATCTTGGGTAGTAGGGTAATGTGCTATGCAACTCCTGGTCCTTTTTCTTTTGGACTGTATAATGTTTGTGTCTGTATGACTGTACGTCCTCCAATATGCTCTGTGTGTTTTTATTCCTATTACCGATGTCTGTTTTTGTTTTAATGTGTTGACACCAACATGGTAATGGGACGGGGGATGGAAATTAGCCAGTCAGCTATAATCCCACACATTTACATGTCAATGTGTATTAATGCATACTGTCCCATTTAAAAAAAAAAAAAAAATGAATCTCAAATCTCAATATAAAGTTGCCACACACGGTATTTCAAACTTCAGTCATCTGGGTTGTTCCTGGTGGGTTGCTCTTGCAGGTTATCACATGCTCCTCCTTCATATAAATTAACTCTGCAGGAGCAGTGATTTAATCACATTTTATGTACATATTTATATTTAGCCAGAGGCAACATAGTCTGTGCAGTATACACTTGTTTTTTCCATTGATAAATCAGTGATGTGTCTGCTAAATTAACTCATAAAAACAGAGAGGAAACAAATATAATCGCTCACCTGATTGGCACAAGCCCATGAATGCATAGGCAGTTATTTTGATTCATCACAAGCCACCCGTGCAGACACACACTTTCATGGCTGTTCACAAAATTAGACACACAAACATGCAGAGTGTTTAATTTAGAGGCGTACCAAGAGTCCCCCTGCTGGCTGTCGGAGGAAACGTCCACTGCAGTGACAGCACAAAGAGAGAGGGAGGAAAAAGGACGTCATGTGGCTCTCTCTCTCTCTCTCTGCTCATCGTGCTTCTTCTCAATTCAACTCAGTTCAAAGGCACTTTATTGGCATGACTGTCCAAAATTAACAATACAGCTGGAGGGGTTTACATTACAGTCTCCCGCTTGCTGTGTCTCTCTCTAACAAAATTTCCCCAGCCTCTCCACAGTCCCCCGTTGTGTGTCTTTAAGGTCCTCTCCTTCCCTCTTTTATGTTTCTCGCCTCCCTCTCCTCCTTTTCTTCTCTCTGGCCCACAATAGCAGAAGTAGGCATCTCTGCATACAGGCCCAGGGCAGAAGGAGCAACGCTGTTTATCTTTAAGAATGGGTGCAGGCGTGCTCACAGTACAGCCCAAATATCCATGTATGTGTGTACGCAGCAGGAGTCGCAAGATGGCAACACCTCTCACTGAAAGATAACGTGTCTGCACACGGGATTCAGCTGGCATGTGTTCGGTGCCAAGTGATACAAACATTGTATCACGATGCCACCTAAATGCAAACACACTCATATATACACACATATATATACACACACGTACACACCTGTGCACGCTCTCCGTCGTACTTGTACTCGCAGGTGAACGCTGCCTCGTCGAACCTCTTCATCACCTCACCGACACCTTTGGTGGGGTGAGCCAACATGGGTCTTAGTGGTACACCTGGGAGAAGAAGTTAGAAAGAATTAAAGTCTTTAAATTAAAGCATGGACAGGACAAAAGACAGCACATCAGCAAATAAAAGTCGACTGAGACTGATCATTGGTGGCTCTGTAGACCAACATGTGATGTCTCCAACTAGGGCTGAAAGATTTATTGTTTTTGGATCGAATCACAATTTCAGACATCGCAATCATGTGATCGCCAAAACTGCAATTTTTTTCAGCACTCCTGACTGACCCAGGACTCTGTTGTGTCAACTATTTTACACACACTGTTTTACAAATTTGCAGGCAATTTGCATGTAAGAACGGCTCACATATGAAGTTCAAAAGAGTCCACTCGTTCTCGAACGTCACATCTCCACCGCAAAAGTGTTGGCAAGCAGGTCAACAACACAAAGCCTCTGTTTAGGAGTAGAAGTTGGAGTATTCCTTAAATCATGAAAACAGATTATTTATCATCAATATTAGATGATGAATAATGTATATATATATAGTGCTATATAGTGGTATATAGCATATATGTGTATCCTAGAAGACCCAAAGAAAAGATTTACAATGATGGAAACAAAGTTTTTGACACCTTAACAATTTTACACAATCTCAAAAAGCACCCTAGGTCTGCGATGGATGGTTTTATTTTTACATTTTGGCCTATAATCAAACACACAAAAGCAGCACAGGTTGTGAGGGCATGGAGTGAAATCTAACAGCTGACACAGTCAGAATAAAGCCCTGGTGTTTAATCACATTTATCTTTTAACTCAGTGTTCTGAGGTACTGTTTTTTTAATGAATAAGTCATAATGACAAAAAAACTTGAAATATGACTTATGTATTTAATAAACGTGGGATATTTGTTGTTTCAGATTAAATCAGATGAAGGAATGTGGATTATATTCTAATCTGCTGAGGTGTATTTGTGTGTGAAAACAAGGTGAGGATTGGTCTGGAGAAAAAAATCCTCTTTTAAAGGCTTCAAGGGTATCACAGTGAGACAATTATTGGATCAGTATGAGAAAAAGAGACACCCAGTAGCCTGAAAAATTAGTCTCAATGACAAATTCCCACAAGACACATCAGCAGAACACCCACTGCTGTTTTCTGTGACAAAAACACAGTTGAAATTAGTTTGTTTGTAGTCTCATTTGGCTGTAATATGAAAGTCCTCTGACTAACAATCCCCTTGGGCTGCGCTGCTAAGTTAAGCTTAGAAAGGAGCAGAGGAGTGTTATAATGAAATATAGCAAACAAATTGCTTTAATTGCAGTTTACAGAGCGCAGAGCCAGTCACTTTCTGTCCAAAACTGGCTGATGCTTTCCAAAAAAAAAAACCCGACCAGCTCTTTTTACGTTTAGGAACAGAACATCCCTCTCCGTGCAAATAGAAAAAAACCACATTGTTTAGCTGCCAAAATAGCTGCTAGATTTGTCTAACTGACCAACAAGGGCCAATTTACTTTCCCGATTTAGCAGCGTTCAGATGGTGGCTTGTATTAATTTCCCACCTTGGTGCCAAAGCTCCTTATCACAAATAGCTTGACAACAATGTAATTGGGAGCTAATCCTTAGTTTAGTGGTATCTTTTATCTTCTGTGATGAATGACTCGACTAAAACAACTGACTCACCTCCACTGAACGGATCGATAAACACACACCAAGAACTTATAGCCTCACTGCCCCCCGATTGGCCGCTTACCTGGAGTGAGCTTGCAGTGATTGGGCAGCTCGTCTATGCCCTCTTTTAGGAGAACAGGGATAAGGACGTCGTAATTGGGCATCTCGCTGGATGGGTGAGCACGGGGGGGTTGGGCGAGGGAGACGGGGGAGTGTTTGGAGAGAGGAAACAAAATAAAAGAATCAATACCGTCCAAAATGAAAGCGAGAACAATGAGTGAGTGAGAATGAGGGACAGGGCTTAAGAGGGGATAAGGCATTGTAGTGATGTCGAGGAGAGACTGCAAAGTGATTCAAAGGGAGAGCGAGGGGAGGAGGGGGTAAGGATTCACTTACCAGTAAGTCTGTTTGAGAATGAGACTCTTCTCTTCGATCCAAGCCCGCCTGCTCTCTGTGCTCATCCCCTTCCCAGCGTCAATCACAGCGGGAGGAAAAGCTATAAGGAAGGAAGTAAAAAAAAAAATGCATTTCAAACAGATCAGTGTAAGCGTTTGAGCATTTGTATGACAGAACAGTTCTTGGATGAAAGTTCACTGACTTCAAAAGAGAGTCAAACATGCTCGACTGCTGCAGCTCTGGCACTTGTGTACAGCTGCAGTTTGTGTTTTTATATTACTGGATAAATCTGACTGAGCTCTGAAGTTTTAGCCCCAATGTGGATGAGAAAATATGGAGTATTGCACGATTTTGTACAACAAACTCCTGTAACCTAGGTGTAGCCTGTAGTGGGTGATCTCAGAGCTCTGAGTCTAAACTGTCTTCCTGCTCGAGATGTTCCAGGGGAGCTCCAGCTAAATCCAGCTAAACACAAGTTCAGCCCTCTAGCCGAAATTCAATCTTCTATATTTTCCTTCTTTTCAGCGAGTGTGCACTGATCCTGGATGTTCACAGAAAATATTTACCTCTGCCAAGGAGGTTGCGTCTTTGCCGGTGTATGTTTGTTTGTTAGCAAGATTAGACAAGATAAGATTTTATTTTTGATTTTTAATGCCACAATAAGTCGGAAGGTGTGTTTTTCATATATCATATCACATAAACCTCTGTGAACTTTACTGAGGCTTAAACAGGCTTCCATTGATATTTAACCAGTCTATTTCTTATGTCATTGTCCAATTCCTCCTCCAATCACACTCAGATCTAGGCAAGTGTGTTTGTCTATTTTCAAGTCAAAATATCCAAAACACTTATTCTAATCCACATTCACTTAACCAGTTGAGCTAAGTATCTTACTTTAAGGAATGAAATGCAAAAATAAGGCGTTGAATTGTTTGTAATGGAGAGAAAATATCTGCCAATGAAACAAGCAAGTTTGACTATGTGAGGGTCTTAAATTGAGGTGTAAATATCCGCTCAAGTTAAATTTGTCTTGTCTTACTGGCAGATTATTTTACTCATTATTTATGAGCAGCTCAGGCTTTATTTTTGGTTTTTATATCTTCAAATAAGATCGTAATCCAGACATGTAAGTAAACTGTGGATTAGAATAAGTCTAGTGAGATTTTTTTGCTTTAAAATTGGTCAAATACTCTCACTTAGATCTGAGTTTTTTTTCAGTGCAGCGATCTAAACTTAAGAAACTGTTCATTTAGAACAACAATGCCAAGTAAAGTAGATGCTTAAATCAGTCATCTACTCATTAATATTCAGTAAAATATGTTTTAATTTAAATTGAGAGTTGCTGAAATTATTAGGTTATGTTTTTGCCAGCGTTTGTTTGTCAGCAAGATTATGAAAAACTACTGGACAGATTTTGCTGAAAATTTCAGGAGATGTTGGTAATGGCCCAACTTAAAAAAAGATTACTCAATAACTGTCAAACTAATATGATATCAACATGATTGTGAGTGCTATGTGGGGGTTTACAGGGTCATGAATCATATTATGATGGTAACTTTATCAGGAACTATTGCTTATAGATGTAACAGCAATATGTGTATTAGGGCTGAACGATTTTACGAAAAGATCTAATTGTGATTTTTCTTGAAAGATATTGCAATTTCAATTCGATCCACGATTTTCTTCAAATCAAGCTTCAATGCAATTTTCACTTTGTTTACAGTATAGACAGTATAGACAACAGTAAGGAAATCAATGATCAGAAGCACATAACACATTATTGATCATCTAATACTGATGATAACTAATCTGGGAGTCACATCACCACCAGGAAAGGGCTGATAAACAAAACTTCAGTTTAGAGGTAAAGTTTGGAGTATCCCTTAAATAATGAAAACAGAAATTAAATATATATATATGTATATATGTATATATGTATATACAGATAGATAGATAGATAGATAGATATAAATATATAGATATAGATATATAGAGATATAGATATATATGCAGATACATAGAGATATAAATATATATATAGATATAGATAGATATTACTTTTTTCATCCTTTTTTTGCTTTAAATACTATATTGATGTCTTATTTACATTCATCAAGAGATATTACTGTTTAGGAGTTTATATTCATTATAGTGCAGTTGTTCTCTTATGGGCAATGCCAATGCAAAAGGTAACTGCATGTGACGGTCATGTGGGATTTAAATTTTGTCAATTGGATCCAAGGATGGCAGGGTTAATACTTTTGCTTTTTTTTTATTTTATTGTAATTTCTATTGATTTATTTTTGGCATTATTACTATCTTTTACTTTTTGTTTGTGTGTCTTCCTCCGCCTATGGTTCCACATGATGATGGCAAAATGTATATTCCGTTTGTTAATCCTGTAAATGTTCAATAAAATATCTTGAAAAAAATAATGACACCAAAATGATAGATTCAGCCCTAATCTTCATGTCACATTTTCACGAGGAGCCTCGCTGAGAGTGAAAAAAATTGTGCAAGGAACCAAAACAATACAGTGAAGTCAAGTTGAGTTGATACCACAGAGTGCAAAAGTCCCATTTGGGTGGAGAAGTTGTCGCTTTCAACACACACTGAATGCGGGCGAAGTTTTAATTCCTATCAGGCAAGAGCACAGTTTGGTCATGACAGCACATAAATAGATTATGAGATAAAAAATGCCACTCTCACCACTTATACTGGTTTATTAGTTGCACAAATTGGACGCAGGCTTCATTTTCGATGAAAAAGGTGCTGCTAATATTGTGAATTTTACAGCACTTCATGCCCAGGTCAACATTGATAACTGCTCTACATGTATTTAAAAGATCGCACACTAATTTATCAACATTAATTATTCATAGCAATGACCCACCTCGGCTCTACAAAGAACTTGCTCTTAGTTGACCCATCTGATTAAATTATAGTTAAATAAATAAATAAAAATGTTAAGGCAAAAAACATTACCATACCTGGCCAAAGATTAATGCAAATCTCCCCACTGAGCCTCCTGCTCTAATTGAGACTTATCAAAGCGTACCTCCAAGTCACAAGTAAGCCACGAATACTAATACAGGCAGGAAGGAATCTATTTAATTAGGTGTGGGCTGTGTCAGTGATAGCAGGGCTGATAAGTGCTAAAAGCAGCCAGTGACAGACATACCCCTGAAACTTCTCTACAAAGTGACAAACTCCGAGGCGCTCCAGAGAGGAGATGTGTTGATTTCTTTATCTTAATTAGTTGTTGGCGATGGCTGTAAATGTTTTCACAGCATGTTTTACAGGTCGTGTGAATGCTGACTTCAAATATAAACATTAATTTTTCATTTTTCAAGAGTTCCCATGAAAGGGAAGAATATTTAAACACCGTTTGAACAAGAGTTCCAAAAATAAAACTAATTTTTACCTGCTCCAACACTCCAGCCTTCTCACCCTGGAGTGTGACCTCCCAGTTCGGTTTTTATTTGAATTTCATGAAGGATAATTCCCTCATTTTCAAAGGAACAGGAAGTTCTTATTAATACAGCCAGTGAAAAAAAGGCTGCAAACTTTATTTGAAAAGAAAATTGGATCGAGCTTTCCTGGAGATGGCAGACAATCTAAAGTCCTTGATGAGTGTAGAAATTAGGGATGCAACCACACTTGCAACAGCACGTTCGATATGTACCTCAGCGCTTTGGTCGCAGTTCTAGGTTTGGCTCTGACAGCCCAAGTTTTTTTGTGCATTTAAAGCATATTTAACCAAAACAGCTAGGAGTCATAGAGGAGAAAAGCTACCAAATATATTTGGTAGCTTTTTACATTCTTTACAGCTAAAGAATGTAAAAAGCTACATTCTTCGAGCTAAAATGAAGGTTAGATTAGATATTCCTTTATTAGTCCCACAGGGGGAAATTCCAAATTTACAGCAGCTGCAGGATACAAGAGAAATATAAGAAAGAAGCTTACAAATAAAAGAAAAGTATAAAGTATATAGTAAGTGGTATATTTACAGTCGTTATGTACATGTTTGATATTTTACAGATGGAGATTTGAGATATAAATATAAATATTACATTATAAATATAAATATGGTGGTTATGTACATGTTTGATAGATGTATAAATCTTTAACACTCTGATTAAAAAACATCTAATAGCTGTTTGTCTGAGCTAACTTCATTATGCATCATAATATGTGTTTGCGACTTAGCTGACGCATTAGATGGACCATTCAATGTATTTCACTAGTCCAACTGGGAAAGAGCCCATTGAAAGGGTTTGGAAATGGGCAGAACCATAAAAGTAATATCTGTCAGGCGATTGGACGATTGATCCATCAATCACATTCACCACGGGCCAAATATCCTTTCAATAACTGTACTGTTTCACTGTACTGTACTGTAACTCAGTTAATGCTTGAGACTCAGTGTCTTATTTTGTTGTACTTAGGGATGCACAATGTCGGATTTTTGCCAATATCCGACAAGCTGATTTTTTTAAGTCCTTATTGCTGATACAGATATTTCTGGTCAAGAGCACAAGCTCTGTACTTAAAAACTTGTTTCTTTCAGTGTTGCAGTATATTTTTGTGAGGAACAGATGTAAAACAAGAAAAACAGCATTTCACTCCTTTAAAAATGAAACCCTTGATTTTTTAAATGTACCCATGCAGGGATGAGAAGGTGCATCAATATTGTACTTTTGTGTAATTTGCCGATATATGCCTGATATGTGTGGCTTATAAATCCGCTGTAAACAAATGCAAAAATTTTAATATCGGCCGATACCAATATCTAACCGATAACATTGTGCATCCCTAGTTGTAGTATTTGCACTGATTAGCCTCTTGACTATACTTTCTTTCCTTTCAGTTTTCTGTTTTTGTGCTTATCACTTTCCCATTTGTAATAACAAAACAAAAAACATGATCAGTATTGTGATCGTATCGATCAATGTCAGTGAAGTAAAGTGTGACGGGGACATCTCTATTTGAAACTGAAAAATCTGAACCAGAACATCACAAAAAGAGATGGATGCAATCCATCTATCCTCCCCTCCCTTGAAGTAAAAAATGTAGATCTGTCCTGCGAAGAGGCAGGAATGACCCACATCCATCCATGATGATAACTCTCCACTGTTAATCTTCTTTCCATTAACCTGTTCAATCATAGAGACTGATGTGGAGTGACAGAGTTACAGCTTTATTTATGACCTAAGATCTCGAGGCTTTGAGAAAACAAGTCATGCATCATCTCCTTCTATTGCTCTCGGCTCATGTCACTGATGTTTTGTAAGAGGAAATGTCATCATGATTACTGCTCCCAAAATAATTCATTTATTTAATATCACCTAATTAAAAAATGTGATATTTTAGTGAACTGATTTTTGTGCCACCATTAGCTTTGGGTGATTAATCCAGTTTCAATTACGATTATGGCCTCCTACCATCACAAAAAGTGAAATCATAATTAGACGATAGGGCTGTCACTTTTCCCAACAATCAAAACCAAATGGTTATTGATCATACGAGTTAATAACTGAAGATATTTGGTTATTAGCTTGTATGCTCATTCACACCTCACACCCAGCCCCTGCTGCAACACGTTCAAGGCATTCCCAGTAGATCATTTTAACATTTACCTCTCCTCAGGCTGCATGCTCTCTCAAATGAATCTTGCAATATTATTCGCTATGATTTGATGATTTTCTGCTCTGTGACTCTGAATTGATTGATTGATATGTCTGTATCTGTGTCTGTACTCATCTCATGTCTATAACTTTGTGAATTGTGCTGCTGCCTTTCTTGGCCAGGAAACTCTTGGAAATGAAATTTTAAAAATCAATGAGGTTTTTCTGGTTAAATAAAGTTCATACATATTTTCTCTGGCAAGAAGGCTGCCAAGAAGGACACAGGAGCACTCAGCTAAGCACTTGACGAGACGCAGTGTTGTTGTTCACTCAGAGAGGCTTTGCCGGTGGTTCACTGCTCCAGGAGCCCTAATGAGCTGTTGAGCTGTTTATTTTACATCTGAATGTTTACTTACACTTTGAGTACAGCTTTTACCCCCATACTTGAATGGATATTCAAATATTGGTTATAAAGTGGCAGCCCTATTGGACGATTGCAGTACTTTTGTCATGTGGCAGCCCTCCCACTGGCTGCAAGACCTTGTTGAAGACTCATGACCAACACAGCACTTTCTGCAATGTGACTATTGCACATGTGCAGTGGAAAAAAAACAATTTATCGTTCAGCCCTAAGTCATAGTGTCAGATTCTTTGTACACAGCTGTGGCCGCTTCTCAATGCTAAATGATTTCAGAATCAGAATCATCTTTATTGGCCAAGTACGTTTGTGACATACAAGGAATTTGGTTTCAGCAGGTGGTATCGCTCACGGAATAACAGCAGCAAGTAGAAAAAGAGAAAAATATGTGTATATACTATACGTATGTACACTTGTGCAGAGAATTAAATATATATACAATTGGTGCAAAGTACACATTGTAGTGCAATTGGATCAGTGGCCAGTGAAGGTGAATATATGACCATTTAGCAGTGAAATAGGTGAAAAGTGTCTGGAGAGGACTCCCTGATGGTTAGCAGGGCGTCTCTGCTGAAAGAAATTGGACTAGAGTGTCCAAACACAAAGAAAATAAACAAAAACACGCAAATTGCTGGAGAGCGATGTGCCATGGCTGCTGTCTGTGGCGCCATCTTGGATCAAGCAAGCATTTATTCAATCATTTGAAATTTTTGCATGGATGTTGTGAAATCAATGAGTTAATTGTGCTTAATAATCTTGATCTAAATATATAATCAATATAATGCAGCCCTACCACCTGCTATAATGAACTAAAGAGTGCATCTCCTTATGGCAATCAATAAAAACTGCACACATTCATCAGGGCTCCCACTCTTCTCTAGGAATTATTTTCCAGGACTTTTCCAGGACAGCTGAAGTTACAATATTGGTGTGGGCAATTCTCCGGTTAATCTAGCCTTCTGAAAAACAAGATTAAAGGTTGACGACCAAAATCTCTAGCTAGCTCCACCGTATCATATTGAACTTAAAATTTATTTATTTCTAACTCCCGGCATGAACATTGTCAGCTAGCTAGCTTTTTAGTCTGGCTTATATGTAGTGTCTTACTAATATAAATATATGTTTTATACTTATTTTTTATCTTTACTTACTCTGCTTTTTCATAAATATATTTTGTTGATTTACTGTTTAAGTAGCTTAAATTTTATTTTGCCATTTTGTTTTATTTCTTTTTGTCACCATTGTTTTGAGTTTTTATATCTTATTTCTTAACTTGCATTATTTTATCTACTCATATTTTATGTCTCAGTGTGCATTAGTTACCAAGTACATTTTTACTTCATTTCCTATGTTTGATTTTTGTTCACTAACAAGGTAGAAGAAAGATCAATCATTTTCCAGGACAATTCAAGCTCTTCCAGAAGATGTTTTCCTTATTTTCTATATGTATTCCATGACAAATTGGTCAATCATTTTCCAGGTTTTCCAGGTTACGTGGGAACTCTGATTCATATAACTACTTAAAACAAACTGTGAAGCTTCTCTTGAAAAAACGATTACCTTGTCCAGGAGGCGTGAGGCACACAGCCTGGCTAAGAGCTGAAAGCACGCTCTGCTCGGCCAATCCTATCCTCAGCTTTCCAGCCAGAGACCTGTCAATCAAAGCCAGAAGACATTTAGCCTTCCACACTGAAGGACATTTACGCTGCATGCCTACATTAGTAGAATGAATGATCATAAAAACGAGGAGCAAAAAAATGTGCTGTAATATCTGTCTATAAACATGCAGACCCGTGTGAGTGCGTGTGCAGGAGAGCGCCGACTGTGCATGTGTGCGAAGGAATGTTATTTTACCTGACGATGTAGCGGGCCTCGGAAAAGCGGCACGCCACAAAGAGGCCTTTGATGATGTCGATTTTCTTATTCATGGCCTGAGGCAGGCGGGAGGAAATTGAGATTCACAGGAGACGAGTAAGAGGAGACAGAATGCAAAAAGACTGAGGTCACCAGTCAGTAAAAAACGCATGTTCAAACCAGAGTGTGAAAGAAATCATAATAAAATAACAAGACCCGGCAACAGCAGGGATGAATACTGAACTAATTGGTAGAGAGATTCCAACCAATGTGATGCCTCTATAAACTGGCTGACGCAGACAAACAACTCCCCATTCAACACACAATCACATGAACATGTCTACTCCACAACCTAAACCCAACACTAAGGGCCCAATCGAGTGAGGACAATATTTTCCCAGGACTCTGTCTCTTAATGAAAATGTTATTCTCTGGCTCACCGAGTTTCCACTCATGCTGGCAATCTCCTTCAATTTCCTGAACACGCCCCCTGCTGTCAGGCTGGCTGGTTGGAACATCATGCGCTGGTTGCTACGGGAGCTCTCGGCCACAAGGCCCAAATCTCCTTTCTCCTGCGCCTCTGCCTTGATTTTGTCCAATTGTCTCCCTGGAAACAAGAGCGAGATCGTAAATGGCGACCCCAGCGCCGGCTGATGAGCTAAGAAGGGTGGAATTA
This sequence comes from Cetoscarus ocellatus, assembly GCA_037902135.1. Taxonomy (NCBI): domain Eukaryota; kingdom Metazoa; phylum Chordata; class Actinopteri; order Labriformes; family Labridae; genus Cetoscarus; species Cetoscarus ocellatus. Next base: position 58,209 of record JBAMNC010000349.1, on the reverse strand, counting down.
GCTGTGAGGCAGGGAATGCACAAGTGTTGTGTTTGGAAGGTTAGGTTTGTGTCCATTCGTATGTGTGTATGTGTGTGTTTGTGCCCATTACCAGTTGCTTGAGCAACAGCTTTCATCAGCACCGTCTCTCCAACGCCAAGCTCCATCCCCAGGTGGGCTGGACCCAGCTGGTTCAGACACAGGTACACACAGCACAGCAGGTCATCTGAAGAAATAACACACAATCATGAGCACAAGCACTTAAAAAACACAGCACAGCACAACAGAAAAATAGAAACACAACCACACAAATACAAGGAAACAAAGAGAAGCACACACACAGAACAATAAAGAGCACTGCACGGAGACTAGCTGGAAAACAACAACTAAAAATATCAGAAACACAAATCCAAGGACATACTGACAGACAGGAGCAAAAACAAAACAAACATGCAAAAAACCCACACACAGGTATCGACGGCTGGCGCTCCAAGGAGACCACTAAACACAATCAGGGTGGCTAACACATTTGGTCCGGACCAAACAAACTTACAAAGTTCAGTGGATTTGGGGGCTGTGAAAGCTCACATCAACTCTGGTGCTAGATAGATTTCTTTATCGTTATTCAAAATGCACAACACACATGTACACATGAACGAAACTTTGTTGCAAATTGCAGATAGCAGCACTTAAGGCACAAGTACTGAAAATTAAATAAATGTTTAAAAACAAAAAGTATAAAAAACAGAAGGTATAAAACAGACACTAAACATATAAAAGTGATAAGAGTATAAAGCTAAAACAGTAACCAGAGAAAAACAGAGATAAGTGCTGGAGTGCTTAGAACAGGAATAAGAACAACTGGATTATTGCATTGAATTATTCCTGAAACTATTGCAGAATACAACCGGATTATTGCATTAAATTGCACAGAAGTTTGCTAGCACTTTGCTAGCACTGCCTCCAGTCCTCCTAACAAGTTCACGTCCACAAAACTATACAGGATATGGTTACACATCACTCCAGTTAATATGCAAGTACCACCCAATGCAGCCTAAATATGGCTTTATCTTTAAGTTAAGGCACAGAAAAACCCGCTTCAAGCACCAACTCAAATGTATTTCCAAGTCAAAGTACAACAACTGACTGGTGGCTATGTTATGCATCATATAGCAGGAGGTACAACTCGAGAAAATGGAGGACAGGCAAAGCCACTATATGGAAGCACTTTGGGCTCCATACCACCAGTAGCAAAATAATAAAAAAGACGAGGCTGTGGGTCAAATAAGTGCATAGCAGCTTGCCCACTCCTCATCCACGATAAAACCGCAAGCCCATTTGTCGGCCTTTCCCTCACCGCAGCCCAGTGGCATCTCGTCAAGTGCATTCTTTTTTTGGCTTGTTTTCACCAAAAATTATTTTGAGTCAGTAGCACCATCTGCAGCAATGTATAGCCCTAGCTTCTGTGCCGACTAAAGCTGTACGGGAGCAGAACTGATCTCCGTCACTGTGGCTTATGCTCAGGCTGATGACGTGTAAATTTCACATCCCCAAGGGGAGGAGGGGTTACATTTTTCATTTCAAGCAATTTATTTCAAACCAAACAGACAAGACAGCTACTAGCCAACAACATAACAAAGACATTACAACAACAGACAAAACACCAAACAAGACAACTACCAGTTTGAAAAGGGGATGGAAGAAGCAGGGCTCATCCATTTCCAACTCCAGTCGTCACAAATAATTTACCAAAACAACAAAAACGAACCCACATTTACACTGCTCTCTTCAACCCTCTTTCCCAAGAAAACAAAACAAAACTGGTAAAAAAAGGGACATCCTGTCAAATTAGCTTCTCATTCCCCCTCTTCCTTCTTATAACTTTCTAACACTCCTTTTTTAGAGTTCTGTTTGAACTAGCATAGGCTTTTACTGGATTCAACCTCACCTTCTAGGCTATTCCATGGTTTGATCCCACAAACAAAATTACCCACACTTTTAAGAGTGGTTCTTGCACATTGTTGCTGTAAATTCAAAATGCCTCCTACATTGTTTTTTACAACCCTCCCTCTCAAAAAAAACAAAATTTGGATATTGTATGGTAAAGGGTTATATTTTTGCTTTATAAATTATTTGTAAAAACAAAACCTGAACGATACCTTTAAGTAAATGTTATATGCTACTTCCCTAAGAAACTCAAACAAAAGTCGCATTAGATTAACCCACAAACCTGAACATATGATCACAAACAAATAACAGAAGATAAAACAAAGTCAGAGACATACAGAGAAAAATAACCACGAACCTACAAAGACACACAAAGACATATGGACAATAAAAAAAAACAAACACAAAAGAGCCACACTAAATCAACAGCCACAAAAACAAACTCAGACACTCACCGTACAGACACTGCAAAACACAAACAAACAAAAATATGGCCACAGACTCGCAGACACCAGCCAAAAAAAAGCTGAACAAACACACACATCCACATCATCGGTATCCCACAGGTACACACTCATACACACATCAACAAACGTACACACACACACGGCCACACATCAATGAACTGACTCATCCTCCCACTTTTATGTGCAACCTGGCTTCATCATCATCTCCTTGATAGAGTGGCTGGCAGCCAGCTGCCTGTGTAGCTACATCAGCATGCATTATGGGAGAGATAAAATACCATTTACCTGGAGAGAGCAGCAGCACGGAGCGAAACAGGTTCGACAGAGTCTCGATGTTTCTCAGCCTGGGAAATGACAACGGGATTGCTTTGAGACAAGGAGGACGAGTTAAACGAGTTTTAAAGCCATCCTGTAAATACTGAGAGGTGGGAGATGAGATTTGTCTGGAGGTTTTAATCGGAAATGGAAGCTGGGCAGGCAGATGAAACAACACAGAGAGCTCGTGGTTGGAGGAAGTACAGGTCGTTACCAGGATTAGGGATGGGAATTGGAAAGATTTATTGATAGCAATGCCATTAGTGATCCTGCTTATCGATCTGATTCTTTACTGACTCCCTTACTGATCCCTGTGGATTATCTGGGAGGGAAAAAAAAATACAAATGTTTTCACGGACAACAATGTCAAACGCATGACATCCCTGATATTCAATGCTGAGCCTTGAAGATAAATGCTTCTGTAAGTTGCCGGTGTTTCCACCTACTGGAAGTAATGTAGTAAGGGTGTTTTTGTCAAAAGATTCAGCCACAATTTTGACCACTTCTGCCCCCTGTCTGCCATAATTTTTGACTTTATCATTTCTGCCGACTGCCCTTAATGATGGTGTGACATTTTGCAGGCATAAAGAACCAAATAGAAGAATTGTTTTTGATTCTAAACTGGAATTGGTTTTCGATTCTCATCCCTAACCAGGATGTTTGTTACTCACTATACTCCACAGGTTAAACACAACTTTGCAAAGTTGTTTACTGGTTTACGACTTCCCATTTGAATGTCTGAAAATTTATTCATTCACTTTCAACATTTTACTGTTGCTGCCCACATTTTAAAGCCCATCTGAAAAGTCAGAGAGGATGTTAAATAATCCACTGGACTGCGCAGTCTCTGATAGACCTCCACCTCTCTTTCACTTTCGTCCAGCTCACACTAAGTTCCTGTCTGTTTGTGCACTTATACATTAAATCTAAATCTAAGAGTTGAATCAAATCTCAATTAAATAATAAAGCATATGTTACGAAGTTCACAGTTCGATACTCACATATCAATTGCTGTATTTTTTCAGTTTTGAGTGTAAACGGCTTTCATTCATCACAAAAACCTGTGATGTTTTTTACGACCCTGCTGCAGATGGCGAGATGATCCAAACAAACATGACAAACCTAAACCAGCCTTAACAAGAAGACATTTAAAGTTAGATTATAATGTGTTTAATGGCAGCTCAGACAAACGAATAAATAAATATAATTGAATATAATTATTAAAAAGAGAAGATTTATTTTTTGTCTAAACACTTGAATATTTTGTCGTTTTGTAGCCATTTTTTTCATTTCACCAGCATTATAAAATAGATATAACAGCTTTTACATGTTTATTGTTTATCTTGTATTACAAACTGCATCAGGGATGTTTACGAAAGGCTGTTTTTAACTTAAACTTTCTGGGGGAAACGGTGCAGAAATAAAACTAAAGCTCAGAAAATTTCTGACAATACTGTGCATCCTAAGTATTGTGATATCCATGACAACGTGTAATTATAGGTTGTTTTTTAAAGACCACAAGAAATTCTTCATCACTGAAAACCTGGCCTGTTGTTTAATTATACTGTGATAAATACATCAAGAGCTTAGAAAACAACCAAAACTCATCACTTTTCCAGCAAAACAGAGAAAAATGGAATAAACTGATGTGTACAGATTGTGACTGTGTATTCTAAGACTTTTTACTATCATTATTTTTCCAGGCATGCATGTGCACCACACTGAGAACAGATCTGTGACCCACTTCTGCATCCCGATCCTCCAGTTGAGAACCTCCACTTCATGAGTTATGATCTGGAGCCATAAAGTTGAGAATCCGATATACTGCCATCACCAAAGACTACATTTCTTGCTCTTCTAAAGTCTTTTCTCAGCTCAACTGTTTTAAAATATGTCATCAGCAAAGTTTCCAAGAAAGTTGCAGAGAATCAAAGCGCAGAACTACCATTAGATGAAGTCAGAGTGTGAGGAAAAAAACTTGTTAAAATCTGGAGGATTCCTAGAAAGTGACCTAATTGTAGATTTTTTTTTAAATGTTCTCTGCCCTCCCCAGAAAATTAATCCAATTTCCTCACTTTCTCTGGCTGGAACAGGCGTCTCTAATTATGCTCCAGAAATTCCCAGCAGGACACTTGAATGGTAATTTTGTGAAAATGCTCTGAAATATATGTTATCTTTAGAACAGAGCAGAGTTCAGCTTCTCAAACACCAGTTTGATCTCAATCGCAGGTTAAACAAACATGTTTTTCCTCCATATGGAGCACTTACCTGCCAGAGTCCTCTTCAATCTTCTCGAAGGTGCGCGCCACCGCCAAGTATGGTACTCTGGAGGGTGATGAGCATGTAGTTAGCGGGCTAAGCATCCACAGACAGATTTTTACATTCAAGGCGCTACGCTGACTCAGCTGTTCGGAGCAACTAGCAATTAGTGCCACAGCAGACAGAGCTTTGATTTTTGGTAATCAAAACCTGCATGAAAGAAACTGTGGGAGGGACAAAGGGCAATCTGGCTCAGAGGGAAAATTATGTCCGAAAATAAAGTTTGATATGCAGAAGATCTTTTTATGATTCATACAAGGGTGAGGACTGACAGAAACTTTTCTTAGACAAAGTACTTTCAAAGAGGAAAAGGAAAATCAAGGATAAATGTTTTTATGTTATTTCCTTCACACTCTTAAAATAAAAGAAGACTTTAAGACCCAAACAGACTTAAAGGGTCAGTTCTGGGTGAGGTTGCTGTAGGACAATAGCACTAGTAAATATATATATATATATTTTATTCAAAATAGAGGACAGTGCACATTGATGAACATTGGTTTGTAAATGTGCCAGATTATAGCCACAGGCTAATTTCCATCTGTAGTCCCCGGCAGGTTGATGTAATGCATTTGTACAGGTATGTACAATCTTAAAATACATGAAGTACATAAAACAACGGTAACAGGGAGCAGCAAGATGACTGATAAACATAACATGAAATTTACATTGAATTACAGGACAAACATACAACAACACAAATGATATGCTCAAGACAAACCATAACAAAGAGACCCTCAGGGTTAAAGTGTGTGAGCTGTTTAATGTGCAAAATGAGGTGTTAAAGTGCTGAAGTGCTAAAGTGCTGATATATTGCACATTATAATAAAAGTGCTAATGTATGATTGCACACTTGCCCACACCAGTTGTATTGCACAGGTTGTCCATAGGCAGACCTGTTTATGCACAGTATTGCACATGGATAGCAGACACATGTAATCAAGCATGGAAAATTGCACTTAGGTTAGATACATAGAGGTATTTATGTACGCACATTAAGGATAGATGTTTATAAATGGTCACAGGTCTGGTTTGTCCTGAGCCTTCAGATGACCCTTAAAAGCCAATAAAGGATCTTGTCCATATTTTAGTCCAGTCTTTGCTCATTTTCTCTCTTTGTGAGGCTTCTGAAGGGTTCCAGACTCATGTGACAGCTTCAGTGGTATTTTTGTTCTGTATTAACGATACTTTCTGTTACTTTAACGGCTCAAAAATGCATCTCTCAGTAATTATCAGCTAAAATGCGTTATAGCCTATTGACAGCAGTAGTAATTCTGCCCTATCGTGTGAGGGTGATCGGATAAGGCCATATAAAACTTGCGATCACAGAACCGTGGATGGAATCACAGAATTGGACATTAAAAGCAAAATTCAATATAAACGTAGAATATCACGGAAATGGATGACATTTTACGTAAAAAAAAAAATTCTGAATAAAAACGGTGTATTTCTCTGAAAAATGCTCTGAGGGGGGTCACTAAGGCTGGGGACAAGGCACGCTTCACCTCCCCTCCCCCTCCTCCTCCCCTCATTAACAATGCAAACACGACAAAGCAGCCGCTGGAGTAATCGGCTAAGTTGGCAGAGAAGCTACGAAAGTCCCGGCTAATTCTAAAGTACAGGGCAGAGCAGTTTCCAAATGATTATTATGCGTCGGCCGATCAAATGTTGTGCAAATTTTGTCAACCTACCTTTGACTGGACCTGTAAAGATACGTGAGGACCACCTGAAGAGTGAGTGGTTATATTTCATGACTGTAAACTGTGTCTCAGGGTTAAATTTGAGTAAAAAACTAAAAACCGAATTCTTAAAACATTAAAACTGAAAAAAAAAGTATGGGACAAAGTAAAATGGAATTTGGGGGAAAGTAACAGATTTTATGGGCCCTACTCATGTTAATCAAGTATCTGCAAATGGTCAATAGTGCAGCACAATGCTGTCTGTAAAGCTGACATAGAGAAGGAAAAAATGCTAAAAAAAAAAAAAACCTGTTTAAACAACTCTCAATTTGAATTAAAATGTAATTCATTGAGTATCAATGAGTAAATGATTGATTCAAGCATCTATTTCATATTTGTTTTACATGAAAAGTTTCTTCAGTTTAAATCACTGATTGTAGAAAGAGTTGGACAAAGCCATGAAACAATGGCTGGTTAAATATCAAACAAAGCCTGTATAAGCCTCAGTAAAGTTTACAGAGGTATAAATATAAAAAACACACTTTAGGACTTATTGTGGCATTAAAATCAAAAATTAAACTAGAAAGCACTCGGAGAGCACAAACCTCCACTAAGGTAGCTCACATATTGCTGTTACATCTATAAGCAATTGTTCTGTGATAAAGTTACCGTCATAATATGATTCATGACCCTGAAAACCCACACCTAGCACTCAGAATCAAGTTGATATCATTATTAGTTAGACAGTTATTGAGCAAAAACAATCGTTCGCTGATGGTGGTTATCTGGATCACCACCAAAGTCTAACCATTTTTAAGTTGGGCCATTACCAACATCTCCTGAAAATTTCAGCAAAATCCATCCAGTAGTTTTTGAGTAATCTTGCTAACTAACAAACAAACAAACAAACAAAGCCCAGCAAAAACATGACCTCCTTGGTGGAGATAATGAGCAACTCTCAATTTAAATTAATACTATTTCACTGATTATTAATGAGTAAACGTTTGATTTAAGCATCTATTTCACTTGGCATAAATGTTTTAAATGAATAGTTTCTTCAGTTTAAATCACTGATTGTAGGAAGAATTGGGGAAAGCTATGAGACATTGGCTGGTTAAATATCAACAAAGCCTGTATAAGCCTCAATAAAGTTCATAGAGGCATAATATATGAAAAACACACTTTAGGACTTACTGTGGCATAAAAATCAAAAATAAAATGAGAAATCCTTCAAGGGATCTGCAGAGACCCTGCTCAACCTGCTCAAGACTTCTCACCAGAGCTCTAATTTTTATGAACACTGCAGTGAAAGCAGGTTTACCTGTCAGGGCATACCAGGGCATGCTTACGTGCGAATGAAAGCACAAATTCTTCACCTTAAAAACCTTAGAGCAGTGATTGAGATCTGAGTAAAAAGTTTGTCAGCCAACAGCGACGGAGAGCAGAATTTGTTTGTTTTTCTCACTTCTGAACCAGCCAGCTTTCCCCTTGGTGACCTTCCACTGTCAATATTCAGAGACTCACGGGAGATCAATTTTTCAGGCCAGGGAAGTGCTCTGACTTGGTAATGGAAGTCATGGAAAAAAGATGGAATTTTACATCAAGGTCATGCTGAGAGACATGCTGCTAACAACGGGGTCAACCTCTGAGTACTGTCGTGTTTTTGGCGTATTTAATATTTGAGCACCAGATGGTTGGAGTTTGTTACACATCAGTCATAGTGAAGTCACAAGGCCGGAGTAAATCTGCACAATCAACAATCTGCTGGATTTGAATCAATCGATGCAAAATTTTGGTAAATTCCAGCAAATCAGGAACTCTCCTCGACTGCACACAATATTGAGCTTATCCAAAGTGGTTTCACACCCACAGCTTGTTGCTTTAATCCAACTGACCCTTGGCTAAGCCCTGCACCCCTTGGTTACTGTTGCTACGCCCGTCAAGCTTTCCCTCCTGGAATGAGAAATATGGAGTTTTTAATGATACAGGTGAGTGATATTCTTAAGGAAATATCTGCACATTTCTGGACAAATTCTTCAGAGATATCAGAAAATAAGCAAACAGAAAGGTCTCCAGTATGCTATTGAGAGATACATTCACCAAATCAAATGTCAGAGTTCAAATGAAGAGGACATTAGAATAGAGGGGAGAGCTCTCAGATCTCAATGCAAGCGTCAAGCACCCCATGTGTTGATGCTTCACATTCAAAATAATCACATACAAGAACAACAATGTTCTTGTACAACAGGATAAGTCGATATATATATTGTTTAAATTAAGTTAATGTTAAGTTAGCTTTCATTATTGATGTGTTTGCCCATTTCTAGGGCGTCCGTTCACAAGACATCAGTATGTCAGAACTTGTCTCTATCTGTTAGTAGAATTTTTTTTTTTTCAAATATTACACAGTGGCTCAAGGTTTAACAGAAGTAAACTACTATTGAGACGTCTTTGTTTGCTGACGTTATCTTACCTGACACATAGAGCTATGGTTAGCTAACATTAGTTAGCGCCTTACTTTAGAACAAACATAGGTGTTCTTGTGCTTGGAGAAGGCAAAAAAAAAAATCAACACCACCCTCTGAGCGACTGTCGGACTTGCTCGTCCTGTATGCACACCGCTTGGGCATATTGTTTTCTGCCAAAAGCTTGACAGGACTCTCATGCATAGTTACGCTTGCTAATGTAGGTTTGAACAGTAGCCGTTTGTGGGAGGGGCTTATCGAAGGGTCAATTCAGTTGAAAAAAAAAGGGAACAAATCTGCATATTTCCTTTGGATCGTTCATATAGCAGTATTTTGAAAGGGAAGAGTCCAGCTGGTTTTATGTCTTAGCCAGTGTTATGTAAGGAAGCCATCAGGCTAATGATAAATGTGGATATTAAATATCCAAAGTAAGACTGCACAGCTGAGCATATTTATCAGTGTAGAACACACAAAGAGGGGCTTTTCATGCTCGCTGTTAGCTGGATCAGACAGATTCAGTTTCTCTAGTCAGGCGGATCCATCTTGCCAAGCTCCAAATCTACAACAATTAGGAGCGGCCCAAAGTGGGATGGCCCTATCAGCATCCTTTGGGGCAGCTTCAGTAACAGTTTTATCCGATCTGAACTACATTACTTTACTAAATTAAAAATAAATATCAATATGTATGTGTATATGTGGGGGCATGTATCCAAGCAGAGTGTGAATTGACACAGATGTTGCAGCCTCACAGAATGTAAATGGCTCTAGATGTAAATATAGCAGGTCCCTGTTGTGGAGCTTTTGTGTAGATGCACTGTAAAATGGGCTATTGTTAGCAAAGCTCTGCCAAACATGCACATTTGAGTCATTCCCCCAACTTTTGTGCTGCATGCTGGTAATTACTGTCTTGTGTATGTCATTGTTACCTGGACTTTTCTTAATTTATTTTCCCTCAGAATGCAAAGACTTGTTAAAGAATCCATCAACTAGATTTTACTTTGTATGAAATGTGCTCTTAGAAGTGATGTTGGTAAATCATGTCTTGTTTTTTGTCTTTATGTGAAAAAAGAAATACAAGTGTTTGGGGAGGGATTGTGCTATTTCAGGCACTTAAATTGATAATGTGATTAACTAAAGACTCCTTAAGAGCAAACTCTGTGAGAAATCCTCGTATTGTCCCCAACACGTCAACACATCGATCACAATACTCCAACAAAAAGATAACAATTTTTACCTTTGCTTAGAAAAGAAAATACTGACTGAGATTTTCCTCCCATTAGTGAAAATTGGACAGCAGGGGGGCCGAGGGAAGAGGAAGGCTGGACTTACTTTTGTCCCTGTTTCCAGCAGGCGTGATCCACCGGGTGGTAGTTTGATCTGGACGGATCGTAGTCTGTTTGTCCTGAGGCTGATTCACTGAGGAGGAACAGAGCAAGAAAAAGACGCATCAAGAGTGCAATACTAAAAGGGTGACAGCTGTTACAGTCAGATCTCACAGCAGTGGGGCATCAATGCTCAGCACAATCATAAGAAACACGAGAGATCAAGATTGAAGGATTTCCGTACAGTTTAATTTTTACCTCACATAGTGGGAAATCGAACAGGAAAAATATTCCAAAAGATGAGCACAATTTTTTGTTGTGAAATAAATTTCAACAGATTCAAAGTGAGGAGCGTTTTTGGCATCGGCACTCGTTAAATTATAATCCATTCTTGGAACAAAACACTGATTAGGCTGATAAAAAGTTACATTTTTTTCTGTTTCACTCTCAGGAAATGCCAACTTTCTCTTTTTTCTTGAACCAAGTTGAGAAAACTTGACAAAAACAAAGTCTCCTTTGATTACAGGGAGAGGATGTGTAGCTGTGAACTTTCTTTTGTGTGCCATGCCAATCACTCCTACACCATCGCACACACAGCTGCGATAAAAAAATAAATAGTTAGGGAGATGAAAAATTGATTTTTTTTCTCTTGTAAAGCCGAAAATAGTTTGCGGATGGAAGAGTTACCATGACCTTAAATGACAAAGCAGTTACAGGCTGTCACTGCTGGTTAGGGATGGGAATCAAAAACAACTCCCTCAAGGAATTAAAATCATTACTGGTTTTGCTCATTAATTCTCTCACTAATCCCACTTTGTTCTGCATGCTTTGCAAATCAAAGGCATCATGCTGTTACCAGAGGCAGCCAGCAGAAATGACAACAAAGAAGTCAAAAATCATGGAAGACAGGGGATGGAAGTGGTGAAAAATGAGGCTTAATTTCCAACAAAGCACACTTACAACTTTCAGGAAACACCAAAAACTTGCAACAGCATTTATCTCGAGTGTGCAGCACAACATGGAATATCAGGAGTGCCATGTGTTTGACATCACTGCATAAAAACCTAAGCAAGACAACTTTTTCCCCACAGAAAATCATAAAGAAATCATTACAGACTTGGAACTGAAGAGCAGAATCGTTAATGACATCAGTATCAATAACATCTTATCAATTCTTATCCCTACTGCTGGTGGTTAGCCTAACTCGATATATGAGAGAAGAATGAAAAACCAAAATACTGTGAGTATTTATGTTTAGTTTTCTACACACAGATCTTAATTCATCCACATACAGTGATCAATTTTCTTTAAAAGATGAAGTCCAAGTTAGAACATATGATATGAAGACAAAGAAATATAAAGTGAACAAAAACAATATCAGTATGTCTACAAATCCTGGCCAAACTTAAAATAAGTTTTCACAGAAGTTTTATGATATTTATGCTGTATTTAATGACTGATGTATGGATGAGAGTGATTATGTAGGTAAAAAACAGATGAAGTTAGATGGATGTCACAAACAGAGGAACAACTTGTTGATTCATAGAAAAGCAAAAGCGTTTTTACAGCTCATCCAAATGAACTAAAAAACTGAACTGGACCAATATTTCTAACAATGTGGATTAAGGCTGGGAGATGTGGCCTAAAAATAAAATCCCTGATTTTCTTCCACAACACTTCCAAGTGACAGAAAAGTAAGTCAAGTTTTACTTTCATGTTGTCAAAATATATATCCAAACCATTCAGAATTTCCCTCTTAAAGTTGAAGCCTGTGTCATAAAATGCTGATTAAGTGGTTCAGACGTAGACAGGTTTGTCTGCACAAACACTGTAGGCTGAGGTATTTTCATAGTATTTTAACCTTAAACTCTTTGATTCTCATTTTAAAAAGAAATAAAAGTCGAAAAAAGCGTTTGCGCAAAACATTGCAACAACTTGTGATTGGAGTAAGGCAAGAAAAAAATGTAGATTTTTAATTTTTAAATTTTCTGCAGATAATAATTCGTATTAATTGCCCAACCCTACCGTGGATTAAGGCAGTCACCTTAAATTCAATATTCAATTATCTGATTGAACTTGAAGGTAAAAATCCGTACTCTAACTAAAATATACTGCTAAAATACAAAGGGCACGACAGTCTATTGCCCTCGGCCTCAACAACAGGAAGAGCATCCTTGAGAACATGGAGGACAGACAAAAACACTCAGTGGAAGCACTTTGGGCTCCACACCACTGATGGCAGAATAAAAAAAAAAAAATCAGGCTGTGTGTTGATTATGCGTGGAGCAGCTGGCCCACTCCTCAACCAGGACAAATCTGCGGGACAATTTGTCGGCATTCCAACTCCTGCAGTCCAGTGGTGCATCATCAACTGTGACCTTGTTCTCCTGACCCCACGATAGCACTGTTTTGTTACTTTTTTGGGTATTGTTCTCCCATAATGCAGGAGTGCAATGGCACAAAGGATCCCTTCCCTTTTGTCAGTCAGACATAATGACAGCCTTCAGAGCTTCAATCATCCATTGAAAAAATTGGGTAGATGATGGAAAATATTCCCTTTATGCGACCCACGCCTGTATGTGAACACTAGCATCAAAAATGAATAGATGAACAAAAGCTGTGGCAAATTACGGGCTCTTTGATAACATTGATAAAAATAATAGAGATTTCATTGTGCTAAATGTGTGGTATTAATAAGTATTGAAGGATTGTATTGTTTTTAACCACCGTGGAAGCAGGCCAACAAAGCAAAGCCTTTGTTTACATGTAGAAGAAGATAATATGATGATAGAAGATAACGTAACATAACGTGGTAAAAAAACAAGTAGCAACAAGCATACACGACTGTTTAGAGCTACTGAGGGGTTTATCTGATGACTGTAGGCACAGGCAGGCAAACACTACCCATTGACCCCCAGTGTTTAAGCTAAGCTAATTAGCGGTGGGCGAGCTCTGCCCGTCTCAACAGAACGGTGTCTATCTGCTTGTCATGGACTCATAAGTGAGGACAAGACACAAAAAGATAAAAAATGTTGCCGTATCCCTTTAAATCTGGTGATTGCAAGACGACCTGCTTGTATTAGCACCTTCACCCTCCTCTTGCGTCTATTTAGTTCCCTTTCTTTGTCAGCAGCATTAGAAGAGCTTTACATAAGGGCTCTGAGTTCAACGTCAGCCTAACAGCCCAACATCAGGGTGAAGAAAGGTTCAGTGTTGGTAGCAGTCAAGTACAAATGGGTAAACAACAGACAAAACAAACAATTTTTGCATGATACTGAGCCTGAAGCTTCTTGATATTCCAGCTGTACTCCGTCTCACCCTTTTGTCTCTTTGCTCTCCTCCGCTGAAGTCTTCCTCTCTGCACTCGCCTTCTTCTCTCCTTCATTCTTCTCTGATTTCTCCGTCTTCACTGCTGCTTTTCTTGGAGCTATTGAACAAAACAAAACATAGAGCAGAAGGTGAGAGTTTGGACCGGAGCGCTATTTTGCTGTCTAATTCTACCTCATAAAGCGAAGCACATTTACGGACACATTTTTTTTTTTTTTATGCAAGCACAGAGCTATGCAAATTCCCGCTCACCAAAGAAACTGCTGATGGGGGCTTTCTTTGGCGGCTCCTTATCTTTTTGCTCTTTCGCCTCTTTCTGTTTTTTCTCTGTTTGACTTTTCGGGCTTTCTTCTCCCTCTCGCGTGTCCTTTTCAACCACCTCCTCCTTGGCGTCAGCAGGCCCGCTCTCCTCATCCGTCTTCTCCTTTGCTTCATTTTTCTTCGCCGCCCCCTTGGCTTTCTTCCCCTCCTCATCAGAGCGGTGTCTCTCGGCCCGCTCCTCCTCCTCCTCCTCCTTCTCGGCCTTCACTTCTTCCTCTTCTTTCTTCTCCTTCTCCACCTCCTTGGCGTCTGGACTGTTAGCCTCCATCACTGCTGTTTCAACTCCCCCTTCGTTTGCTCCCTCCTCCATGGGTTCGCTGGCGTTCCCTGCGCAGGGTGAGACAGAGAGGAGTCATTGAAGAGATAAATGCCAGCAGGTTTACTAAGGGCGACCCAGTTTTTTGTGTGCGTGTGGGCCCCTTGTGTGAAGGTGCTTTTTTGAACACAACAGCCACCTTCAATAAATGCCTCAGGTTATACTTTTTAGGTTTCCTTCTCACCCAGAGAGTCGGGTAAGAGAGAATGACTATTGACAAACTGGTAGCGGAGAGTCCCTGCTGAGCCAGCCGGGGTCATGATACCGTCTGAGAGAGAAGAGCACGACATGAAAGTTTAATTTTCTCATCCACAAGTTCAAATGACCGCAGGACTGGACTGCTACTTTTAACGGTCACTTTCTGTGCTTTCACAGACAATTTTAGAAGAGAGCGGGGTCGTTTCTCTGTCTGCTGCATGACTCGAGGTGCACATGCCGGCCTAAAATAAACACGTTTAAAGATGCTGACTTTGGGAAAACTCAACGAGTCTGTTGTTCGCTTTTGCTCTCATTACTATTAACTCACAGATTAGGCAAAGTGCCTTTGGTGGATGGTGTAAATACAGAGCTGCAAACGCGGGCACAAAAGCTGCTTGGAGTTATTTAGAAAATGACTCTACAAGGGATGAACAGCAGGTATGATTTAAAAAAAACAGATATTAAAACTTCTACTGGAAGAAGAACACGAGGAAGAACAAGAGGAACAAGAGGAAGAAGAAGAACAAAAATAAGAAGAGGAAGAACAAGAAGAGGGACAAAATGAGGAAGAAGGAAGAAAGGAAGAAGAAAATAGACAAAGAAGAAGTGGAAGAAGAAAAGGAAGAAGAAAAAGAGGAAGAAGAAGAGGAAGAACAGGAAGAGGGACAAAATGAGGAAGAAGGAAGAAAGGAAGAAGAAAATAGACAAAGAAGAAGTGGAAGAAGAAAAGGAAGAAGAAGAAGAACAAGAGGAAGAAGATGAAGAAGAGGAAGAAGAACAAGAGGAAGAAAAAGAAGGAAGAAAATAGATGGAGAAGAAGGAGGAGAAGAAGAAGAAGAAGGAAGAAGAAATAGATGAAGAAGAAGAGGAAGAAGGAAGAAGAAAATATGTGAAGAAGAAGATGAGGAAAAAGAAGATGAAGAAGAGATAGAACAAGAGGAAGAAGAAGGAAAATGGAAGAAGAAAATGGACCAAGAAGAAGAAGAAGGAGAAGAAGTAGGAAGAAGAAAATAGATGAGAAGAGGAAGAAGAAAACGGACGAAGAAGAAGACGGAAAAGAGGATGAAGAAGAGGAAGAACAAGGGGGGAAGAAGGAAAAAGGAAGAAGAAAATGGAAAAAGAAGAAGAAGGAGTTGAAGCAGAAGAAGAAGATGAAGAAGGAGAACAAGAACAAGAGGAAGAGGAAGAAGAAGAAGAAGAAGATGAGGAAGAAGAAAACGGGAGAGGAAGAAGAAGAAGAAGAGGAGATATTATTAGGACACTCTCTGACAGCCTGCCCGGGCAGTTCACTGACATGGTCGTTCACACTTGCTCCTCTCAGCAGGGAGTGGTCTCTACTGGACGGGGGAGAGGTGGTGGAGAGGTGATTTGTTGGGCCCTCAAAGATTTGTTGTTTCAAACTGGGACACATAACTTTCTGTTTTGCTGGTCTGGAGTTATTTTCAGCCCTGTGTTAGCTCTGTGTCTCCGTTCTGAGTGTTTTCTGACCTGAAGCAGAGGTGAAGTCGTACCTGCTTCGCTGCCTTCGCTGTCCACACGGGGTCGTTTGTTTTGCTGACCCGGCTCCTCCTTGACCTCGGCCTCGTCCTTCTGACTCTCACTCCGGCTCTCGTCCAGCTTCCTCTTGGGGAACATTTTCCTCGCTGCACGTCAGCGACAGAGATTAAATTAAGGAGGATGGAGAGAGACAGGGAAAAAAAGGAGTGAGAGAGATCCCATCTAACAAATCACACCATGATCAAATGGAGTGGGAATAAGGAGATGAAAACAGGACCAGACTGTTCTCTATCTGCAGATGTAGGGCAATAGGAAAAAAGAGAGAGTCTCAGTTACGTATTTTTGCAAATGAAAACACTAATTCCATCCTGAAAGATATTATGCAGCACAGCAGCTCAGGGTTCCAGTGTAATTTCCTCAGTAATTTTATGCAGTAGTGGTGCTTGAGGGTAATTTTACTTTTGGTTCCACATCCTCCTCTGTTCTGCTGCTTGTTAGAGTCTAGCACAGGTAGCACTGCTGCTGTTTTCCTTCTAGATATTATAATGAAAGCATTAGCCCAGCATCATTAAGATTGCAGTTTCTGAAGAATTAGAGCATTTCTTTAATGTGCTGTTTTCTCCAGTGGTGAGGATGGCGGGGGCCTCATATTGTTGCAAAGCACAGCTGCAGAAAGCAAACACTGCAGTCATCACACACAAAGGGAATGAGATGATGAAAAGACTAAAAGAAGATGCTTGTCCTGCTGAGAAAAAGTGGGATGAAGGAAACTAAGTGAGGAAAAAAGCTGCATGAAAACAAGATTGGATAACAGCCGAGCTTTAAATCTTCTTTCAAGATCCTATGTGTGCTCAAACATGGCTGTACATCCAGTGCAAGCAGAACCATATATTGTTTCACCACTGATAAAACTATGTTCACATCCTAGAATCACTCTCGGTGCCTCCAGCTGAAATCTAACACATGCAAATGTTTATCTGTTGAGTAAAATGTCCTTTGGTTTTGATGCAGTTGCCATAAAGCAGTTGCTGCTGTTGCAGTAATCTGGCTCAGAATACAAATAATGCTGAAGTGGAAACTCTGTGGACTGAGGCCGTCACTTCCTACAAATCAAACTCCATCGGTTTTCTTGCATACACACTAATAATCGAAGAAATTCACCCCGCCCCCTCAAGTAAGGGGTCAGGACTTACATACAATCATCTACGCTCACACACTTCCAGTCTGCTGATTGCTGAACAAAGAGAGAAAGGGAGCTGCAAGCCACATGCATGGAAATTAATGCAAGGAAATAATTATTTAGAATATATTAAAAAGGCATTCATCTCACTGCTGACCATGCAAAAAGAAAAAAAAACTTGTTGAAAAGTTGTGCTATCCCAGGTGATCTTCATTTCGACAGGTGGAGGGCAGGGATGTCAAAAATATACCACGACAGACGAAAACTAGCTTTTAAAAAAAAAATGTAACTATCATGACAAGCTAAAAACTGGCATAAGTTAATGACCTTTCTAAAAGAACAATAAGACACAACTGCCCATCTTTGATTTTTTTTCTGCTGACGAAAAATAGACTATAAAACAAAACACGTGCACACTGACAAAAACTAAAACTAAATTAACAGACATTTTCCTCAACAGATCAAAACTAGACCAAATGTGTGACAGATATTTAATCCAGTCAGACCTAATTTGGTCAGATGTAGAAAGTAGGGACGAGTATAATCAAGGAATATATCCAATCACAGCTACTTAAGTTATGTGGAAAGGTTGGATGCGTTAAGAGGGACATCCAATCACAGCTGCCTTAGCTTCATGGTGGTGTGATCCAAGTGTAAAACATGACTTCAGAAATTCAAGAAAGCAGAAAAATGCCTTACACTTCAATTCATATTTTAGTCGACTAAATTTACAGTAGATTTCGTCGACTAAAATTGTGGTGAAATTTCATCAACTAAAACTAGACTAAAATTAAAACAATTTAGATGACTAAAATATGACTAAAACTTAAAGATATTTTAGGCAAAAGACTAAAATTAAGACTAAATCAAAGAGTGCTGTCAAAATTAACACTGCTTATAGGATAATCTCAGAAGACACAAACAGCCCAATAATCTTTATGTGTGCCCCGCTCTAGGGGATCAAGGACCCATCTCTAGCCCCTACAGTATGATACTGTAATGAGCTGTATTACAGTTTGCTCAGAAGGCAGAAATAATACAATATCTGTCTTTCCTGGTATCAATCGGCCCTACAAAGCACACTTTAATTCACTTGGTCCATAATTCTGATGCAGAGCTGTTACCGCCTCATTTAAAATTTACTGAGAATGAACCTCAACAGCAGAAAAAAAACATCTCTCTTTCACTCTCATCGTTCCGTGTGAAACACCCAAGCTGTCAGGTACAGACTGCAGCTATAAAATAATCATGGCTACATATGTTCAAGCTCTGAGTTTTTGAAGAAAGTTACCAAAGCCTGAAAATATAAAAGGAACCATAAGAAACGCAGACAATCAGCTGCTGTAATAAGACGACTTGCTCTGCTGGTTCCATTAAGTCAGCAGAAACTTTTCACTGCAAGACAATGCGGGGATAATGTTATTACCATAATGTAAATACGTGCAGAAAAATAATGATGGAAGCTCCGTGGAGTGTGTGGATCAGCAGATGAGATGAAATGACAAGGCAATCGAGTCCACTGGTGGTTGACACCCTTCCAGGGAGTGAGGAGATAAATGAAGTGCTGGGGTGGAGGATGAGCGCTGCGGTTTCTCCTGAAGGAACTTCTCATGCGTTCATTTTATGATAAATGTCTTGTTTTGCTCTTGTTGTGAAATAATGAGTATTGGAACCATTAGGCTCCTGCTAACAAGTAATCAAGTGTAAAACGGCTCCAGGCTGAAAAACGATCAATCCCCAGCTGGTGTCAAAGTTCAAACATGGAGCTACTTTGGAGGAAAAGTTGAGGAACACAAATTATCGTGGTTATTGGGTTGTGTATAAAAACAGAGCGCTGCGAAGGACTCAGCATGAAGAAAATGCAGCTTACATGGGTAATAGGAGTAGGGCTGAATGATTTCAGGAAAAAACCTAACTGTGATTTTTCTGGCAGATATTACGATTTCAATTCGATTCACGATTTTCTTCAGTGCAATATAATAACCATTATGTTTACAGTAACATTTACAAACACAATAGAAAATTTAATCAATATATCAAACATTTAAAGGTATCACTCTAACAGGGTTCCCATTTTTTACTAGAAATCATTTTCCAGGACTTTTCCAGGACATTTTCATCAATCTACTTATTTATTTCTAACTCTGGGCACAAACATTGTCTACTAGCAATTGATTTCGTTTGGCTTTTATTTAGTGTCTTACTATTATAAATTTATGGTTTGTACTTACTTTATTTATCTTTATTTACTCTGCTTTTTATAAATATTTTTTTGATTTACTGTTTAAGTAGCCTAAATTTTATTTTGCCGTTTGTTATTATTTCTTTTTGTAACCATTTTATATTTTATTCCCTAACTTGCATTATTTTATCAATCAATGTTAATTTTTGACGGCACTTTTAATTTAGTTTTAATTATAGTCTTTTGCCTAAAATATCTTTTAGTTTCAGTCATAATTTAGCCATCTTAATTGTTTTAATTTTAGTCTAGTTTTATTTAATGAAATTTCACCACAATTTTAGTCGACTAAAATATGAAGTGTAAAGGGTAAGGCATTTTCTATGTTTCCTTGAATTTCTGAAGTCATGTTTTACACTTGGATAAATGAAACATCTAATAACCCTTTACTGAATGCTAGTAAAGTTTGAATGTATGAATGAACAGAAACAAACTGAACTTTTGTGTGAAATGCAGTCACCTTTATTTAGGCTACCTGGCAGAGCATCTCAGTTACAATACCAGAACTGACAACAAACAGTGAACCTGCTCTACATGAATATATCAATTCATAAAGAGAGGAGCTCTGATTGGATCGCTCCACAACTTATCCCACCACCACCATGAAGCTAAGGCAGCTGTGATTGGATGTCCCTCTTAACTCATCCAACCTTTCCACACAACCAAAGTAGCTGTGATTGGATATATTCCTAACTTGTCGCTACTTTCTACATGACCAAATTAGGTCTGATTGGATTAAGTCTCTGTCAAACATTTTAGTCTAGTTTTTATTTGTTGATGATGATGTCAGTTATTTGAGTTTTAGTTTTTGTCCATGTGCACTTGTTTTTATGGGAAAAAACTATGACGAAAATAATTAGTCAACAAAATTAACACTGTTATCTACTCAAATTTTATGGCTAAATGTACATTACTAACCAAGTACATTTTTACATCATTTACTGTGTTCGATTTTGTTCACTAACAAGGTAGAAGGAAGGTAAATAATTTTCTAGGGCGATTCAAGCTTTTCCATGACATTTTACTTTTTGATTCATTTTCCATATGTTTTCCATGACTGGAAAATTGGTCAATAATTTTCCAGGTTTTCCAGGACATGTGGGAACCCTGTCTAAGGCAAGGATGAAAACTAAAGGTAAGAACTGCTTCCAAATGTATTTAATTACATGAAACATGCATGTACACTCATTAAAGTTCTTGACCAACGGCAGTTTTTACAACTGAAGAACTGAAAGAGCATCTTTGACTGTCTTAACTTAAAAAAATGTCGTGCAAAAAATCCTTAATTGTGTTAAAAAAAGTAAAATAAAACACAAAAAAAAAAAAAATGTTAGATAAGTAATTTTATGAAAAAAAAAATTCAACAATTCCAAAAAATGAAGAAAGCCAGCCATGCCAAACCAGTGAGTCAACCTTAGTGTTGTCACATGTCAGCGCTCATGTCCAAGACCATCGGACACTATATTTGACACTACGGATCCTGGGTCAGTCAGGAGTGCAGCTTCTGTGATCACATGATCACGTTGTCTGAAATTGCGATTTTGATCAGAAAACGATAAATTGTTCAGCCCTAAATAGGAGTATAAATTAATGTACTCACCCGTTTTGCGTTTCACAATCCCAGAGGGTGAGATGGAGTTCGGGGTGCTGGGGGTCCCGGGTGAGGCTGAAGAGGCCGGGGTGGCAGGAGTGGCTGGTGTGGCTGGGGTCTTGGGGGTGGCAGGGGGAGGTGGAGGAGACAGAGGGGTGGGAACGGCCTTGAACACGTCATCCTTCTGGAAAAGAAGAGCAGAATAGAGTGATTTTTGGATGGATTTTTGTGGGCCATCCTGTGCTGGTTACAGCATGTTGAATTTTTCAACGTGTTCTAGAATCATGGCTCATAATAAGGTCTGTGGTGAAGTCCTGAAAATGTTTTGTAGTTGTTATCATCTACATGAATGACCCTAATCTCCACTCTTATTTATACTTTAACATACTTGACACTACAATAATGTCACCCTTGTATTTATATTATTACATGAATACTGACAGCTGTAATGAATTAGGACTTTAATTCATTATTTGATCTGATTATTAAGGAAGGGACAGGACCAGATAATCGTTCTGCTTCATTCTGTCCTGTCTCAAACTGTTTGTTGTGTTGACATACATGTGTATGTAATCACATGTGTAAAATTATTTGACAGACATGTACAGTTGTTTGAGTTTGAGATGAATAAAGAAAGAAAGAAAGACAACATGGCAGTTTGACCTTAAAGGGATAGTTCAGGTTTTTTGAAGTGGGGTTGCTAGAGGCCCATGGCATGAGCAAATATGAGTGCTGATAAAAAACAGAACTAACCCTTTAAAGCAGCTACCACACTTCTAATGTATAATGTTATGAATTTCCTTCTAATCAAATGATGTGATCAAGTTAGCCTTTATGGCTGTGGCTAGAGTGCGTATTATAGCACAGAAAAAAATGATCATACATTTTTATGGTCCTTATTAGCTAGCAAAGACTCTTTAAAGCCACAATAATGCTTTGAAAATATAAAATCAGGGAGTAACTGTGCACATCCTGTATATGCTTCAATTAAAGGCAAAAAATAAACTTCAAAATAAATAAAATCGGGGCAATGGCTGATGTGTTTGTGTTGCAAATTGGAACACAAAATCTCGTGGACATGGGTTCATCATTGGGAAAGCTATTCTAAAATCTAGGGATGCATGATATGGATTTTTGCTGATATCTAAAATGCCAATATTTCACAGCTTATTACTGAAAATACCAATATTGTTTGTCAAACGCACAAAGCCTCCACTTCACTAAAACTGGCCTAGTTCTTTCATGGTGACAGTCTATTTGAGGAAAATACAAATGTGAAGCAAGAAAAACTTTTTATTCTTCAATAAATGATCATTTTGATGTATAAAAGTGAACATTCAGCAGTGATTGTGAAAACTTTATGGTACATTTGTCCTTTCTGCCAATACTACAGCCGATATGAGATATATATATACGGCCAACTTTTACTGTAAAAACATCTGTTGTAAATACTGGCAAAAATGTTAATTATATTGGATTTTTGCTTATATCCGATATGCCAATATATTTTAATTCATTATCACCGATACCGATGTTTCTGGTCAAGAGCACAAGCTCTGCACTTAACAAAAATGGACTTGTTTTTTCCAGTGTTACAGTATATTTCTGCAAGGAACAGATGAAAAAACGAGAAAAACAGCATGTAATTCTTGCAAAAATTAAACCCTTGATTTTAAATGTACCCATGCAGTGATGGGAAGGTGCATCAATATTGTACATTTGTGTAATTTGCTGACATTCCAGTCGATATGTGTGGTCCATATACGGGCTGTACATACCTGCAAAAATTTCAATATCGGCCAATACCAATACTTCACTTTTTCGGCTGATATAAGCTGATACCGATATCAAACAGATAATATCGTGCATCCCTACTTCATATCTTCTGATAGTGATAATCAGGGTTTTAGATTTTGATTTATATCTTGATTTGATGTATCTAATCTGATGAGAGGAAAACTGAAGTAGTTGTGCGGTTTCTCAGCGAGTTTCCTCTGAAGAACTTTGGACTGCTTTTATCATCTAACCTCACTCCTGCTGAAAAAAGAAGATTCTGGAGTCTCGAGAAGTCTAACGATGACCTGTCAACACCCAAGAGCTGAAAGCCGAATACAAAGGAGCAGAAAACCTCCACGAAATCTTTGAGGCACGGTATCTCCGCTTTTTAGAAAGTGTTGGAAAACAATAGTGCACCCCCGGCATGACACACACCTCCATCAGTGAGAAAACAAGTTTGTGGTGCGATGAAGCGCATCGTTCAGAGGGCTGCGGGGAGAAGGAAGAAGAATCAGGGGAGACGGGAGCTCGACTCCAGGCAGGCTGGAGACCACCTTTCAAAGTCAGGTCAGGGGACCGCACTGCACTTCAAACACGTCAGCATGAAAATAACAGAAGAGGGATGGTTTATTATGTGTAAATCGCAGTGCACGACCACTAGCTCCAGAGTTTGGACAGAGTTTAAGTGGAAAAATATTTTCAGATATTTTATAACTCCAAAGATTAGGAGGAAATTTGTATCTACACAACAGCCGTGCTGAAGATGATGTGAACACGTTGATGCAGACCACACACATATATTCTGGTCTAGCCCAAAATTAAAAGGGTATAACTAAAACATTTAAGATATTGTATTTGGGAGATTTACCACACAACATAATACAAAGAAAAAATGAGTACTTTGTTAAAATACCATTATTGGCAAGTAAAAAATAATAACCAGATTGTGGTATAAAGTAATATTTGTGATGGAGATACTCAAACACAAATTAAGATTACAGGAAACACAATTTGTAGAAAAGTGGGAAAAATGGACTGATGTCAGGAGGACAGAGGACACCACCGCCTTCACTGGACAGTAAGGACATTGATTTAAGGAGGATTGATGAATGATGTGAGTCTGTTATGTCCTGACACTCTGTAACAATTACAGAAAAAATCAGATAAAAAAATGAGTCAAAAAAAAAAAATACGTCAGCATGATCTGATCTTTACCGAGCCGAAACCAGGAGGAAAAAAGGCGGTCATTTGGTTTTCACACATAAGCCTGAACTCAATTTGCACAAAGTGGACACTCATCTTAAGTCACTGCGAAAAAAATGTTTGTGTCCGTGACAAGTAGATAGACACCACTCTATATACTGTGCATGCAGTAACAAGGAAGAGACGGGCAGAGATTGCTCACCGCTAATAAGCTTAGCTCAATCACTGGGAGCCAATGGGTAGCGTTAGCCTGCCTCTACCTACAGTCATCAGATAAACTCTTCAGTAACTCTAATCTTCTACACACAACTGCAGTCGAGGCAAAATGAGTTAATATTTAAGAAAAAAAACATGAAAATGTACCTTATTCAAAAATAGTTTTGCAGTAGCACAGAACCAGGGCTGCGCAAAATGGCCTAAAAATAAAATCCCTTACTTTTTTCCACAACACTCGATTTACGATTATAATCGATTCTTTTCCATCCCCCAAAAAAAAATAATAACTCTAAGTGACACAAAATAACATGAGTCAAGTTTTACCTTTATGTTAGGAAAATACATTACAAAACTAAACAGAATTACCCTGACATAGTTAAATTGCATGTCTTAAAATGTTGATCATGTAGTCAGCAGGCCTTTCTACGTAATCACTGAATGCTGAGATATTATCACTGTAAATTAACAGGAAACTCTCTGATCAGTATCTCACCTCATTTTTAAAACAAATACAAGTCTAAACATGTCCTCATGCAGAACCAGACAGGGCCTACAATCACGAAAACTGTACATTTCAGTATTTATATTTTCAAACAATGCAACAACTTACAATTGGAGTATGTAGAGAAAAATCTTGACTTTCAATTTTTAAATCTACTGCAGAAAATAATTTGAATTAATCGATTGAATCGATATATTGCCCAGCCCTACACAGAACGTAGCTTTTTTAGAAAACATGGACACGGCCTGGACCAGGCATGTCCCATGTTTGCTTCTGCTGGCCCAGGTTCAGATCCAGTCTGAGGCACATTTCCAGCACGTCATTCCCTTTTCTCTCACCCCTTTTCACAAGCCTATCCTCGAGGCATGAAACGCCCAAAAATATACTTAAAAAAAGGATAATATCTTATTTATAAATATTTCCTTTACTGCAGTATTTATCTCTTCTGGAGCTGCATTATGAGTTACAAATCAGTATCCACTGGTATTAAATATGAAATAATTGTTACAACATAAAAGTGATGCTGGACATCATGAATCAGCCACAACCTCTCCCCTCAGTGAGGAGCTAATGAATCATTTCTGACACACAACAAATAAAATGAACGGGCGGTTAATAGAGGTGTTTATCAAGCAACAGGTGGGCGAGTGACGGCCAGAGCCGATAATCAGGTCTTTTCATTATGTGGCTTATTGACAAAGGCATTCAAGGTGGTGAATCACTGTAAGATTACGGTGCCTTTGTGCTGCAGCGATAAACTAAAGGCACAGAAACACCTACAGGAGCTCCGACTGGACTCGGACTGTGCAGGTGCAGAATGATTCAGAACATCTGATTGGTTACGCACTGTTAGAGTCATTTTTATACCGGGCAGGAGAAAATGAGGCGCGCTGGTAATTGATGCAGTGCGACAATAAAGCCACACACTTACAGGATAAAAGTGTTTCTGTTTGGCTTTTCATCACAAAGACATCCTATGAGGCCGTCGATAGAGGTGCAGCGTGAGTCCTGAAGCTCAGAAGTGAATCAGGACTTCCTGCTGAAACTCCTCACAGACTCTGTTTACAATATTCATCAGCACGGATCGACAGTTTGTTGAACAAGTAACTGCACTCAAGCATGTGAACTCTCCCTATGAATTAGGGCTGGGTGGTATCTCGATTAATATGAATTTCAAGTAGGGCTGGGCAATATATCAATTAAAAATCGATTAATTTGAATTATTTTCTGCAGAAGATTTAAAAACTCAAAAATTTAGATTTTTTTCTCTACTTACTCCAACTGTAAGTTGTAATGTTTGAAAATATAAATACTGAAAATGTACAGTTTTCATGATGGTAGGCCTTGTTGGGCTTTGCACAAGCACATGTTCAGGCCTGTATTTGTTTTTTAAATGAGATTAAATATTGATCAGAGAGTTCCATGTTAATAAACTGTGAAAATGGCTCAGCTTTAAGTGTCTATGTAGACAGGCTGCCATCTCAAAAAAAAAAAAAATCAAAAGTATCTTTATTGTCTCCCTCGGGACATATTTGTCTTGGATAGAGGGGTCTGCTACACGGTCAACACATTCAATACATTCTACCCATACTTCCAGGATTAGTAAAAGAACACATAATTACAATAAATTAATTAATTAAAAAAAATCATCAGGTAAAAAAGTGCAAGGTAGCATCTCAGCGCAAATTCAGCATCAAGTGAAAAGTGCAATTCAGCATCTCTGTACAAGCTCTGCTTAATTTTATGACAAGCACTTTATCTATAAGAGGAAAATTCTGTTTAGTTTTGAAATATATGTTGTATGTATGTGTATGTATGTTATATGTTGATACCATAAAGGAAAATCTTGATGAATGTATTTTTGTGTCACTTGGAGTTTTTTAATTTTTTTTTTTTGAGAGGGGAAAAAAAATCATTTAAAATCATAAATCCAGTGTTACGGGGGGAAAAAAAATCAGGGATTTGATCAATCTAAAACTACATTTAAGAAACTTTTAAATCATTGCCAGCATTTAAAAACAAACTGAGCTGCTGCAACATATTTTAATATTCAGTGCTTAACACATTTATTAGACCACCTGTCATAAAAAAGAAAGCATTAATATTTCATAAGTCTTTCAGAAACTTGTTTAAAACTAAAAATGCTGTTGTTAATTATTTCACAAATAAACTGAAAGAACTAAATAGTCCATTTTCACACATAATAACCAAAATACTTAATATTTTCTATTGCCTCCTTTGGCCTTGATAACAGCTCAACTTCCTGCTGCACTGTTTTTACGTAATTTTGAGTTAAACTTTCAACAGTTTTCTTTTATCAGAGGCACAAAAACATTTTTTAAAGCTGTGTCATTGTTTGTAGATAATAGGGCTGGGAGATATGACCAAAAAATAAAATAGCAGATTTTTTTTGCAGAAAACTTGATTTACAATCTTAATCGATTTTTTCCCTCCAACAAAAAAAAAAAAACCCTTTAGCATGAATCAAGTTTTGCCTTCATGTTATCAAATATATTCCAAAACTAAATCCCTCTTGTAGTTAAAATGCATGCTGTAATTTTACCATAAAATGTCAATTATGTAGTTCGAACGTAGGGCGACCTGTCTAAATAAACACAGAAAGATGATCTATTTTCACAGTATATTAACATGGAAACACCTGTGGGAGCTATTTGTTTATTTTTTGTATTTAGTGGTTTACTTTAATTTGAAATTAATTAGTAGTATTAGTTGTTAGAGTTATCTACATTTTTCTTTCTTATAACTAATTTAAGTTAGATTTTTGGGGTTGAAAAAAAATAAATAAATATATATATATATATATATATAGGCTAGTCATTTGTTTTGTATAATTAGATGTTTGTATATTTATTATTACTATTACTTTTGTTTGGTGATAACGAACTGTGGGCACCTGATGTTATTTAGGTAGGTAAGTGACAAAAGACCAGCATGCACCTGGGTGGCCAATGTTTTCATACCAAGAGAGGAAGCAGGAGCCATGATCTCCTTTGTTCTTTTTGTTTGCTTGCTTGCCGTGAAATAAACCATTGGAAACTGCAGAACTTTTGCATGGACATTGGACGTCTTTTGACTGCATAAATCACATCCTCACGGTGCATCAGTGATCCTTTGATTAAGTTTGGTTGACGTTTCAGTTTGATATTTTGATTTTTCTTTGAGTTATTTAAGACAAATGGTCACTACAACACCTGATCAATATTTAATCTCATTAAAGGATCAAATAAAGGCCAAAAATATGCTTATGCAAAACCTGACAAGGCCTATAATTAAGAAAACTGTCCATTTTCAGTATTTATATTTTCAAACTTTGCTACAACTTATGAGTGGAGAAAAAAATCATGATTTTTTTATTCTTAAGACTTCTGCAGAAAATAAATTGAATTAATCAACATATTTCCCAGCCCTTTGTAGATAGATACTTAAAACTGTCAGTTTTCACCAGGCTTGGGCAGCAAGAACCAGTTCTCCTTAGAAACAAACAACATTTTTTTTCTTTCGTAAATTTTACTTTTGATACGAAGGAAACACAACAGGTACACGTGCCCTAATGAAAGGATAAGCGCTCAGTGAAGCGACCCCTGACCCCACCAGCGTCCACATACATGCCTGAGGAGCTACCTGATGTTACCACAGCATCACCACCTTCACCTGACCCAGGCTCCGTACATGCAGGCTCCAGGTAGTGGCAATGCTGATGCTGTGTACTCTGCCACATGCAGGGTTCCCACTCTCTTCTAGAAATCATTTTCCAGGACTTTTCCAGGACGTTTTCATCCCCCAGAGGTCTGATTTTCAAGATGTGCAGTCTATGGCTGTAAGAAATCTATGAAATATCAGACATTCGCTGACATTCTTAGAAATTATGACAAATTTATCATAATGACACACAGATTCCACATAACCAACTGAAGTTACAGTATTGGTGTGGGCAATTCTCGGGTTAATCTGGCCTTCTAAAAAACAAGATTAAAGGTTGATGACCAACATCTCTAGCTCGCTCCACAGTATCATACTGAACTTGAAATGTATTTTTTTATAACTCTCGGGCATGAACATTGTCTGCCAGCTATCTTTTAGTCTGGCTTTTATGGAGTGTCTCACTATTATAAACTTATGGTTTATACTTATTGTTTTATCTTTATTTACTCTGCTTTTTAATAAATATATTTTGCTGATTTACTGTTTAGGTGACCTAACTTATATTTTGCCATTTTTTATTATTTCTTTTTGTCACCATTGTTTTGAGTTTTTATATTTTATTCCTTAACTTGCATTATTTTATCCACTCATATTTTATGGCTCAGTGCGCCTTAGTTACCAAATACATTTTTTACTTTATTTCCTATGTTTTGTCCACTAACAAGGTAGAAGGAAGACAAATAATTTTCCAGGACAATTCAAGCTTTTCAAGGACATATTACTTTTTTCATCATTTTCCATGTCTTCCATGACCTGGAAAATTGGCCAATCATTTTCCAGGTTTTCCAGGATGCGTGGGAAGCCTGAACATTTTATGCATTTATCTGCAGACACCAATACTGCCCCGATAATATTCTGCATTCCTAAAATTAATAACATCTCTTGTTCACTAATTATCCCAAACCAACAGCTGTGTGCCTACAACACTGCATCATCTCTCCTTTCATTTTGCCTCTTACCTTTTCTGTTTTAACAGCAGCTTCTTTCTCACTTTGCCCCTTCGTGGTGGTGACTTGTTCTTTGACGACTGGTGCTTCATCGTCATCGCTGTCCAGGATCTGACGGCTGCGTTTGACAACCTTCTTGACGGGTGAATCAGCTTCCTGGACGCCGTTCTGCACCTTCAGAGGACTTTTGACAGTCCTGGAGAAGAGCACAGAAACACACTTTACTCAAATCAATAAAGACGCCAGCCTCAATTATACAGCAAAGTTAAAAACACTGCAACATGGAGCTGCATTAAGCATTCAGAAGTATAGAAAAGCAGTAAAAACAGGAGTGTTGTAAAATCAAGGCAAGTGGTAAAAGAGGGGTCAATGCACTGATGAAGGGATCAGTCCATTAAAGAGGAGGACATTAAAGAGTTTTAAGACGATACAGTCTGCAGATAATGAAGTGCATCTTCAAAGCAGCTCAGAGCAGAGACACTGAAGTTATCTCCTCTTTTGATTAGAATAAAACTGCACAAAAAAGCTTTAAGAAGCAGAGCTCTGTGATTCAGGCGGATTCAAAGAGAAGTGCCATACTCAAACTGTCAGAAGGTTCCAGCTCACAAATATGACGGAAAATTAGCTTCAGTGTTAGTATAGGGAGCAGATGTTTTCTTCCCACCCACCAAGGCCAGGCTCCATTTCTATTTCATTTCCTTTCCATCTATAGGTCAGCCTTTGGAGCACAAGCCGGGTCGACACTTCGCCATTCTCCATTCCTGACGAATTATCTGCATCACCAGCAACGTTAATCCTACTTCATTCGTAGGTGTTTCCGTGCAGTGAAGTTTTAGAGTGCAACCCTACACCCATGAGGCTATGGAGGCCAACCCCTTTCAGCTGTGTAACAAACAACCATGACTGGAGCCAGAGCCCCAGGAAGTCAGCTTGCAGCCACCAAACTACCAAACCAATTTCCGAGTAAGTTTCAATCAGGACTTGAACCAGCAACCCTCCAGTCTCCAGCTCAAGCCCTGACCAACTGAGCAACACTGACACCAATACAGACAGTCACTTCTTCATTATTCAGCTGATATTAGAATAATTCAAACTTTATGACAATAAACAGTTTTTTTTTTTGCAAACTCACATTATCAGCAGGTGTTTATTCAACGTGAATCAACATTGATTTTCACTTTCAAATCTTCACTTGAAAACACTTCGATAAGATACTGCCACCATCAGCTCTTGTTATTGTTTATCCAGTCTTAGTCTTTATCCTTATGAAGCTTGGGTACACAAAACCATTTACAGTGTCAAATAAATTTATGTTTAAATGACTTACGTAACATTCAACCTCCTGTCAGAATGGCTTTTACAAATTTATGTTATGATGGCTTATCTAATAATCCGCCTTGTATAAGAATGGCACTTGAGTATTAATGTATTTTAATGACCAAACATTCTACCTCATAAGAAAGGCACTTGTGTATTTATGTATTAAATGACTTAAGTTACATTCTACCTCCTATCAGAACAACACTTGTTATTTATGTTTTCATTACATTCTACCTTGTATAAGAACAGCACTTATGTATGTGTGTTTAATGAGTTGTGTAACATTCTACCTCATAAAAAAGGCACTTGTGTATTTATGTATTTTAATGTCTTAACATCAAAATGGCACTTATGTATTTTCGTGACTTACGTTACAGCTGTTACTTCAGCCTTATACATTTGCATCAAGGTTGTAGGGTTTCTTGCATGATAATATTAAAATGAGAGAATAAGCTTCCAAATTAGGGCAGGTTTTCTGTCAGCAGGGAAGTAAATCAGTCTTTTAGCTTTTAAAAGAGCAGGTGAAGCTTGATTTTACTGCTACTGTCAAAAATACATTTACATATGATGTAGGTGTTATCTAAAAGAACTGCTTTCAGTCATTTCTGTATATCCATATTGGCAAATATAAGATTGTAATAATCCCATTTCAGCAAAAAAATCCAACATCGGGCTATGTTATTTTGAATGTTTGTTCTAACAACGTGTCCTAAATGAACTCGACTGGTGCGAGAATTGGCGGCAAAATCAGGCTAAAAATGTTCACATATCCACGTTTTTGTAGTGAAGTACATACAAACTAATACCACAGGCAGTCAGAGAATAAAATCTTACTTTTTCACAGACTCATCCACGGTTTTCTTCTGGATTTCTTTGCTCTTGGGCTGGAAAAAGGATCTAATGGGAGAAAGCAAACAGAAACAGTGAAGTGAACAGAGTGATGGGTGTGAACATGCTCCCACACACTGAAACATTATATCATAACCAATAAAGGTAATATTTTGTCCCATGGCAGCATTTGCAGTATCCAAAAGACATAGCTCATCAACTTTTAGCAACTGCATATAGAGTTGAAATAAATCTAAATTCTGAGGCAATTATTTGAAACCAATTTTAAAGTTTGCACAATATTATGGATCCATCCATCCATCATCTAAACCACTTATCCCTCTCAGAGTCGGGGTTGGAGCTTATAGCAGCTGACATTGGGCCAGAAGTGGGGTACAGCCAATCACAAGCCACACAGAGAGACAGAAAACCACTCACGTTCATACTCAAACCTAAGGGCAATTTAGAGTCACCAATCAACCTAATAAGCAGGTTTCTGGTCTGTGGGATGAAGCTGGAGTGCTCGGTGAGAACCCATGCATGCACGGGAGAACATGCAAACTCCACATGGACAGAACCTGACCAACAAAAATGTGCTTATTCGATCAAAAACATGTGGATATGCCTGAATTCATTTCCGGTTATATATCCCATCTGGCCTGGGAACTTCTTGGAATCCCCATGGAGGAGCTGGAAATTGTGGCAGAGGAGAGGGAAGTCTGGGCTGAGCTGCTTAGCCTGCTGCTCCAAGACCCGGCCCGGGATAAGTGCTGGATTCACTGCAAAACCCTTTAGGGCTAAAACGATTCCTTGAGTAATTTGAGTCATTCAATTACTAAAAAGCCTCGAGACTTCGATTAAATCCAGACGACTATACAGCACACTGTGTTTGGCGTAGATGGTCATTTCTGTCGTGCCATGCGCTTGCTGCTTTCACTGCGGATCCGCCACCATAACCATACAATTGTAATAATAATTTAAAAATAATAACCAAATAAAAAGATGGACTAAAAGAGCAAGATATGGCCAAGAGAAAATATAAAACTGCAAGAACAACATAAACATAACAAACTTAAAAGTTCAAAAATATTTTCACCATTGCACATGGGTAAATATCAGTATTATTTGATTAGTTGCAACTGGTTTAGTTCTCACTGCAGAGACGGTTATCATTATAACTAAAGGGCCTGTTTATCCACTTAGGATTTACTGTATGTATGAGTTTCACATTTAGCTCATACATGTAGTATAATGGGACTAATTGGCAAAAGTCCTGTGATGCTCAAAGCACCAAAAATACATTTGAAACATTAAACCAGTGTCTCATTCTGAAACTCATGACCTGGTTGTTTAAAATAATCTGCAGACCTTTTTGTGAGCAGTTTCATGTAGGAACTACTTTTAACTAATAGAAAAATATGCATTTTGATTTGGGATCCCGTTTAAGCAATAAAAATGTTCAAGAAAGGAAGTAATTAATTGTTTGTTTAAGAGATTTGGCTTATTTCCTGTTTTGTATGTTCCTGATGCTTTCAATAAAGCCAAAATGATTCAATGTTAAAAAATAAATAAATAAAAAACGCAGCGTGTACAATATATCGTTATCCGATTACTCGATTAATCATCAAAATAATCGACTAAGTACCAGAACACTAAAAGATCAATAGCTGAGGCCCTAAAACCTTTTGAGGTCTTGATAGGAAACAGAAATTGCAACTTTATAACAACATTAATGTTTAAGTTACAGCTTAAGGTAATTAAAAAAACATTAACTAGTTGTTGCTCAGTTTTAAGTTATGACTGGAAAGTCCTCCAAGGTTCAACTGAGTTTACCTCATCATCTGAGAACCACTACATCAGACATTTAGTCAACACCACAAGCAAAGTCTGCATAAAGTAACCTGAGTAAACATTTTAACCCTCAGTCTCCTGAGTTTAAATCAATAAAGTATGAAATAAACTGTTTGTAACATGTAAACAATGATACAATGACTAAACCAAGAGGCTTCAACAGGCTGCACTTCAGCTAAACAAGCAGACAGCAGGTTTGTGACCTAAAGCTGTTTTTTCTGTATCATCGAGCAAACTTTAGACAGACTTTGCCCTAAAATCACATTGATCACATTTATTGTTTTGCTCATTCTTTCACTCGAACTCTGAAGTTTCTTGCAGGACATGGTCAAAGCAAACTACCATATCCTTATTACAGCGTACAAGCAATGCAGCTAACACAGAAATCAGCCTTAAGGATGAAGTTTTATCTGGCTGTCGACTAGTTAGAAACCCCAATTGAGCTCAAAATCACAGATTATCTAAGCTAGCAGAGGGTACACACAGACGTCACCAAGCTAACGCTACTTCCTTCAACAAGCTAGCTAAACAACAACATGCTAGAGCTCCGTACTTACGCGATGCTCCGCTGCATTTTGTCTTCAGATGGTCCCGTCACCAAACACTAAATTAAAGCTAAAAGGTCAATAAAGAGAGAGATCCGACATTCACGTTAAAAGACACCAACTCCCGCGCTGCAGAGTGACAATATAGTTGGAATATTCGGCGCCAAAATGACATCTCAGCCGAAGATCGTCAAAAGAGAAGATGAGTCACTCTGTAGCTAAATACTGAGGCGTTGTTGGAGAATGCTGCCATCTTGTTTTGCAAAACTTCTTTACACGGTTAACGATTTACGTATTGTGTCGATAAAAATCTGAGAGGTTTTTTAATTATATTAAACAAGTCACAGTATTTGAATAACTTGACAATTGTTTCAAAATACAGTTTTAATGCTTTGATGACTTATAAAAAAAAACAAAACACTATGAATAAAATTTTATACATTTATTTGTTTTTAAATGATCGGTGGGCTGCATTGAGTGAGGTGAAGGGCCGCATGTGGCCCCCAGGCAACCAGTTGCCCACTCCTGTTGTGAACACATAGTAGTTATTATTATTGTGTCAGAAAATACGTGTTTGGTTACAATTAACAGTGATACATTTAACAGTAAAATTAATAAATACATACATACATTAATAGATGTGGTTAGAGAGAAGAAAATAAATATTGTTGGGGTTTTCATCAAATAGAAATCTGGATAAAAGGCAATAAATAAAGTAGGGAGAAGTATTGGTATGTTTACTTCTTCTTTATTTATATATGTTTAACAGTCTTATTTTGGGTTCTATTTTGTGTAATATTGTTTTATAAACGATGTATTTATTTGCAAAGTTCGAAACATACTTCAAAAACTCAAATTCAAGCCACCGAATCAAACGTTTTCAGTTTGGATCAAAGGTGTCCGAAAAACACGACAGAGTGATACATCTGTTCCTGTTCCACATCTCAGAGCTGACTTTCCCGGGACAAGCTTTGCAGTGGAGAGTTCCCGGATGTTGAAGCTGCCTCTGCCCCCTGCTGTACGGGAGTACGAACTGCAGCAGGCGCCGGTGCAGCGGACATGAAGGATGCGGTCATGAAAATTTCACAGCGTCTCCCCTGAATGCAACATTTATGCGGCGGCTCTTCTTCTTTTCATGAAGTCTGGAGAAGGAGCCGAACGAAAAACAAACAGCTGAATAATGCAGGCTGAGTGCTCTGCTTTATTAGCTCAAACACAAGTGCCATGTTGTTAATTGTTTACAAGTGCAATTCCCCCACTGTGGCATGAAGTGCTGACAGGAGAAAAGCTGTTTTCTGAACATCTTTACTCAGCGAAAAAAGACATGAAAACACACATCATGGTTCGAGTCAATAAAATACAAAGTTGGTGTTTCACAGGAGATGAATAATGAACTGCTGCAGAATGAATGAAACAAACAGAGAGTGTTTTTGGAGGGATTGATCCCCACCTGGAGAGGTGTGATGGGGCAGTTTAAGATCAGGTAAAGGTGCGCACCTGAGCCAGAGCAGACACGCTGGCAATGTTTTGACAAGTAGGTGAAACTCGGATGACAGCACTATTAAATTTAGTTTTAGTTAAAGCCTTTTGCTGAAAATATCTGTCAGTTTTACTCATAATTTAGTCATCAAAACTGTTTTCATTTTAGTCTAGTTTTAGCTGATGAAATTTCACAACATTTTAGTCAGTGAAATCTACTGTAAATTAAGTCCACTAAAATATGAAATGTAAAGGGTAAGGCATTTTTTATATTTCCTTGAATTTCTGAAGTCGTGTTTTACTCTTGGATAAAATTAAACATCTAATAACCCTTTACTGAATGTTAGTAAAGTTTGAATGTATAAATGAACAAAAACAAATTGAACTTTTGTGTGAAATGCAGTCACCTTTATTTAGGCTACCTGGCAGAGCATCTCAGTTACAATACCAGAACTGACAACAAACAGTGAACCTGCTCTACATGAATATATCAATTCATAAAGAGAGGAGCTCTGATTGGATCGCTCCACAACTTATCCCACCACCATGAAGCTAAGGCAGTTGTGATTGGATGTCCCTCTTAACTCATCCAACCTTTCCACATGACCAAAGTAGCTGTGATTGGATATATTCCTAACTTGTCCCTACTTTCTACATGACCAAATTAGGTCTGATTGGATTAAGTCTCTGTCCAACATTTTCATCTTTATTTGTTGATGAAAATGTCAGTTAATTTAGTTTTAGTTTTTGTCCATGTGCACTTGTTGTTGTTGATGAAAATAATTAGTCTACAAAATTAACACTGGTTGCCGCCTAATAAAGTTGTTTCCTGAACTACAAGTTTTGCCGGAGCTTTTATGATCCCTTACTAAAAAGCAGTTTGACATGTGTTCCTACTAAAGTGGCCTGTGAGTGTATATTACAAAATGGAGTTAACCTGCTTGTCCAAACAGAGCTATCACATCTGGCTGAAGATCTGAAAGCAGCCCTGCGACAAATGTTCTGATCCCATTATCTAAACAGAGAGGGGCCCCTTAGGTCTTTCCCCGGGGCCTCAAAAAGTCGAAGACCGTCCTTGTCGGTGTGTCCTTCTTCACTCCATCTCCCCCGTCTGTGTGTCACTCCCTCCTCTCCTCCCACCCTCAGCCTCAGTCTGCCTCGTTCCTCCTAACAGGCCTCGACTGATGTGGTTCAGGTGATCCCAGCACCCCGAGCTCCTGTGGGGCCACACATTAGCACCCAGCGAGGTCAGAGGCGGCAGCCCCGGCTCCCTCAGGTTGGGCCCCGGGTGCGCAGGAGCAGAGAAGAAGGGGAAGGGGCTGTGGAGGGTGTGAGGTGTGGGGATAGACTTTGGGAGGCAGCATGGGAACAGGAGGGGGTGAGGCAGGGGGAGGAGGGCTGTGGAGACAGAGCGATGGAGGAATCTCTTTACTACAGTCATTTAATGTCAAACAAGGATCTAAAATCACAAAAAACATGACATAAAATCACTCTTTAGTTTGTGGATGTGGTTTAAAACAAATAAAACAGAATACAATGATTAACAAATCTTTTTCTATCTATATATTCTATTGAAGTCACTACAAAGACAATATATTTAATGTTCAAACTGATAAACTTTATTGTTTTCTGCAAATATTCACTCATTTTGAATTTGATGCCTGCAACATTTTCCAAAAAAGTTTGGACAGGAGCAACAAAACACTGGAAAAATTAAGGAATGCTTAAAAACACCTGTTTGGAACATTCAACAGGTGAGTGTCATGATAGAGTATAAAAGGAGCATCCCTGAAAGGCATTAAAAAACAGTATCATTCTGTAAAGGACATCACCACGTGGGCTCAGGAACACTTCAGATAACCACTGTCAGTTAACACAGTTCATCTCTACATCTACAAGGTCAAGGTCAGACTCTACCATGCAAAGACAAAGGCAGTATAAAGAAAATGTATATATCTATTATCATTACGATCATACACGTTATGACACTCTTATGGGCCTGTGTGAAAAGCCTTCATGCTGAAACTAGAAACCTGTAATGAGAAATTAAGACAGAATATCTTGTCTCTGATAAGAAGAGGACTACCCCATCACATCAGCAGAAGAACTCACAGTTTCTGAGTGAGAAGGATGACCGCTGTTTGTGTAACTCTGAACTGTAATATTATTGGTTGATGCCTGTCTCTGGACAAATACCCACTTGTGTATCAGTGCATATAAGTTTGAAGAGATGTTATGGATCTTTAGTGTGAGAGGAAGTTGCCCTTGTTGTAGACTGCACGTACTCCTTGCAAGTAAAAGTCTAAAGACAAGCTCCTTCCCCTGTCATTCTTTCCATCTGGGCTGTCAATCAGGGGCAGTGTGGGAAAATTTCCTGACAGCCATGTATCAGCAACACCCAGAAACACCGCCGGCTTCTCTGGGCTCATCTAATATGGACTGAGGCAAAGTGGAAAAGTCTGCTGTGGTCTGAGTCCACATTTCAGACTGTTTTTGGACATCATGGCTAAAGAGGAAAAGGACCATCCAGACTGTTATCAGAGCAAAGGTCAAAACACAGCATCTGTGATGGTATGAGGGTGTGTTAGTGCCCATGGCATGGGCAACCTGCACATCTATGAAGGCTCCATTAATGCTGAAGGGTACATACAGGTTTAGGAGCAACATGCTGCCATCCATCTTTTTCAGGGACATCTCTGCTTATTTCAGAGACAATGGAGACACATTCTGCTCGTGTTACAACAGCGTGGCTTCAGAGTAAAGAGAGCAGGTACTAGACTGACCTGCTGCAGTCCACACCTGTCTCACATTGAAAATGTGTGGAGCATTATGAAGCACAGAATATGACAACAGAATCTGTTGGACTGTTGAGCAACTGAATGTGAAAGAATTCCACCTTAAAAGCTTCAACTATTAGTTTTCTCAGCTCAAACACTTAGTGAGTGTTGTTAAAAGGAAAGGTGATGTAAGACAGAGGAAAACATGCCCCTGTCCCAGCTTTGTTGGAATATGTTGCAGACATCAAATTCAATTGAATCAGCTTCGTTGGAATTGGGGTTTGTAAACGCACTTTAAGTGGTCAGAAAGACTAGAAAAGCATTATATAAGCTCAAGTCCATTTACAAATTTTGCAGCTTATTTTCACCTAAAACTCTTTAAATTAAGTGGAGATGGTGAAAATGTGCAGCCCTAGCTTCTGTGCTGGCTCTTTCTGCACAGAGGCCGATTAGAGAGCAGAGGGGTATTTCATACAGTCCCAGTTTAAAAATCCCAAACTAGCCCTTTAAAGCCATTTCACAGTAAATGTACAGTGTTTTATTCATCTTGCGTGCAATGGTGTGATAAAAATGGGCACATATTTGACATTTTGATGGTGTTGGTAATAAAAGAAAATAAAGAAAATCAGTAGTTGGGGAAATAAAAGCTCTTCTTGTGGTTCATGTATTGGATTTTATGTTTGGGTGTTGATCTAAAGACAGCAAATTAAAATGAATTAAAAAGGCAGAAAAGGACGAAAGGAGAAAAAAAGCTTTTATTACTTTCATAAAAGGATTCTGTTGCTCTCCGACATCAGAGCTGCTCTTAAATTGAAATAATTCACACCAATGACTCCTGAATACTCTGCTCTATGAACCTGCAGTCTCACAGTTTTCAAAGAGCACAGCAGTCGAATAAATTTTGGGGTGTTGAATCCCAGAAGATCCCCCTGTTTCATCCCTCGTTCTTGAATTTATTCATTCTCCAAAACCCCCCAGAACTCGTCTTCAAGGTTAGGACTGAACTCCAGCTCTGCATTATTCTCCCAAACTCACATCACGCTTCGGCTTTAAAGGTAAAAACTACACAAAATCATGTAAATAGAAACGAGTTTAGAAGCAGCTTTTTTGTGACTTGAACAAAAAACAACAACTTCAGGACTGGAGAAATCAGCACACAAACATTTAAGAGCTGAGTGATGATAAAAACAGACAGAGAGCATGAATATGAGGGGGGCGGATGATTGCTGTTTCCATTTCTTTGAGTTTAAAAGCAAAAGTAGAAGAAAACAGGCTCATGAATACATTTCTTTTTGTGTGAAGCTCTGCAGGTTAATGGAATATTTGCAAGTTTTCCACCATCAAACAGAATCTCTAGACATTTTAATTATCATTTTTTCTTATTATTATCATTACTATTATTTCTTCTTATCTATTTATGTATATTAATCCTCTTAATCTGTTTTATTTCTCCATTTCAGTCCAGATATATTGTTCGTTTATTCTCTGTTAATCGATTTTCTTTTCATTATACTAATTTAGCAGATTTTGTTACGCATTTGGTGTTTGGCTCTCATTTACTATATTATTTAAATTTTATTTATTTATTTATTTATTTGTCCCTTTAGTATTTTTCTCTTATATCTTATCATGATTTTTTGTTGCCATTTCAGTCTTGGCTCCTGTGTTTCCTCATTTGTAAATCAAGATAGCGTTTCCTCAGTCCTCTCATTCAGTTTTCTGGTAGAATCTCCTCTCACAGTAATGTCTTTATATGTGTGTGTGTGTGATTGAGTGTGTGTGCAGTACGCGGTACGCAGATTAGGTAGGGTCTTGTATTTTCATTGTATTCTTCTATTTTTTATTCATTCATTTTTATTTTATTTTATTTTTTATGTAAAGCACTTTATGCTCCAAGATTTTGTGTGAAAAGTGCTATACTAATAAAGTTTGAGTTTGAATTTGACTTAATGCTACAGAAACTATTGAAGGGATAGTTCAGGATTTTTTTTTTACATTTTATTTATACTTTATTTGATTAACTTTTCAATTCTGAACACCAACAACCAACAAACGATTCTGAACATACAAACAACAAATAACAAACTCTGTCTACAGCAGATACATTGCTCACCTGATCCCTGATGCATGACACACAGAATACATCTAAATGTCCAAAATATAACTTTGCATGTCCATAACAAAATACTATGGATGATAAATGTGTGCATGTACGGGCTGCACTCAGTTCAATGAGACTGTGATAAAAGGACATCAACTTTGGGACGAAATAAAGACTGAGCATACCTTAAAATAAAAAAATGAAAACTAGATCAGTCAGATTAAAAAAAGGGGAAATTTCAACTTCTTAAATCCCAACAGACCTACAGTGTGACCCAGGACTGACATTTTGCCCACTTTGGGGGCTACAATCAATCATTCCCTTTAAGAAATCATTTGTAATTCTTTTACAGACACAGGGGATGAATTCTACACATTTAACTAGAAAAGCACTCAGAGAGCGCAGACCCCCACCAAGCAGCTCAGTTCCTGCAGGGGCTTTTCCACAACCCCTGTAAAAGATTAAAGTCTGGATCACCAGATCCAGAATAGAGCCAGGATCCAGACCAAACTCAACACATACATGGAGGTTGTTTTGGAAACATCATTTTATATTTTGACTTTATATGAATTATTGAATATCATCAATGGGATTTCCCATTATAAAGTCCAATGTTGTTTAGTGACGTCAATCTGGATCAGATCCAGATGAAATTCACCTTGATGACAGAGACAAGGACCCCATATTATCCTGTAAAATTGGAAGTGAATCTGTTAAAAAAGGCAGAGATAAGATCTTTTAAAATTCTGCCCAGTGTTAATTTATGGGATTTTTTTTTTTTTTTTTTGCATCCAGACAAATATCTGTTTCACCACCAACTTTTAATTGCTTCTTCCTTTTCCCAAACCACAGCTCTGGTAAAATTTTCGTGTAAATCCATGAAGCAGTTTTTCTGTAAAGTTGCTAACAAACAAACAAACAAACACAAGCCGGCAAAA
This sequence comes from Cetoscarus ocellatus, assembly GCA_037902135.1. NCBI lineage: Eukaryota > Metazoa > Chordata > Actinopteri > Labriformes > Labridae > Cetoscarus > Cetoscarus ocellatus. The sequence goes on along the minus strand of JBAMNC010000349.1, from coordinate 16,844 downwards.
ACATAACTTCCCTGGTGGAGGTAACAACAGACCCACAAACTCACACATTAAAATGGAAAATTAGTCAAGGCCTCTTCGTACAGGCATCAGATGAGTTGACAAAACTTAAGAGAAACTGTTTAAATCAGCATCCATAATCAAGCTCCATGACATAAATCAGAATAATCAACAGCAGAAACATTGAACCATGAAATCATAGAAACCACCAAGGCATTTTTGTTCTTTCATGACAAAAAAGGAACTTTTCATTCTTCTTCAGACAAACAAACACAAAATCAAACGAACTGAAGAAAAGACTAGATGCTTTCCTGTTGCAGTTTGGCACTCTGAGACTCATTAGGAGCAAACAGAGGCACTAATTGGTGTTTCCTTACCTCTGTCCATCACGGCTCCTCCACACAGAGGCAGAGCGCTCTCAGCAGGGAGGAGGGGGAAGGGAAGAGGGCCGCCTTGAACCAGCTGAAGGTGAACGGGTGGAGAATCAGACCAAAGGAGGGTTAAAAAGGCATTTTTAACCCTTTCATGGGCAGACATTTAAATACTTTCTATACCATTTAGGTTGCAGCACCAAGTCCCAACTACCAGGTGGTGACCAGCAAAACCATCGTCCAAAGTGTCATAAAAATATGATCTCTGTGTCGTTTTGTTGAGATATTGCATCATAAATCCAAAATGTCCGACAAAGAGGGATTTGCACCACAGCCTTCAGGAATAAGAGTTAACTCCCTCTATTCTCAAAGAATCAGTCCGGTAAAAAATATACTCTGATCTAATGAGATGTTAGGAACACTTTCATGCAGATTTTAAAAATACTTTTCTTGTTTATTTTCATCTGTGACCAAAAATTAATTTCCAGAAAACGTTATGCACTAAAGAGTATATTCTGTGTATTATGCTTGTATTCAGAATCCACCTAATTTTGCGTTTTTTATTGAGAATTTTGTTGAAAGTCACATGTTAATAGTTTAATTAAACAGCAATGTAAAATATATTTCAGATTTTGCATTTTTATGTTTTTTACTCTTAAGAAATGATTGTAACAAATATGTGTTTGTGGATCTATATTAAAAGCCTGTTGTATCATATTTGAGACAGACTTTTATGATACATCTATCTAATCAATATGACCACAAATTACCAAAAAAAAATCATCTGGATACAATCATCAGATAAATGATAAAATGTCCTCAGGTGAACTACCAGTTGCCAAAAAAACCTAATGTATCAAATGAGATAAAAAAATATACGTTCAATTTTATAGAATTTTTTACTTTTCTGGATTTCAGTAGAAAGTAAAATAAAAATGTCAGTTACAAAAAATTAGAATTTTCTGGCTATAATTCGTGTTTTCAGGCTTCAAAGGGTGAAGTTCTACTGAATTATTATTATTCCGTTAATGCATGGTGTCCACTGTAGTGGGCCGAATCATAACTCCCTCAAAATATAACATATTAAAAAACAAGACCCTCCACCCTTTACAGTCATGGACTCAGATTTGGAGGTGCTGATGTTGGGTAGATAGGTGACTCTAAATTGCCCTTAGATGTGAGTGAGTGCATGAATGGTTGTTTGTCTCTGGATGTGGCCCGATGATTGGCTGACGACCAGTCCAGTATGCCACACTAGGCTCCCCAGACCAAAGGGATAAGTAATGTTTTCTCTGTGATTACAGTTCATGAATCTCTTTAACTTGTTTTTAGATCTTGTTCAGTGAGGAACAGGCTGCTCTGGCACAGATTCATAACAAAAGCACAAATATGAAGAGCACCAGGTGTAGTTTGGATATATTACTGCCTTAATTTCCTCTGATGGCTTGAATATCCTACAGATGAAAGTTAATGTGTTATAATACCATTTTGTGTGATTAAGAAATGAATCATCTTAGTAGCAAAACGGTTTTCAGAATACTTTGGACACCAGACTCTTTATTAAAACAGAAATATGGAAAATCCTTAATTAACTATATGATATAAGAGTTTTATTCCAAACTGGGATTAACATGTGCAAAAGAATAACATTATATCTTTTAATGGGCTCCACGCTTACAGCACTTTTCTACCTTGACACACAAAGCCCTGCTTTAAGGGAATTAAACATCAAATTAAACAAAGACTGGCTCTTTCTAAGAGTTATTGGATAACCTAAGCCCTGGGTTCAGCTCTGAATGTAGTACAACTTTAACACACTGAATCCCCTCTATATTAGAAGATCAGACATTAAGTCAAACTCACATTAAATGATAAAAGTTTGGTAATGGTTTATGTTCAAGTCAGACAGTTTTACATTAAAAGATAAAGTTGAAATCATTGTTTCTGTAGAAATGGGTCCACTATTAAACACAGAGCGTTATAGCTGGAATAAAACTCTTCTTAAAGGAGAGTATATATATTTTGGAAAACGGGTCAAAAAGCATCTTATTTGCTCTTTCCTTACCGACTGTATTTGCAGATAATTAACTCAAAAGTCAGAGACAGAGCAGACTCAAGGTAGCCCTGAGAGAAGATATATACTTACTCTTGACTTTTCTCCTTTTCCCATAAAAATAGATACATTTTGATTGTTTTCTCATGATCTTTACTATTTCTTCTTTTTTATTAGGATTAAAATGCTGGTTGCTCTATGATTATGTGTTAATATGGCGTTTCCTCAGGATATAAACCTGTTTTCATTATCTAGAGAGCATCTGTCAGTGTGACCAATGTGCACTAAAAGTGTGTGTCACAGGGCTGTTTGGGGCGTGTCAGACTGTATTTTGTTATTTTGAGGACAAAGCTACAAGCAAGGTGCAAAGAGGATGGATTATGTGCCTTGATATACACAACGGATTAAGTACCTGTTGGATTTAAACAGTTTATTTTCTAATTTTTCTGCAGGCTTTGTTGTCTATTTCCTGCTTAAAACACACTAGACAGCCTGTTTTATTATCTGTGAGCATTAACCTTGGTGAGATTCAGGGGTATGTACACAAATAATAGTAATGTAGCTCTGTGTTGTGTGAAAACCTGTAATTCTATATGTGTTTTTTCTTGTTTCTGGGAATATTATGCGCGCTGGAGCGGGAATGTGAATGGCACACTGTGGAGTGCAACAAAAAAAGTCAGTCTCTCAGCTCTCTGTCTCCTGGATGTGCGTCAATTTCTCTAATGTGTCCTCATAAGAGAAACAATCTTTACTTTAGACTTTAGACCAGGTATGAGGAGGTTTAAAGCACTCTGGCCACAAACAGGAGTGCATGATGATTTGCTATTTTGACAACATGAGCACACGGCGTATAAATGACACATGCCCCACAAGGTCATAAGGAAGGAAAGACACCTTTGCTTCACGCAAAACCCCTTGCACCAGGCACAGGATAGGACCCTCTGTCTTTAGTAGCCACATCAGATTAATCATCGGATGATTGAAGGTCACAAGTCGTAAAGCTTCAGTCTTATAAAGTTGTTTCCTGAACTTCGAGTGTTGCTGGAGCTCTCCAAGCACCCTGAAAGTTTGTGAAGTTGTGCCAGATCATCTGTGATTGTACAAAGTAACAAATGCTTCATCTTATGAGGGGAAATATCTTAAATAACACTGCAGGTTTTCTCCTAATAACAAGTCTTTTCATACTTTTTTCTAGGTCTAAAACAAATATACTCCAAATCAAAGCAAATCCAGCATTGTTTTAGAGACAAAGTCATAAATAAGTCAAGATTTGAACATAATGATCTTATTTTTATGGGTAAACAGAGTAAGATCAAGAGTATAGGTGTTTCTGCTCAGGGCTTCCATAGATTTTTAGTCACCCTGTAATCAGGTATTAACCAGTTTTCCAAACAAAGAAGTCCTATGAGATGTGATATGAGATGTAAAGATGAAGGAATGACCTGATGAGCCGGTGATGGAGGTGGTGGTGGAGCTGGTGGATGTCCAGGATAGTTGACGAGGATGAGTTTGCTGAAGTTGAACTTGTAGGTGAACCTTTTCCCTTTGGTCTTGTGCAGGATGCATTTGTTGTAGTAATATCTGGAAGTAAACCATCACTGCGTCAGCCTACACTCAGACTGTGTCTGTTTGTTCAGGGTGTGTGGGAGTCTGTGGTGTTTTCCTGCAGGGCAGGCTGCAGGAAAATGGCTTTGGCTCCCAGACGGTATGCACAGCATCTGGAGGCATTTTAGATTTTAAATTTTAATTTGACAACGTATGCAGGCAAGATGTACACTTTATTTACACCATCAGCCTCAGGGTGAAGCTGTGCAGAGAGGGAGGATTGTCAATATTTATAAAGAAACAGAACCCCTCTGCTATCAGGCTCAGGATGAGAGGCTAAGCTGCTGTTTGGCTTAAAATATGTATTCAGTTGTAGGCTAAATCTCACAGGCAAGCAACCAGGAGAAAACGAAGCTTAAATCTGAGGAAAATGGCAGAACTACTGCGTTTCTGCTGCGCTGCCTTGAGCCACTGCTTATGATGCATCCCAGTTGATCTCGTAAGTCGGATTCTATGAGTTACAAACAAAGTACATCACTGGGAATGCCAAATTTGGTTGGAATTCCCTACTGGGGAGCTCAACTTTACCAGCTTGCAACTGGTTTCTGTGGGATGGGAAGTAATTCCCATGTACTGTATGTCCCACCTCTCAAGTCAGAGAAACACAGGAGCAAATTCAGTGCTCGACTCATCCTGCCATGATGCGCCACAGGAAGTCCTCCCTATAATATCACTACTCCGTCAGGTCTTGGAGAAGAAACATTTTTCAAGTTTATTTTCACAGTTTTCACCTCTGATATTTGTTAATAATTTAATAAGCAAATGTAATATCCAGTGTGATATCCTTACTACCAACCTTTTCGCTTTAATCAAATGTGATCTACTGTCAAACAGCGCTGTCATATTGTATTCATGTTGTAAATATAGTTAATGTTAAATTCCTTGGCCTTGTTTATAGTCTCACTTTTACTTATTTTATTTCTTTTCCTCCATAAGGAAGTTGATATAGCTTAAAGACTCTGCATGTTGCAACCTGCTTACTCAATTTTTACTTAATTTTTTTATGCACTTATCTATTTTAATGTCTTTATTTGATATTCCTACTGCTATACTGTGTATAAAAGCAACTGAAAAAACTAAATTTCCCCTTTGGGATTAGCAAATTATTTCTGATTCTGATTCTGATTCTGAGGGAAATGGAGCGCACCATAACGCAGTGTTTCTCAAATAGTGGGGCATGACCCTTAAGGAGGGGCGTGACCAAAATGGGGCAGGGGCAACCTGGAATTTTGATTTGCCACCCCATGTGCCAATCCAAAATTCTGCACTGTGATTGGTTATTTTGGTTAGTGTTGTTTAAAGGATGAAAATTTCAATTTGTTGGAACTTAAAATTGAGAGTCAGGACTTCATTTAAGTCTTGAAAGAAAGATGTATTTGAGTTGTCAATACATTATCTTTTGTAAGATATAATAGGATAGGGCTGGGAAATATATCAGTTTGATCAATTATTTTTTCTTGCAGGAGATTTAAAAAGTAAAAATCAAGATTATTTCACCCTTGATTTAATCTGTTACTCATTCTGCCAAGCCTGTTAACACCTTTTCTATTATTTGTTGATGTGGCAATCTGTGAGAGATGAGAACTCCCTCGGGAAAATGGTAAAAGCTGTCTCTAAGATATCTGGAGTTTCTCTCTCCCATCCTCTGTGCCCCGAGTACGAGCTGTTCCCCTCTGGTTATCACCTTTTCACTCCCTCAGCAACAAAAAAATACTCTCTTTTTTTGCCAGTCTTTATCCTGGCCCTAAATGCTAAGAAAAAGAGGAACATGTACATGTACTTGCAGTTTTTTTTTTGTTTGTTTTTGTTTTTTAACCCACGACCCCAAAAGGAATAATGGGTATAGATGATGGATGGATGGAAAATGTAGCAGAGAATTGCTAACTTTAAAAGTACAGACTGGAGACACTGGATTAATTGAGTGGCATCAGATGTTTTGTTAATGAAGGAGGCTTTTGAGTTTAATCCATGGTGGCTGCCATGTTGAAAACTCTTTCTCAAACTAACTTTAGATCAACCTACCAAGAGATAAACAAGTGGAGCTGAAGGTCCAAGGCTCCAGATATACCTGCCTAGCCTACACATCAGCCATATCCCTATCTAAGATTGCAACTAAAGAAAAATGTACAGCTTGTAATTATGATAAATTAAAAGCAAATACAGTGAAAGACCTGCAAACAGAGGTGACATGTTATTATGAACTCGTCTTGTTCTTTCTGTGTCACCTGAGCGCCCGGCTGAGCTTGTCGTAGTTCATGTGCGGTTTGCCCTTCCTCTCTCCCCACAGCCTGGCCAGCCTGTCGGGGTCCCTGATGACGAACTCGCCCCACTCCCCTCCCCAGCCGATTGCTCCGCCCTCGCCGCGCCCCAGCAGCTCCAACAGGAAGTGCCACAGCTGCACCTGTCTGGACCCTGGCGACCATGCTGGCTTGTAGGCCCAGTCGGGGAAAACCACTGCTGGAGGGACACAAGGAAGTTTTGTTAATGTGTGAGACATTTTTGGAAATCACAGAAACAGTGACGGGGTGTTGATGAGTAGCTTTTATTCTTTTTTACAGTGCACTTTCTCCTGCACCTACTCAGGAGCAGTGTAATTTTGACAGCACTTTTTACTTTAGTTTTAGTTTTAGTCTTTTGCCTAAAATATCTATTAGTTTCAGTCATAATTTAGTCATCTAGATTTAGTCTAGATTTAGTTGAGGAAATTTCACATTTTAGTCAACAAAATCTGCTGTAAATTTAGTCGACTAAAATATGAAGTGTAAAGTGTAAGGCATTTTTTATCTGTCCTTGAATTTCTGAAGTCATGTTTTACATTTGGTTTTACATTTCTAATAACCCTTTACTGAATGCTAGTAAAGTCTGAATGTATGAATGAACAGAAACAAATTGAACTTTTGTGTGAAATGCAGTCACCTTTATTTAGGCTACCTGGCAGAGCATCTCAGTTACAATACCAGAACTGACACCAAACAGTGAACCTGCTCTACATGAATATATCAATTCATAAAGAGAGGAGCTCTGATTGGATCACTCCCCAACTTATCCCACCACCACCAAGCTAAGGCAGTTGTGACTGGATGTCCCTCTTAACTCATCCAACCTTTCCACACAACCAAAGTAGCTGTGATTGGATATATTCCTAACTTGTCCCTACTTTCTACATGACCAAATTAGGTCTGATTGGATTAAGTCTCTGTCAGACATTTTAGTCTAGTTTTATTATTTGTTGACGAAAAGGTTGTTGACAAAAACTATGACGAAAATAATTAGTCAACAAAATTAACACTGGTCAGGAGGACCAAAGCCTGTCAAATGTTGTGTAATCTGGCCTTCACCACTAGTTGGGGCTGTAACTGCGGTCTTCGTTCCTGCATCCATCCCATTGTTGCATTATGAGGCTTTTAAATAAGCAACCGGCTTCAAGAAATACCATTGTTCAACTTGAAGCAGTTCAGAAGTATTCTTTGCCATGAAATAAAGTACTGAGGCATCATTGGGTGGCACATTTATATCGACTAAATCAATGTATAAAAATATTACCCATGGACTTGTAGACGTTAACCTGTTAAGAGGACTAGAGGCTGGGCCAGCAGTGCTAACGTTGTATGAGTGCTGCTACATTGAGAATGTGGATAAGGGAACTTTCAGAGTATACTGGCTTGGAGAGACTAACTAATATTGAGACATTTTGTCCAGCTCTGGGAACCATATAATAACATTATAGAAGCCAGGAACATAGGCTTCACGCGAACAGAAACTGTAAAATGTACAATGTGCTCTATGCGAATGAGATCTGGTGACTGTGGAGGCCACTGGAGTACAGTAAACTCATTGTTATGTTCAAGAAACCAGTTTGAGATGATCTGAGCTTTCAGATGTGGATCATTATCCTGCTGGAAGAAGACATCAGCTTATTCACCAAGCTTATTAGGCACTTAGATGAATTTACATGTTGGAAAAACTACTGACAGCAGTAGTAGAGACACATCAGATCAGGCAGCATTTTTCCAGTCTTCTATCGTCCAGTTTTGATGAGCTTGTGTGAATTTAAAGGTCAGAAGTTTTGACACAACTTCACCAACTTCCAAGGTGCTTGGAGAGAAAAAGTCTTGAAGAGATCAGAAGAGCTCCAGCAACAACTTTATTAGACTGACCCTGATGAAGGCCACAAGCCGAAACGCATTGGTCTAATAAAGTTGTTTCCTGAACTACTAGTGTTGCTGGAGCTCTTGTGCGAATTTTAGCCTCGTTTTCTGGTTCTTAGCTGACAGAGGTGGCACCAGGTGTGGTCCTCCTCTGCTGTAGCTTCTAGATTTGACAGTCTTCTGCACACTTTGGTTGTAATGAGTGGCTGTTTGAGTTACTGTCACCTTTTTATTGTCTCCGCTGACCTCACATTCACTTTGCAGCTCACTGAATATTTTCTCTTTTTTGGACCATTCTCTGCAAACCCTAGAGATGTTTGTGCATGACTTTCCTGGCAGATCTGCAGTTTCTGAAATTATCAAACCTGCCTATTGGCCACCACATTTAAAGTCACTTGAATCACCTTTCCTCTGCATTCTGATGCTCGGTTTGGACTTCAGCATGTCTACTTTCCTAAATGCATTGAGTTGCTGCCATGTATTGGCTGTAGAGCTTGTATACCCAATGAGGTGGCCAGTGAAAGTTTTTCTGCTCTTATGTAGGTCATACCTTCATCATCCTGAGAAAATAAGCAGCATCACACTAAATGATGTGCATCAAGGGGAACAGAAATGCTCCATACACCTGCTCATACCAGGCACTGCACTAATGCTCTCTGCATATTAAAAGCAACTGCATGTATGCTGATAGTATTTAAAACAGTCTTTTACTCAAATTAAGCAGACGCTCTGTGTGATGTCAATCTCATATTTACATATTCTGCTTCAGTTGTCTTGTGTGTTTAGGGACTGTTTGAGCTCCAAGTGTGCTTTTGTGCAGACATCTTTCTTCTCCCTTGACTCTTTGTTTGTCCATTTGTTCATAATATGTTAATGTGTTTGTCTAACAATGTGTCACAAATAGCTTTTATTAGATGTCGACGAAACATGGGAAAAACGAAACATTTCAACACAGCAAATTAGCAATTAACACATTTTTGAAGCAGAGAGGCCGTTGAATAGAAGTGTTGTGAAAGGCCATGGAGAGGGTGTGAGAGCGTGTAATTACTTCTTTCATTATCTGTTCATGTGATCGGGAAGTTTGTTTTTCCAGTGAGCTTGGACTAATTACTGCGTCATTATGAGGAAACAATTTCAGGCTCATTATTTTGGGTTCATGACACCATTATTTGTCGCAGAGGTTGAAGATTTCACAATAAAACGGATATTTCTGGAGTCCCTCTCTTTGACATGAGGAGAAGATTACGGAGCGTGTGCAGCTTCAACCCTGATTATTTGGTTTGCGTCAGAGCAGAAAACATCACATCTGATCTTTGACAAAAAGATAAAAATAAAATACAATAACATCAGAAATTCAGTGAGTAGGAAAACTATTTTATCTCAGTGCCTGGCAGCCAAACCAAATAAAAAACCTGTCCAATAAAATATCTGTTTTTATCATTTCAGAGTCAGAAGATCACTCAAAAACTTTCATTTCATGATCATCCATCCATTCATTATCTAAAGTGCTTATCTCTTTTGGGGTCGCAAGGGGTTGGAGTCCATCCCAGACATTGGGGTGAGAGGCAGGGTACACCCTGAACCAGCTGCCAACCAATCGCAGGGCCACATAAAGAGACAGACAACCAGTCACAGTCACAACCACACCTCAGAGTCACCAGATCATTGTTCTGCCTGGTATTCGGAGATCCTGTGAGCATAGGGCGTTAGTTTAATTGTTTATTTCTGTTATGTTGTACCCTGTTTACCTTTAGAATAATTTATCTTTGTGTTAAAGGATTTTTAGGTTTTTGGAAGGTTTTAAATTTTAGTTTGTAAGTCTTTTAGTTTTTCTAGTGTTTCTCAGTTTGCCCTTTTTGTAAACTTACTTCCTCTCTTTTTTAATAAAAAATAACTTTAATTTATACCATTTAAAATCTGGTTTATTTATGTTGCTTCCCTTCTCCCCACTGAGCCGGGATGTAACAATGGCCAAAAAATAATCTTAAGAAAATGTGTTGATTTCAATCAGTCAATCTTTATTTGTATAGCACTAGTTCATAACAAGTGTTATCTTTACAATAGAGCATACTCTTCATTTATAGATACACATATATACAAATATACATATAAATAAATATATTTGTATATACACAAACATACATCCAGAGATGTATCCATCCAGGCAGAGACAAAGGGAGTAAAATCACATTTGTCTAATAAATAAATCATTCAATCTTTGTTTGTATAGCACTATAATTGTTGAATATAGTTTTTTAAAGGTAAGCCCCTTAAGATGTGGCATCTCTTTTTCAAGAGGGTCCTCATGCCTATATGATTGTTAAAATGTTACTATGAATGAATTATCAATACAACCATAGATAGAGAGATCAGTCTTATATTAACATTAATATCTATAGGCCTAATGAATATAATCTGGAGAGGACTGATGTTGATTAACATAGCAGCATCTAGCTGAACTGTCATTAAAACGGGTTTAATTGGTGTAAAAGTATGAATTTATGTTAAATGATGTCGTTTCTGTTGATGGTTGATGCAGGACAGAAGAGTCATCCATGATTATTTGTCAAGGTCAAACTAATACATGTGTGCTATTTGCAGGAATGATCATGTATTTAATTTAGTTGATCTCCTAAAGTTAAAATAAGGAACTGTTATGATAATGGTATGGGGCTAAAGATGAGGTAAAAGGCCTCTGATAGGAGACGGATGTTGCCTCCATTTTTAGGTAAAAGTGCCTCACAGCTGTTGTTAAAACTGCCAACAGGGGGCACCACCCGTAGTTGGAAAAAAGGTTAGATTATTTATTTGTTAATAGATAATCTATCTTTACCTATAATGCTGATTGATCAATAGTGTTGTTCATTATTTTTTTAAAGATGTTTTAAAGTGTTTCTCCAGTTTTATTTTATCATGTTTCCGTCAGTTAGATACACATGGCACAGCATGAATATGAAATGACTCTGACAAAAACACGACTAATCTCCTGAACATCACTGAAGAGACACAAACAAACGCAGCTCCAAACTTACTTCTGCTCCAGTAAGGTGATGAAAGGTGTCCCACTGAGGAGCTGCAGCTGCACTGCATCTGCAAACACAACACCAAGTAAGAAAACAGGCAGAAACCACACAACGGCCTCGTCGTTTTGAGCAACATCAGATGGAAGTCGGGAAGGGAAAAAGTTGGCTGAAGGAAACTCTAATTAGCCGTCATGTGGTGTTAAATTAGGGCCCAGATTACTGCAGATTCTTCCTCAAGTCCTCGCATTTTGATTTATCTGGAGAAACAAAACAAAAAGGAGACTCCTCATCTCTGGAGCAGACAATAGCTGCATAATTAGAGGTAAATATAAGGAATATTGATCTCCTTCAGTTCATAATATGCTTGAAATTACATCTACAGATTCAATAGCTGCTTTGTGATTGGATTAAAGTCTTTGCAGTCACGTAAATATGAGACAGCATCATTTCCCCTGCAGATACTGTTTAGTCTTCTCTATATTTTTCTATAATTTCACCCTATAAACACACACAATGTCCGCCCACAGGCACGATGACCTTTCCTGGCAATTTGGAGCACCTTCATCCTCCCTGGAAGGCTGAAAACTCATCTCTCCAAGAAGTCCTTCACACAATCTTTCCTCCTCTGAATGATGTCTCTTTTCCTATAAGCCCTCTTCCACGAGCTGTAATATCCTCTTATCTTGGAGCAACAAGAAAACGATGTTTCCCCTTAGCTCTGTATTTTATTTCCCTTTTTCCCGAGCAGCTCTGCGCTCAAACACGATCACCGCAGGGTCGTTATCAGGAAAAGTAGGGGAGCAAAACGAAAGAAGAGTTTGATTCAAGGGCCAGTTTCGACAATAGAGGGGCGCTAAGTGGGATCATTTTGAAGGACAGACAGAAAAACAAATCAGGATCAATTAAAACGCTAAATTACATTCATGCGTAAACAGTTCTGCATCCAGAGGCAGAGCAAATGATCATGTCTCTGCAGTTTCATCCAACCTTCAGCATCAACATCTGCCTCTCTCCACTACAAAATGAGTTCACTGTCCTCCAGTGGCCTCCACAGTCACCAGATCTCAGTCCATTAGAGTATTTTGGATGAACTGGCATTAACCAAATTGGTAACCTGGCTCACCAGATGGACCATTTAACATATTTCACTGGTCCATCTGGGAAATAGCTCATAGACAGTGTCTGGGAGGGGAGAACCTTCCTTTTTACAACTTATTCCCACTAAACTGAGTTAATAATTCGGTAAAGGAAGAACAACAGTTACTAAATAGACAGACAAGATCAATTAAAAAATGGATACAATAAATAATGAGAAAGCAAATAAATAACAAATTAATTTAAAGGAAACAAATACACATATTTACATTGTGACACATGTCACCAAGATGTTTCAATCATTGTACCTGAACGTTAGTATTGGTTTATAGTCAGACCAGTTCAAAGTTCAAAGTTCAACAGTCAGTCTGAGTCCACAGCTGGTAAGGGTAATGTAAGGCTGCCAGATCTTTAAAAAGGTATCATATTTGTTTCTCATGATGTAAGAGATCTTCTCTAAAGGCAAACAGGTCATCATTTCTGATATCCATTTTGATAAAGAAAGGGTGGAATCCAACCTCTAGGTTAACGGGATACATTTTCTGGAGACAGCATGAGTATACTCATGATTTTAGTCAGTGTGTCACATATATCATGTAGTAACGAATTGGTCAATTGCTCCATCAATCATATCACAAATGGGCCTACATGATGATGTAGTAGGTGGATGCTACTGCGCTACAGAACGTGAGCCACTAAATAAAACAAACTTTCCTCAAAACATGTTGGAAGTGGAGCCAAAATATCCTTTTTATAGAGAAGTTTGTAGTGTTGATATTTGTTTATCATTTAATAAAGAAATGCGGTCCTGATCTGATAAAACTGCTACTGCAGATGTTAGCATAAATGCTAATCTCTGTACATGCAGTCACTTCCTGCTGTCCTCTCGCTCGTAGCTCACATCGTAGATTGGAGCTTGGTAAGATGGATCTGCCTGATTACAGACATTGAATCAGGGGGATCCAGCTGCTGTGCAAGGTTACCAAATTGGTGCCAGATTTCAGCAGGTGCCCCTTGTGTTAAGACACTGGATTTGACAGATTTCATGTCTGTCGTCGGGCTGATGCATTTGTTACAAGTCAGAAAGTGACTGGACCAATCAGAATGCTCAGAGGTGTGGTTCAGCTGTGTAGAGGGAGAAGCAGCTGCACAAGTGCTCTGTCACACTGAGGAGATGTTAAACACACTATAGTGAGGACAAAACTCGAAGAACTCTACTCCTCATGACACAGTATGACAAGAAAATCATGTTCACTGCAATCAGCCACAAACTTTAATTAAACATTTGATTTCCTCTATGACTGCTGGATTTTACAGCAGAAACTCAATAACTCTCTTATTTGTAGTCCAAAATGTTGGCACCTAATATGGACCAAAATCATCTGCCAAGTCTCGACAAAAATCTCATTTTACAATATCAAAGGGAAGAGCAAGGCCGTCAGAGTGAATATTGAATTCACTTACTGAAGGCAATACAGGCCTTATTATTCAGTTAATAAATCGTGAACAGAATGTTTATCTTCACATCAGCTACATTTATTTTCCATTTGGTGTTACTGTAATTTTTGCGATCAAATGATTTTATTACCTCCGCCATGGAGGTTTTGCTTTTGCCAGCGTTTGTCAGTCTGTCTGTGAACAAGATAACTAAAAAAGTTTATATTTTAGGAAATGTTGATCAGCATGATCTAGGGGCTAAAAGTTTATATTCAGCAGAGAAAAATATGATGAGGATAGATTTATAATTAGTCGATGGATCTGAAACTAGGTCTGAGTTTTGCTTTGTAAGCAATAAGCCGGTTGGAACAGTAGGGAACAAAAATTAGAGCAAAAATGTTTCTCAGCACTTTTATGCAAATGTTCATATTCATATTTAATGTCTGTTTTGTCATTAGATGACAAATTAAAGCTTGTCCTGATTAAGAATCCAATCATTAAATATAAATCTATAGTTAATCCAGACATGCAGCAGCACAGTGATCACTACAATCAAAGATAATAAATAAATCATCAGGCCAGTCAAGCACAAAAGGGCGACTATGAGGGGATTTTTTAAAGTAGGTTAAGTAGAAGTCATTTAACCAATCACATTTAAGAACTCTCCCTCTCAATCATCTTATTTACAAAGAGCTAGTTAAAGAATCATTGCTAAGTGTAATAATAAAAATCATTCAGACAGCCTGGTTACCTCGACTGGAGCAGGAGTGGACGAGGCTTCGTCAGATGAATGACAATGATCGGTGTGTCTGCCGGCCTCCTCAAAGAGTCTGAGACGACTGAAGGATGGATGAACCGAGTCTTAAACCCTCAATCTGATCTCACCCCAAACCACACACACACACACACACACACACACACACATGAACACACAAACCTCCCCCTCCCATCCATGAATTAAGGAGAAGAGGTCGAGACTGAAAGACCTGCCGCTGATTTAATGATGTTAGTCCACTTTAATATTTTTTATGTTTTAGGTTATTGTCAACACGCAGGGTCTAATGAACATGAAATTTGAAGAACACTTTAAGGGATTTCCTAAAAACTTTTAACACAAATGTCCTCTCTGATTTTAGGACAGACTTATTAGAGTTTAGAGGCCATAGGTAAAAGGTCAAAGTCACATGGCCTTTATTTTTTTTATATAATATCTCAAGAAGACTGATTAAAACAGGGTTTCTGCAGAAATCAGTCAGTCAAATGTAATGCTTTTTAATGCATTTCAATGCTACTGTAAAATTTGTAATGCCATGACCGTGAACTCAAGAAAAATTACACAGGTTATTTTTTTGTAAAAGATGATTTTTTATATGAAAGCTGTCCCTACAAATACTAATGTAAGCGATGTGGGTGTGTGAAGGACTAAATCAGTCAAAACAGGTTCAGGTTCTTTCTCATAACTATAAGTGAGCTCCGACGCCTACTACAGTCAACTCATTGCTTCTCTTCTTATTCTCTCCCCTCTCTCTGTCCTCTCAGCTATCTGCTGTACCAGAATGTCAACATTACTGTAAACTTGTATGTGTATCAACGCAGCAATTACCTAAGAACAAACTAAAATTATGTCTGCATAACATCATAATAAACATATGTCCTAACTATTACTGTGATTATGTTTGCTACAGCATATTTGGTCCTTCTTAGCATGTCCCATTTTCACTCTTACACTAATCTTAAACATATCAGAACTGATGGAGCTGAGAGAGAACTGATATTACACAGGAGGGTGACCACTAGTTCCTCCACCTGGTCCAGCCCGCCGGCCACTTTCCAAACATCCCGTTTTAGGGCAATTGTACCCAATCAGCCACAAACAATAATTGCAATGGTTCCGCATTATTAAGCGGATGTACATATCTGATGAATCAGAATTTAGAATTATATATTATTATCGATATATTTCAGCAAATATTTTTCTTGAAAACTACCGAAAGAATTTCTAATGCCAATGAGAATCAAATTTAATGATTTTTAATGTCATTTAAGGCCTGATTTTTTGCATAATCAATTAATGACTATTAATGCTTTTTAATGTCCTGCAAAAACCCTGCAAAAGGTGAACTGATTAATTTCCATAAGTCAGGGGTCACTTGTCCTCATGTTTATCCCTTGCTTGGAAATGCAGAACCTTAAGCAAGCTTAGAGACATTTTCTTTGGCTTAATTTTAAGTGTAACCTGACACACCAGATGGACTGTGCAATATATTTCACTAGTCCATCAGAAAAGAGCCCATAGGAAGTGTTTGGGGAGGGCAGAACCATTCAGAAGCATATTCAGCAGGTGATTGGACGATCGTTTCATCAATCACATTCATTACGGTCCAACAAAATAACATAGTAGGAGGAGAGAATGTGAGGAGTTTGGTAAGACAAACTCTTGTCTAATCATGTTGGAAGTGGATCAAAAATATTCTTACAATAGAGAAATTTGTAGTGCTGATATTCACTTTTCATTTAATAAAGAAATGCGGTCCAGATCTGATAAAACTGCTACTGAAGATGTTAGCATCTATGCTAATCTCTGCACAAGCACTCACTTCCTGCTGTTGACTCACTCGTAGCTCCCACCTCGTCCTGCTCTGCTCCTGGGTTGCAGCCCAAAAGTGGGTCGCAGATTTAACTTAATACATTTTTATACCCTAAAATAATTTATTTGAATTTTCTGTGACTTTATCTGTCAGTTTAGATGGTGAGCATCAGCGTTTATATCAGTGTTATTTTTTGATATCAAAGGGAATATTAAGGGCAGTTTAAAACAAAGTTTTGCAAAGTAAAACTAGAAAAACCTGAAATTTTAGGAAATAAACATCTGCAGGAGATTTGTAGTTTTTGCCTTACAATCCTCGTGACTTCAGAATTGCTTGACAACTCATTACTTATTAATAAACGGAGCAGCTGCTGATTAAATGTATCTTAAAGGGTAAATTCACGTTTTTTGAAACCTCTAACTTCAGAAACTCCGAACTTACTCGAATCAAATGCATCATTTATTAAAATGTTTTATTAAGGTCAAACTCTAAAACAAAATAGCTTCAATGCTTTCTGAAAAAATAAA
>JBAMNC010000348.1:0-189224 GCA_037902135.1 Cetoscarus ocellatus | reverse complement strand
TTGCTGCCATGTATTGGCTGTAGAGCTTGTATACCCAATGAGGTGGCCAGTGAAAGTTTTTCTGCTCTTATGTAGGTCATACCTTCATCATCCTGAGAAAATAAGCAGCATCACACTAAATGATGTGCATCAAGGGGAACAGAAAATGCTCCATACACCTGCTCATACCAGGCACTGCACTAATGCTCTCTGCATATTAAAAGCAACTGCATGTATGCTGATAGTATTTAAAACAGTCTTTTACTCAAATTAAGCAGACGCTCTGTGTGATGTCAATCTCATATTTACATATTCTGCTTCAGTTGTCTTGTGTGTTTAGGGACTGTTTGAGCTCCAAGTGTGCTTTTGTGCAGACATCTTTCTTCTCCCTTGACTCTTTGTTTGTCCATTTGTTCATAATATGTTAATGTGTTTGTCTAACAATGTGTCACAAATAGCTTTTATTAGATGTCGACGAAACATGGAAAAACGAAACATTTCAACACAGCAAATTAGCAATTAACACATTTTTGAAGCAGAGAGGCCGTTGAATAGAAGTGTTGTGAAAGGCCATGGAGAGGGGGTGTGAGAGCGTGTAATTACTTCTTTCATTATCTGTTCATGTGATCGGGAAGTTTGTTTTTCCAGTGAGCTTGGACTAATTACTGCGTCATTATGAGGAAACAATTTCAGGCTCATTATTTTTGGGTTCATGACACCATTATTTGTCGCAGAGGTTGAAGATTTCACAATAAACGGATAATTTCTGGAGTCCCTCTCTTTGACATGAGGAGAAGATTACGGAGCGTGTGCAGCTTCAACCCTGATTATTTGGTTTGCGTCAGAGCAGAAAACATCACATCTGATCTTTGACAAAAAGATAAAAATAAAATACAATAACATCAGAAATTCAGTGAGTAGGAAAACTATTTTATCTCAGTGCCTGGCAGCCAAACCAAATAAAAAAACCTGTCCAATAAAATATCTGTTTTTTATCATTTCAGAGTCAGAAGATCACTCAAAAACTTTCATTTCATGATCATCCATCCATTCATTATCTAAAGTGCTTATCTCTTTTGGGGTCGCAAGGGGTTGGAGTCCATCCAGACATTGGGGTGAGAGGCAGGGTACACCCTGAACCAGCTGCCAACCAATCGCAGGGCCACATAAAGAGACAGACAACCAGTCACAGTCACAACCACACCTCAGAGTCACCAGATCATTGTTCTGCCTGGTATTCGGAGATCCTGTGAGCATAGGGCGTTAGTTTAATTGTTTATTTCTGTTATGTTGTACCCTGTTTACCTTTAGAATAATTTATCTTTGTGTTTAAAGGATTTTTAGGTTTTTGGAAGGTTTTAAATTTTAGTTTGTAAGTCTTTTAGTTTTTCTAGTGTTTCTCAGTTTGCCCTTTTTGTAAACTTACTTCCTCTCTTTTTTTTTAATAAAAATAACTTTAATTTATACCATTTAAATCTGGTTTATTTATGTTGCTTCCTTCTCCCCACTGAGCCGGGATGTAACAATGGCCAAAAAATAATCTTAAGAAAATGTGTTGATTTCAATCAGTCAATCTTTATTTGTATAGCACTAGTTCATAACAAGTGTTATCTTTACAATAGAGCATACTCTTCATTTATAGATACACATATATACAAATATACATATAAATAAATATATTTGTATATACACAAACATACATCCAGAGATGTATCCATCCAGGCAGAGACAAGGGAGTAAAATCACATTTGTCTAATAAATAAATCATTCAATCTTTGTTTGTATATAGCAACGAGTGAAGTGTTGAATATAGTTTTTTATAAGGTAAGCCCCTTAAGATGTGGCATCTCTTTTTCAAGAGGGTCCTCATGCCTATATGATTGTTAAAATGTTACTATGAATGAATTATCAATACAACCTTGGATAGAGAGATCAGTCTTATATAACATTAATATCTATAGGCCTAATGAATATAATCTGGAGAGGACTGATGTTGATTACACATAGCAGCATCTAGCTGAACTGTCATTAAAACGGGTTTAATTGGTCTAAAAGTATGAATTTATGTTAAATGATGTCGTTTCTGTTGATGGTTGATGCAGGACAGAAGAGTCATCCATGATTATTTGTCAAGGTCAAACTAATACATGTGTGCTATTTGCAGGAATGATCATGTATTTAATTTAGTTGATCTCCTAAAGTTAAAATAAGGAACTGTTATGATAATGGTATGGGGCTAAAGATGAGGTAAAAGGCCTCTGATAGGAGACGGATGTTGCCTCCATTTTTAGGTAAAAGTGCCTCACAGCTGTTGTTAAAACTGCCAACAGGGGGCACCACCCGTAGTTGGAAAAAAGGTTAGATTATTTATTTGTTAATAGATAATCTATCTTTACCTATAATGCTGATTGATCAATAGTGTTGTTCATTATTTTTTTAAAGATGTTTTAAAGTGTTTCTCCAGTTTTATTTTATCATGTTTCCGTCAGTTAGATACACATGGCACAGCATGAATATGAAATGACTCTGACAAAAACACGACTAATCTCCTGAACATCACTGAAGAGACACAAACAAACGCAGCTCCAAACTTACTTCTGCTCCAGTAAGGTGATGAAAGGTGTCCCACTGAGGAGCTGCAGCTGCACTGCATCTGCAAACACAACACCAAGTAAGAAAACAGGCAGAAACCACACAACGGCCTCGTCGTTTTGAGCAACATCAGATGGAAGTCGGGAAGGGAAAAAGTTGGCTGAAGGAAACTCTAATTAGCCGTCATGTGGTGTTAAATTAGGGCCCAGATTACTGCAGATTCTTCCTCAAGTCCTCGCATTTTGATTTATCTGGAGAAACAAAACAAAAAGGAGACTCCTCATCTCTGGAGCAGACAATAGCTGCATAATTAGAGGTAAATATAAGGAATATTGATCTCCTTCAGTTCATAATATGCTTGAAATTACATCTACAGATTCAATAGCTGCTTTGTGATTGGATTAAAGTCTTTGCAGTCACGTAAATATGAGACAGCATCATTTCCCCTGCAGATACTGTTTAGTCTTCTCTATATTTTTCTATAATTTCACCCTATAAACACACACAATGTCCGCCCACAGGCACGATGACCTTTCCTGGCAATTTGGAGCACCTTCATCCTCCCTGGAAGGCTGAAAACTCATCTCTCCAAGAAGTCCTTCACACAATCTTTCCTCCTCTGAATGATGTCTCTTTTCCTATAAGCCCTCTTCCACGAGCTGTAATATCCTCTTATCTTGGAGCAACAAGAAAACGATGTTTCCCCTTAGCTCTGTATTTTATTTCCCTTTTTCCCGAGCAGCTCTGCGCTCAAACACGATCACCGCAGGGTCGTTATCAGGAAAAGTAGGGGAGCAAAACGAAAGAAGAGTTTGATTCAAGGGCCAGTTTCGACAATAGAGGGGCGCTAAGTGGGATCATTTTGAAGGACAGACAGAAAAACAAATCAGGATCAATTAAAACGCTAAATTACATTCATGCGTAAACAGTTCTGCATCCAGAGGCAGAGCAAATGATCATGTCTCTGCAGTTTCATCCAACCTTCAGCATCAACATCTGCCTCTCTCCACTACAAAATGAGTTCACTGTCCTCCAGTGGCCTCCACAGTCACCAGATCTCAGTCCATTAGAGTATTTTGGATGAACTGGCATTAACCAAATTGGTAACCTGGCTCACCAGATGGACCATTTAACATATTTCACTGGTCCATCTGGGAAATAGCTCATAGACAGTGTCTGGGAGGGGAGAACCTTCCTTTTTACAACTTATTCCCACTAAACTGAGTTAATAATTCGGTAAAGGAAGAACAACAGTTACTAAATAGACGGACAAGATCAATTAAATAATGGATACAATAAATAATGAGAAAGCAAATAAATAACAAATTAATTTAAAGGAAACAAATACACATATTTACATTGTGACACATGTCACCAAGATGTTTCAATCATTGTACCTGAACGTTAGTATTGGTTTATAGTTAGACCAGTTCAAAGTTCAAAGTTCAACAGTCAGTCTGAGTCCACAGCTGGTAAGGGTAATGAAAGGCTGCCAGATCTTTAAAAAGGTATCATATTTGTTTCTCATGATGTAAGAGATCTTCTCTAAAGGCAAACAGGTCATCATTTCTGATATCCATTTTGATAAAGAAAGGGTGGAATCCAACCTCTAGGTTAACGGGATACATTTTCTGGAGACAGCATGAGTATACTCATGATTTTAGTCAGTGTGTCACATATATCATGTAGTAACCAATTGGTCAATTGCTCCATCAATCATATCACAAATGGGCCTACATGATGATGTAGTAGGTGGATGCTACTGCGCTACAGAACGTGAGCCACTAAATAAAACAAACTTTCCTCAAAACATGTTGGAAGTGGAGCCAAAATATCCTTTTTATAGAGAAGTTTGTAGTGTTGATATTTGTTTATCATTTAATAAAGAAATGCGGTCCTGATCTGATAAAACTGCTACTGCAGATGTTAGCATAAATGCTAATCTCTGTACATGCAGTCACTTCCTGCTGTCCTCTCGCTCGTAGCTCACATCGTAGATTGGAGCTTGGTAAGATGGATCTGCCTGATTACAGACATTGAATCAGGGGGATCCAGCTGCTGTGCAAGGTTACCAAATTGGTGCCAGATTTCAGCAGGTGCCCCTTGTGTTAAGACACTGGATTTGACAGATTTCATGTCTGTCGTCGGGCTGATGCATTTGTTACAAGTCAGAAAGTGACTGGACCAATCAGAATGCTCAGAGGTGTGGTTCAGCTGTGTAGAGGGAGAAGCAGCTGCACAAGTGCTCTGTCACACTGAGGAGATGTTAAACACACTATAGTGAGGACAAAACTCGAAGAACTCTACTCCTCATGAAACAGTATGACAAGAAAATCATGTTCACTGCAATCAGCCACAAACTTTAATTAAACATTTGATTTCCTCTATGACTGCTGGATTTTACAGCAGAAACTCAATAACTCTCTTATTTGTAGTCCAAAATGTTGGCACCTAATATGGACCAAAATCATCTGCCAAGTCTCGACAAAAATCTCATTTTACAATATCAAAGGGAAGAGCAAGGCCGTCAGAGTGAATATTGAATTCACTTACTGAAGGCAATACAGGCCTTATTATTCAGTTAATAAATCGTGAACAGAATGTTTATCTTCACATCAGCTACATTTATTTTCCATTTGGTGTTACTGTAATTTTTGCGATCAAA
Source organism: Cetoscarus ocellatus (assembly GCA_037902135.1). Taxonomy (NCBI): domain Eukaryota; kingdom Metazoa; phylum Chordata; class Actinopteri; order Labriformes; family Labridae; genus Cetoscarus; species Cetoscarus ocellatus. Next base: position 183,988 of record JBAMNC010000348.1, on the reverse strand, counting down.
TGATTTTATTACCTCCGCCATGGAGGTTTTGCTTTTGCCAGCGTTTGTCAGTCTGTCTGTGAACAAGGTAACTAAAAAAGTTTATATTTTAGGAAATGTTGATCAGCATGATCTAGGGGCTAAAAGTTTATATTCAGCAGAGAAAAATATGATGAGGACAGATTTATAATTAGTCGATGGATCTGAAACTAGGTCTGAGTTTTGCTTTGTAAGCAATAAGCCGGTTGGAACAGTAGGGAACAAAAATTAGAGCAAAAATGTTTCTCAGCACTTTTATGCAAATGTTCATATTCATATTTAATGTCTGTTTTGTCATTAGATGACAAATTAAAGCTTGTCCTGATTAAGAATCCAATCATTAAATATAAATCTATAGTTAATCCAGACATGCAGCAGCACAGTGATCACTACAATCAAAGATAATAAATAAATCATCAGGCCAGTCAAGCACAAAAGGGCGACTATGAGGGGATTTTTTAAAGTAGGTTAAGTAGAAGTCATTTAACCAATCACATTTAAGAACTCTCCCTCTCAATCATCTTATTTACAAAGAGCTAGTTAAAGAATCATTGCTAAGTGTAATAATAAAAATCATTCAGACAGCCTGGTTACCTCGACTGGAGCAGGAGTGGACGAGGCTTCGTCAGATGAATGACAATGATCGGTGTGTCTGCCGGCCTCCTCAAAGAGTCTGAGACGACTGAAGGATGGATGAACCGAGTCTTAAACCCTCAATCTGATCTCACCCCAAACCACACACACACACACACACACACACACACATGAACACACAAACCTCCCCCTCCCATCCATGAATTAAGGAGAAGAGGTCGAGACTGAAAGACCTGCCGCTGATTTAATGATGTTAGTCCACTTTAATATTTTTTATGTTTTAGGTTATTGTCAACACGCAGGTCTAATGAACATGAAATTTGAAGAACACTTTAAGGGATTTCCTAAAAACTTTTAACACAAATGTCCTCTCTGATTTTAGGACAGACTTATTAGAGTTTAGAGGCCATAGGTAAAAGGTCAAAGTCACATGGCCTTTATTTTTTTTATATAATATCTCAAGAAGACTGATTAAAACAGGGTTTCTGCAGAAATCAGTCAGTCAAATGTAATGCTTTTTAATGCATTTCAATGCTACTGTAAAATTTGTAATGCCATGACCGTGAACTCAAGAAAAATTACACAGGTTATTTTTTTGTAAAAGATGATTTTTTATATGAAAGCTGTCCCTACAAATACTAATGTAAGCGATGTGGGTGTGTGAAGGACTAAATCAGTCAAAACAGGTTCAGGTTCTTTCTCATAACTATAAGTGAGCTCCGACGCCTACTACAGTCAACTCATTGCTTCTCTTCTTATTCTCTCCCCTCTCTCTGTCCTCTCAGCTATCTGCTGTACCAGAATGTCAACATTACTGTAAACTTGTATGTGTATCAACGCAGCAATTACCTAAGAACAAACTAAAATTATGTCTGCATAACATCATAATAAACATATGTCCTAACTATTACTGTGATTATGTTTGCTACAGCATATTTGGTCCTTCTTAGCATGTCCCATTTTCACTCTTACACTAATCTTAAACATATCAGAACTGATGGAGCTGAGAGAGAACTGATATTACACAGGAGGGTGACCACTAGTTCCTCCACCTGGTCCAGCCCGCCGGCCACTTTCCAAACATCCCGTTTTAGGGCAATTGTACCCAATCAGCCACAAACAATAATTGCAATGGTTCCGCATTATTAAGCGGATGTACATATCTGATGAATCAGAATTTAGAATTATATATTATTATCGATATATTTCAGCAAATATTTTTCTTGAAAACTACCGAAAGAATTTCTAATGCCAATGAGAATCAAATTTAATGATTTTTAATGTCATTTAAGGCCTGATTTTTTGCATAATCAATTAAATGACTATTAATGCTTTTTAATGTCCTGCAAAAACCCTGCAAAAGGTGAACTGATTAATTTCCATAAGTCAGGGGTCACTTGTCCTCATGTTTATCCCTTGCTTGGAAATGCAGAACCTTAAGCAAGCTTAGAGACATTTTCTTTGGCTTAATTTTAAGTGTAACCTGACACACCAGATGGACTGTGCAATATATTTCACTAGTCCATCAGAAAAGAGCCCATAGGAAGTGTTTGGGGAGGGCAGAACCATTCAGAAGCATATTCAGCAGGTGATTGGACGATCGTTTCATCAATCACATTCATTACGGTCCAACAAAATAACATAGTAGGAGGAGAGAATGTGAGGAGTTTGGTAAGACAAACTCTTGTCTAATCATGTTGGAAGTGGATCAAAAATATTCTTACAATAGAGAAATTTGTAGTGCTGATATTCACTTTTCATTTAATAAAGAAATGCGGTCCAGATCTGATAAAACTGCTACTGAAGATGTTAGCATCTATGCTAATCTCTGCACAAGCACTCACTTCCTGCTGTTGACTCACTCGTAGCTCCCACCTCGTCCTGCTCTGCTCCTGGGTTGCAGCCCAAAAGTGGGTCGCAGATTTAACTTAATACATTTTTATACCCTAAAATAATTTATTTGAATTTTCTGTGACTTTATCTGTCAGTTTAGATGGTGGAGCATCAGCGTTTATATCAGTGTTATTTTTTGATATCAAAGGGAATATTAAGGGCAGTTTAAAACAAAGTTTTGCAAAGTAAAACTAGAAAAACCTGAAATTTTAGGAAATAAACATCTGCAGGAGATTTGTAGTTTTTGCCTTACAATCCTCGTGACTTCAGAATTGCTTGACAACTCATTACTTATTAATAAACGGAGCAGCTGCTGATTAAATGTATCTTAAAGGGTAAATTCACGTTTTTTGAAACCTCTAACTTCAGAAACTCCGAACTTACTCGAATTAAATGCATCATTTATTAAAATGTTTTATTAAGGTCAAACTCTAAAACAAAATAGCTTCAATGCTTTCTGAAAAAATAAAACCACAGGGTTCAACAGCTCTGACTGCGGGACTCTCTGAGGTCATATTTTCTTTTTAAAATATTAATCACATCCAAGAAACAGTAAAAAGATCAATTCACCCTCCGTGTTTTGCTGGCTACGAGTTATTTTTGAGAGGAGTGGAGGTCAATTTCTGTTATTACATGAGTGTAAAAGGTCGACTGCGAAAAAGGCGAAGATTACCACAGTTACAAGTGAGAGTTTAAAGGGTCAGACCAGAACTGAAGCCGAGAGGAAGAAGGTAAAAAATAAGCCGAGGGGAAACAGGTGAAGGTTCCTCTAATACGCTGAGGATTGGTGCGTATTACGGTGAGCCGAGGGGAAGATATGATTGAGTGGAGTGAAGGTGACGGGAAGGTTTTCTCCTCCATGAATCAAACGGGAGACGAACTCAATACCAGAGCCACACTTTACTCCGGCACTGCTGCTTTCTACTCCACGAGGGTGACCTTGTTCAGGGTCAACAGGCTGCTCAATACTCTGCCTCACAGTCTCAGAGGGAGCAGAGAGAGGACGACATGTTTGTACTGAGGCAGGTAATGGTCACAAAAGATATCCAGCAGAAGTATACTTCTCCACTATAATTGGTCTCACTGGTTGGCTGTTTCGGTCTGTGGACTCAGGAGGGCACAATGATGTCAGAGGAGACTAAAACTGAACCACATATGAGTTATTTTGATTCGAGTGACGATGACTTTCCTTTTCCTGTGGATGCACAGGGTTATACAGAAGAGGAAACTCTTCAGAACATGATTCAGCGGGCCGAGTCAATGCACACAGGTGGAAGAACACAGCTATTTGCTGCATCGTGACATAATGCCAAACACAGAGACTTCCTGGAGGGCAATTAAAATGCTCTAAATCGTGCATTTCACCCAACATGATTTTGTGGCTTGTTTTTACGTAACGCTCTCACAATTGCGCAAATAACTGAGCCTGCTAACAGCAGTGTACCTTACCGATCATCTGGGCTTGTTCTTAAAGGTGCAAAACTGATGTGAGCTCTTTTAGTCACTTCACTCATTGTTGTCAAAGACTGATCCAGCCACTTCAATCTTCCCCGCCCTGCAAGCTGCCTCCCAACTTCCAGCCAGTTACCAGCCAATTAACAAACACTGGAGGGTCCCAACACCTCTCTGAGGTTGAGACTAAAATCCAGTAAAAACATGCCCATTCATGCATTTGCAGGGTGTCTATGAGATGCTTTTGTTTTATTTATTTATTTATTTTAATTTGTTTTTTTATTCTGTCCCTAAATACAACGAATGCTAACATCTGAAAACATTTTTGCAACAGAAGTGACTGAAAAGGCACAGGCAGAAGCATAATGCTTCCATATATGCCTGTCCTAATTAACAAATTAAGCTACGCTCCACATATTTTTAATGTATCAAAAGAAACAAAAAACAAAACCACAACTAATACAGTAATGTAAATCATAAAACAAAAACAAAAATTGGAAATAATTTACAAAATCATTTACATTTTTAACCCTCAAAAAATTACTTTACAAATCATTCTTTTGAAAAACAAGTGTGTTAAAATTGGCATCATTACATAATCTAACCCCTAAAACAGAAATACATCTCCTTTTAATTGTTTTTTTCTTTTTGTACCCTGGAATTTACAGACATCACGTAAATCATATTTGGACTCTCGTAATTAAAAAAACCTTTGTACAGAGTCTGGTGCTTCCTTAGTTAGTAGATTAGCTGCCAAATCAACTGAAAGCAAACTTGATACCACAAATTCACCCAAATATGGCCTTTTGTTTACAATTTATGACTGTCGGGGTGGGCAGGACCTGTCACAGACCTGTCAGGGACCAGCCAAGACCAGATCAGGGAAAGTGGGAAAGTTTTAAGTGGCTGCAACCCAGCTTCAAAAATACTGAAATATCCATTTAATCAGAATCAGAATCAGCATTATTGGTCAGGTACACAGAGTGTTTATACATATGCAAACAGAAGCAGAAGCAAGTATGTATGTGTGTGGGTGCATAGGTGCAAATTATTTTTCATAGATGTTTATGTAGTATATGTATATTATGTCGATACTGATACTTATATGTTAGATACATATGTGTATGTGTGTATATATATGGATGTATGTATGTGTGTATGTATATGTATGTATATATGTATATACGTATGTGTATATGTATGTTTGTGTGTATGAATATGTATATATTTGTATATTAATTACATATTATATATCTTTGTTGTGTATATGTAGATAAACATATTTAAATAGATTATATGTTTTGTAATGTACATATGTATAATATATTTGCATAGATAGCAGAATTTATTTTTGTAAGACCCATGAGGAACACTAATAAGGGGTAGTAAATCATAAAAAGTATTTACTTCTTCCTACTCCTTTTCGAACGTGTATAATTACTTCATTTCTTTTTTTTCTTTTTATGTGAATGGCATTTCTCCATTTTTATTTCTTTGCATACAAGTTCGAAATAAATAAACTCAATTCAATTCAAGAAAATCAAAAAGCAGGAATAAAACTTTTAACTAAAACTAAAATGAAGGTAAGGAATAGCCTCAAAAAATCAAAATGTATGTCTTACATTGAGCTTTGTTACACAGCTGATTTTAAGCCTGTTATGTTGAAGACAGACTTGTGGAGAATAATATGTCGTCTGCATTTGCTGTATAATATTAAACTCTGGGATGATTATGAATCAAAATCAGACACCCTGTTTCAATTAAAAGCAGCTGAACAGAATAAATGAAAGAGAAGAAAAGGATCTTTGTCAGTAAGACATTGGTGATAAGATCAGTGAGGACTACTTAACACAAACACTGAGCTGCTGAGCTGCTGTGTTTGTAGCTGGATTAGCTGTGATTTAGCTTCCAGTGCTGCAGAGAAGGAGACAGACAGAGGAGCTCCCAGCACCAATCCATTTAGGCTTAGATATACATGCATCCCAGTATATTTCCCCCTAGAACATAGACACACACACACACACACACATCGTCCCTCAGATGTGATAGCTGACACCGGAGGCTTTTAATTCCAGTGTAAATACAAATACTCTCCCAGACAGCTATCAATTATGCATGCCGCTAATTGAGTTGAACGTTGTGCTTTTAGCAGCCCGGGGACCCTGGGTCACACGCAGGCTGAAACCAGGCACACACACACAGTAGTGCACACACAATTAGAGATTTATATACAATGCGAATGAAGTTGGAAAGTTTTGTAAAACTGAAATTAAAACAGAACACAGCAATGTGCAAATCCTTTTAGTCTATTTTCTATTGAATAGTCCAAGACTTTAAGAACAATGTTTCTCAATTTAGAGTTGCAAGGAATTTGGGGATTTCATCATTAACGGTCCATAATATCATCAAACAATTCACAGAATCCAGAGAAGTCTCTGCAGGTAAGTGGCAAATCCAAATACCAACATTGTATGCCAGTGACCTTCAATCCCTCAGGCAGCACTGCATTAAAAACCAGCATCACTCTGTAAAGGATATCACCACGTGGGCTCAGGAACACTTCAGAAAACCATTGTCAGTTAACACAGCTCATCTCTACATCTACAAGGTCAAGGTCAAACTCTACCATGCAAACACAAAGCCAACTAGAAAAGCACTCAGAGAGCGCAGACCTCCGCCAAGTAGCTTCGGTCCACACTGGTAAAAAATGGTCCTATCTGGCAATGTTAAAGAATCCTTTAAAAAATTCCTGGATCCAGACGGTGATCCGGATCACCCCCAAAATTTAATCAGTTCTTCCATATCCCATTTCCGACAATTCCTGAAAATGTCATCCAAATCCGTTCAGAACTTTTCAAGTTATTTTGAACACAAACAAACAAACAAACAGACAGATAAACACAGGCAAAAACATAACCTCCTTGGCAGAGGTAAATATCAACAACACCCAGAAACACCACCGGCTTCTCTGGACGAGCTCATTTGAGATGGACTGAGGCAAAGTGGAAAAGTCTGCTGTGGTCTGAGTCCACATTTCAGACTGTTTTTGGACATCGTGGACGTGGTGTCCTCCAGGCTAAAGAGAAAAAGGACCATCCAGACTGTTATCAGAGCAAAGGTCAAAAGACAGCACCTGTGATGGTATGAGGGTGTGTTAGTGCCCATGGCATGGGTAACTTGCACATTTCTGAAGGCTCCATTAATGCTGATTGGAACAACATGCTGTCATCCAATTGACGTCTTTCTCAGGGACGTCCCTGCTTGTTTCAGAGACATGAAGACACATTCTGCTCCTGTTACAACAGCGTGGCTTCAGAGTAAAAGAGTGCAGCTACTAGACTGACCTGCCTGAAGTCTGGACCTGTCTCGCATTGACAATGTGCGGAACATTGTGAAGATGACAACAGATACAGATACCAACATCTCCTGAAAATTTCAGCAAAATCCATCCAGTAGTTTTTGCGTAATCTTGCTAAAAAAAAAAATGCAGGCACAAACATAACCTCCTTGGCGGAAGTAATTGTACTTAGCCTCAGGTGTAAGACTTTGGACCAGGTTTTAGGCGGTTTAAGGTGCAGCCATTTTGTACACACCTGTCAGCTTTAACCTGACTACTCCTCACTTTTAGAAAACACACACCTGGGTGCAAATGGGAGTGCAATTTCAAATGCAATATAAACAATATGAGCACTGGATGTGTAAGTGGCATCTGTGTCATGTGGAAAATAGGAAAGACACCTGTGCTGCACACCAAAGTGCACTGTAGGGCTCTATCCAAACCACAATCACTCTTCAGGCTGTAAACATGTTTATTTTTACTGTGAGTGAGGGGAGTTTAACATGAGGCCAGCTTCGAGAGGTAACTCCAGGAACTGCATTTTGTGCTGCCACATTGGCTGAATTTTTCAGAGCTGGAGGTCGCTGCTCATGTTGGGAGGGGACAAGTGTAAAACTGCCCTCTGATCAAAACTTGACTCGGTTTGCCAGCTCCAGATTGCAGATTTGCTCTGATCCTCAATGAAAGCAGTGAAAACCAGCTACAAACAATCTCTTCTCTTTCCAAAATCGTTCCTGATGTCAACCTCATGGACTCAAATTGTTCCTCTCAAAGACACGAGAGGACAAACAGCATAAAAAACACACTGTGGCTGCTCATGGATTTACACAGACTATCTCCACATGCACGCACACACACACAAAGGAAGAAGAGGCCTCACAGTGCGTATAAAAGCTGACAGTTTGGAAATTGAGCCTTCGGACTGATGGAGCCGCCCCGGCAGCATCCAGAAAACAGGCGACAGGGAGATAGATTTAAACAAACAGGCTGAATATTGAGGCGGGCGGCGATGTCAGGGGAATATTACTGTAAAGATGTAATATAAACACAGAATTGTGAGAAAGAGAAAAGCCTTCTCCCTGCCTTATTTACTCTGCAGAGTCTCTGTGGCAGATATTAACCTGGTCTATCACCAACAGAAGCTGGCAGAGGGGAAAAAACAAATATAATGAAGGACTTCTGCTCGGGTGGAATAAAACTCCCAGTTCCCTGAGGGGCAATTTAGGTAGCTCACAAATACAGGAATTTACTCCGCAGCAAGATTGTCATCCTCTTCTCCTTCAGCGAGTCGCATTATCTCCTCTGTGACGAAGCCTCTGTGTGCTAGGGCTGGGAAATCTATTAAGGATTTAAGACATTTTTTTAATTGAGATACAGGGAAGAAAACATTTTCCAGCTCCGTATGCTGATTTTGATTTGATGAAATGGGACAGTTTCAATGTTGAATTAAGTTCTAACTTAAATTTAACATCTACTTCCTTACAAAGTCCCCTGTAAAATATGGTTACCATGGTGTAGCATTCATGACAATGGACTAACTTAAAGGTGCAGGTGGAGTCCTGTATCCCTCATAATTATATGACAACTGAATGCTCTTACTTCTGTTTTTTGTTTAGTGGAGATAATTTCAGCTGTTCAGCAAAATGCATCGTTAAATCATCTCACGTTGATGATTTTACTGCATGATGCCACTCTTTCTTTATCACTGTGTCTTTGGATCAAGGCGGTGAGCTATCGGGGTCGTCCACACGGTGACGCTCACAGCAATACGCCTACATTTTCTTTGCTTCATGACAAGCAGGTAGACACCATTCTTTCAACTGTACGTGCAGTAACAAGGAAGAGACAGGCAAAGCTCGAGCACTGCTAATTAGCTTAGCTCAAAAACTGGGAGTCAAAAACTTCTGTGATGGTTTGTGCTCGTCATGTGAAGTTCGCGAACGAGTCAAGCCTTTTGATGATTGATGATTCAAACCGATTAACAGTTGTGAGTGAACTGTTTGTTTGCCAGCCATACTTAAATTTGCAGGCAATTTGCATTTAAGAAAGAAAGAAAGAATGGTGTCTATCTGCTTGTCATGGACTAGGGAGTGAGGAAAGACATGAAAACTAAAAAAAGTTGGCGTATCCCTTTATTATTAGGAAGGGGACAGTAGAGCCAAAGTGCTGTGCCCTCATTGGATCAAGCACTCACCCCCATTGATCAGGCTTGTTATTTTCATCTTGACTCCCAGCATGAATCATAATGAAATTCATAATTCCAGTATCATGAAAAACATTTTGAGTTCCTTTACAGAGAGTAATACCCACAAAGTGTCAACAATTTCAAAAACATGACGATATGATTATTGGTCCGGATTGCCCAGCTCTAGTTTGTGTTTGTGTGCAGATAGAGGATGATGAGGAGGGAAGAAGATGGGGAGGATTAAGTCTGGATTTGATCCCCACTAAAAGAGACTGTTTGTTTTACAGCTGACGACCCGGGACTTTAATCTGGTGCTTAGCCGCCCGCTCAATCTCTCCTCCGTCTCCCTGCATCCTCCATCTTTCCCCCTCTCTCCTCTTCATCTCCCTGCCTCACTCACTCAATCGTATCATCCTCTCACAGCGAGTTAACCCCCTCTCTATCATCGCCCTCCTCGTCCCCGTCATCGTCTTATTCCTCTCCTCCTTACTCCACAGCGCCCGCAGCTCCTCTCCCACATTTTCATTTATTTGGATCCATCAGGTTGTGTGTTATGTGGAAAATTAGGCAGGTGTTGCATCATGCGGTACGTTTTGTGTGTAGGTGGGAGGATGGATGGTTCGAGGCCCTGAAACATGTCTGTGGATGTGTGTGTCAGGGCCTGTAAATGGATGTGAGTGTGTGAGACAGGAGGACAATAGGGAGAGTGTATGTTAAACAGGATGATGGTGTTGCAGCAGATGAGGGTCATGCTCCGGGTCTTAAGGGTCAAATCCTGTTAGAAGTAAGAGGGATCAGAGCTTTGGCGAGGCGCTGCCTTTTTCACTGCTGCAATATTCACTGATACTGTGCAACAGGAGAAACGGGAGTGTGTGTGTGAGAGAAGCGTTCACTGTTTATGTGTGTGGAACAGATTTATTTTTGAATAAAAAGAGAAGAGCGCAGTGAAATGCTTAAGAACAAGGACTGTCGGAACAAGATCCAAATAACATGAAAGGGTTACTTCAGGTTTTTTGAAGTGGGGTTGCTCGAGGCCCATAGCTCTAGGAAATATGATTGCCAGCAAAGCACCTGGCTCGCTTTGAGGGGAGAAAGCCTCGTAATTACCCCACTTTAAAGGGACACGCCAACTTTTTGCCTCACTCCCGAGTCCATGACAAGCAGATAGACATCATTCTTTCGATTGTGCGTGCTGTAGCAAGGAAGAGACGGGCAGAGCTCGCCCACCGCTAATAAGCTTAGCTCAAACACTGGGAATCAGTGGGAAGTGTTAGCCTGCCACTGCCTGCAGTCATCAGATAAACTCTTCAGCAACTCTAAACGGTCCTGTGTGCTCATTGCGTTATGTTGCGTTATCTTCTACTATCACCGTATTATCTTCTTCTACTCATAAACAGAGGTTTTGTTTTGTTGACCTACATCCACGATGGTTTGCGCTCGAGATGTGACTTCACAAACAAGTTAAGTCTTTTGAACAGTTGTTTTAAGCTCTTTGCAATTTGCAAACGAATGGCTCATGCACAACTGCGAATCAGTTCTCATCTTCTCTAAAAAAAGCTGTTCAAAAGGCTTGACTCGTTCACAAATGTCACATCTGTAGCCCAAACCACTGTGCAAGTAAGTCAACAAACCAAAGCCTCTGTTTATGAGAAAAAGAAGATAATACGGTGATAGTAGAAGATAATGTAACATAATGCGGTAAAAACAAGTCACAACAAGCACACAGGACTGTTTAGAATTGCTAAAGAGTTTATCTGATGGCTGTAGGCAGAGGCAGGCTACAACTTGGAAAGATAGATATAAAGTTAAATACATTAATGAGATAGAAATGCATACAGTGAGGAGGGGAGAGCAGATCAGAGTGTCCACCTCTCTGCAGCCAGGGCCTTTTAGCACCATTAAAATATGTAAATGAAAATAACAGAATTAAATTAAACAATGAGAGAGAAAAAATTGAATGTATTTTCCCTGTTTTTAAATTAAACTGATTTGCATTGATGTTATAGGCCAATATAACGCGAGAGTGTAATATTTAAACCAAAGACTGTTTCTTTTGCTGCATCATTACACCTAATGAAAGCGTTCTTGTTCTCTTTTAAGTTCTTGTTTTGTGCTTCATTTCACACAAATTTATTCTCAAATTCAGTCACATTCTGTGTCTTTGGAAGGTTCTGTGGGTTTTAACGATGTTTGGAGAAATAACAAGACTTTGTAACGACTTGTGGTGCATTGTGGGACATTACCAGCAGATTATGGGGCAATAACAAGCATATAAACTTTCATAAGATGTAATCATGGGAGAAAATATCATCAAGACGGTTAAGAGAATCTGAGCAGGGCCCCAGAAGGTGATATCTGGTGTATAATAAAGATGTGAACAGAGTTTTACTGTGCGGAGAAAATGCTGAGTGTTATGCACCAGTAATTCCCCCTGAAATGTATCAAAGCAAACTGAGAAAGAGACATAAAATAGAAATATTAGAGGAAAGAGTTTGGGCTTAAAGCTGCACCAAAGTCTACAGACGGTGGTTAGGATTCATACTAGAGCGTTCATTTGTTAGATGTATTCTTTGAAGCACACCAGTGGGAGTAATTTAAGGTTTGACTGTCCTGCTCAAGGACACTTCAAAATATCTTCACAGTCAAAGAACAACCTGCTTCATCATCTGAGACACAAATGCTGGCTTATGATTCAGATTTCTAACACAAAAAAGGCAGATAAAGATGATTATGTAAAGGCTGTAACGGGACATTTTTGCCACTATACTCACTGTTAACATTTAAACTGTTTTTACAGTAAGTGACTGTTATTAATATCTATAATAATGTGTCTGTGTTTCACTTTTACAGCAACTACACTTTACTGTAGTAAAAAGCACTTTTACTGTAAAAACCTTGGTTTACAGAGGTGACAGAACCACTACGATCTATCATGTACCATGGTGAGCATCTGTCCTCCCCAAATCATGCTAGAAATCAGGACAGTCGGGAAAAAAGAGGGATGTCTTCATTGAGGAAAATCTTAGTGTAGAAAGATAGAGATGAGACCAAACTCCATCCTTCAAGACGAGAACAGAGCAGGTTTATTACGTCCAGAATTTGGGAGTGGAGAAGATGGAACGACCTGCCTGCGGCCCTGACCTCAACCCAATTGAAGACTTATGGGATCAGCTTTGGTGGGTCGCAGTGTTAATTTTGTTGACTAATTATTTTCATCGTAGTTTTTGTCAACAACCTTTTTCCCCCAGATGAAAATGAGACAGTAACTAATAAAAACAAGTGCACATGGACAAAAACTGAAACTATATTAACTGACGTTTCCATCAACAAATGAAAACTAGACTAAAATTTTTGACAGAGACTTAATTCAATCAGACCTAATTTGGCCATGTAGAAAGTAGGGACAAGTTAGGAATATATCCAATCACAGCTTTGGTTAAGAGGGACATCCAATCACAACTGCCTTAGCTTGGTGGTGGTGGGATAAGTTGTGGAGCGATCCAATCAGAGCTCCTCTCTTTATGAATTGATATATTCATGTAGAGCAGGTTCACTGTTTGTTGTCAGTTCTGGTATTGTAACTGAGATGCTCTGCCAGGTAGCCTAAATAAAGGTGACTGCATTTCACACAAAAGTTCAATTTATTGCTGTTCATTTATACATTCAGACTTTACTAGCATTCAGTAAAGGGTTATTAGATGTTTCATTTTATCCAAGTGTAAAACACGACTTCAGAAATTCAAGGAAACATAAAAGATGCCTTACACTTAAGACTTCATATTTTAGTCGACTAAATTTACAGTAGATTTCATCGACTAAAACGATGTGAAATTCTATCAACTCAAACTAGACTGAAATTAAAACAATTTAAATGACTAAATTATGAGTAAAACTAAAAGGCATTTTCGGCAAAAGACTAAAACTAAAATTAAAAAGTGCTGTCAAATTAACCCTGGTGGGTTGCTTGTGCCGGAGAGTCCAACACAACCACATTGGCTAACCTAGGCCCTGGCCACATGGAGACGAAAATATTTTCTGTAAAGACAGGATTGTTTCAAGAAATGTGTCCTTCGACGTGGAAAAAATGAAGATGCTGTCGTTTATATGCCAGGCCTGTAAGTGGCACTGTAGCGCTGCAACAGACATTCACAAAAACCAGAGAAGAAGACATGGAGAAAATTGCTGCGTTCCAGTTACATTGGAACTGGGAGGAGGGGAGTGAGAATGACGTCAGCTCTGAGTTATTGGCGCTCTATTACAAAGTCAGAAAAACGTGCCGATCTACCAGGCTATTTTTAGCCATTGACTGCACGACCTGCGTTGTAGTTCACACATACCACATACCAAAACTCTCGTCAGAGGTGCTAATAAACGGGATATTCCAGGAGCTTAATAACTGTTTATACTGGGGGCAGCCATCTTCGACTGTCAACTCTGGCATGGTGAGGATCACCTGACTTCCCAGTAGGAAATTCTGACCTGGGGGGGCGTTCCAGATAAAATGTCTTACTTGGAACTCGGAAATCCTGACTTCCCAGTACAACTGGAACGCACCATAAACATACATCCTAAGAAAAGTCAACAAACTCTGGTGTAGGTCTTTCTCTGTGTCCTCTTGTTGCTCATAGTAGTCATAGAGGAGCAGAAGATTTTGCTGTCAAAGCCAAAACAAGCTCAGTAGCTCTTGCAGCATGAACGCAACACCATATTCCACCATTGTTTCTGTTGTTGTTAGGGTTCATACATGCTGTTTAAGCAAGATGGGGCTATGGCCATTTCTGAAGCTATCCAGAAATACAAGGCCAGAGTTTACAGATGTATCCACCCTGGGCCCCTTTTTCAAAAATGTGCATATTCGGGCAAAATGCTGTATCCATGTGGACGAAGGGCCTATACGATTAAAAACTTGTGCAGATGCACCTGAATTTATCTCCATGTGGACGGCCCCTTAGGAAAAATGGTTAAAAAAACAGGATGCCATCCCATAGCAGGATGTAGCCAGGCCAGTGCCCAGCATGGGGAGATGCCAGGCTGTTGTGGTTGTGTATGGTTTTCCCACACGCTACTGTGGCTCCTGTTTGTTAAATGAAGAAATTGTTGAATTGCCAATATGTCTTATTTCCTCAGACTTCGATCATCCAATCCACCAAACATGACTCAGTAGCAGGATAAGGTGTTTGGCACTGGAAGAGAGGATTTGGTAAATTTTTCATGGAACCCACATACTCAGCTCTGCTGCTCATCCCTCAAATGCTTGTTTCTTACAAATGTGGCACCATTTAAAGGGAAATAGACAGGTTTCCCAGCAGTATAAGATTTATTACCAAGAAGCATTGTTACAACAAAGAAATAATCTACCCAACACTAATTCCCTTACTTTCTGTGCTATGTTTATTTGTTTTTGTATGTTGTTTCTTTCTGTACAGAATTCCCTCTGGGTTTTGGCCTCACAAGCATTCATATCATCAAAACTACGAGCTCTTTCAGATGCAAATGCTGCAAAATTTGTTGTTTGCTGCATGAATACCCAGGTCGTTATGTTTGAATAATGCCTCTCTTTAAAAGAACACATTTCCTGTCCAGTGGCGATGAGAAAAAGGCCTCTTGACTTAGAAGTGCAAAAGCCTCTCCCGCTTTAATAAAAATCTAATACTGCAGTGTTTGGCTGCTGCTCTACAAGGTGAATTGAATGCAGTGTTGTCCATCGCGGTGTAAAAGAAGACGAAGATTCATACGGAATGAGATTTCCTTTTCCCCTCATGCCTTATATCATCTTATGAGTCTCTTTTCAGATGAATTGTCAGTGAAGTATCGCAGGGGAAAACTATCAAGATGGCAGGGAGAGAACAAAAGAGACGGCGACGTTCCCTGAGGAGGCAAGCTTCGTATAATATCATGAATGAAAAATTAACTCAATACCACCACAATAACGCAGACCTGAAGGAGAGGAGGGTGTAAGAAGGAGGCCCAATGTGTTTTTGTGTTTGGTTACAAAATGAGAACAAGCTAATGCCCTCTCATTTCAAATCAGAAGGTTACTGGTCCAATTGTCTTCCTCACTTCAGAGGCTTCTTTCTCTCTCGTCCCTTTTTCCCTCTCCACTCTCTAGTCGCTGAGCCTCCCTCGTTTATTTCCCCTCTCTCCGGGGAGCTGTGGTTTCTGAAAGGTTTCTCAGTGTCCTTAATCCCTCCATCTCTTTGTGTCCAGGCAAAAAATATATCCGCATGAAACTCAAGAGGCCGACAGGGGCCCAGACGTGTGAGAAAAAGAAGAGCCTCTTTCCGAGCCATTTGTGGGAATTAAAAAAAAAAACAAAAAGAGCAGAGTGGTTCTCTCTGTAAGATAAAAACCAATTAGGCATAAAGCTTTCACTCAGGTTTAGAGAATAAGAGGAACGGTTTAATTTTATTCTCTTAATAGCTACAGGGTTTATCCCAATTAGGAGGGGATAGAAGCCTTAATTATAAGTTTCAGTCGCAAACAGTATCTCCAGATCTACACAGGAGAAATATTATATACTGTGTCTGAAAACTATTACAGATTTGGCAAGTTTATGGAAAAATAATGGACAGCCAACATGACAGTACACATTACCAATTATTAAAACAGGAAGTTGTCGTGTAAGGGCTGAAAAAACTGCTGCACATACAATCTAATTAAAACCAGAAGTGCCCCCAGTGCACAAACCTCCACCAAGGTATTTCCAATATTGTTTTTGACACAAATGTGTAATGTCAGGGTCAGACTACACGATTTACGCACGATTATCGGCAACCCAACAGTCATAGGGTTTTTTCATAGGGACCCACTGGCCACAAAAAACAGTTGTTCTGTCTTATGTAGTGTAATAACAGACTGACAACAACAGATCAGTCTGGGGGACCCCACAACTCAACGACACAAAGTCTAGCAGGTTTGATTTTTGTCCTGCCTCCTACAATCACGTCAGAGACGTTGACCAATGAGAGCACAGGGAGCTCTGCATGTGCGACAATCATGGATGTAAACAAACCAGCCTTGTATTACCTTTAACTTCATGTGTGATTCAGACTGTTAGTTATTACACAGTTGACAAGCTAAAACCTCAAAAATACTCTGAAAAATTGTACATAATTATCATTATTTTACTAAGTACCTTGTCAAATGATGGCAGAGAAAATTTGGGGAAATGCAAGCAGTTTCCGATGGCCTGCCCACGGTGCAAACAAAAGTCCAGGAAGGATATTTACACTCCTACAATATTAAATATGGGATTAAATCAAGATGGTTTGAGTCGGTAGTGTAAAACAAGATGTGGCACTTAGGCCACGTTTACACGACAACGTTGTCACCAGAAACAGAAAGGTTGTTGCTCTGCCAGGCCAGAAGTTGGCGATGTAAGTTTGTAGTGAAACAGCGGTGTTACAACACGTGTACTCCGGTGAAGACAGACTTTTCGCAAACAACAATGGCGAGTCCATGCACGAAGATGCAGGAGTTTCTTGTCTGGACAACAAATCTGTCTGGATAACAAACTGAGCACAGCAAGCAGCACACATGTTGCTCGATAGACGGCTGAAGCTGTTGTTGTTGTTGTTGTTCCTAGGTGACACATGCGCCACGTGTCATCATTTTCCCTGAAAACACAGTCCTGTTTACACGGAGATGGATACCAAAACATTTTCCGAACTTTTCACTATAGACCCTGGTTTCAAAAGTTTGCGGATTCAGGCATAGCATTGTCATTTTAACATAAGGCACAAACGCAACAACAACTCTCCGTTTTCTGTCGTTTTCAATGTCGTGTAAATGGGACCACATATTCAGGTGCTATGGGATTGGCAGATGGTCTTCCTATTATGGAAAGGTGTTTTGGATCTTATGGAGGATTGGTTAAAATGTTGTTGGCCTAGATCGGCACAGTTACGAGTCCTCGGTAATAAAACAGCTGTACCTTACTTAAGCAAGTCCACATTTGGAGCACTGATGACTGGTTTGATAACATGCTTGGTTAATCCTGCGGTTCTGGAAGGAGCTGAAAGTTCTAACACTGAAAATGTGGAAAGAAGACATGATGGCAATAGCTGCATGTGAAAAGATGCTTGGAAAGCTAAACAATAAAAATGATTTATCTAAAGGGCAATGGGGAGATTTTGGTTGTCATATTTTGGAAGGAAGAACCTGGGGCCTCATCTATAAAACATTGCGTAGTATTCATACTAAAAGTGAACGTGCGCCTGAAAGCTGAAAATGGCGTACGCCAACAAATAATCGGATTTATAAAACCATGCGTGCGCACACCTGTAAGCACTTTTCCCTTTCTAAATCACAGTCCACTTGTAAAGTTGTGCAGGTAGATGTACCTCACATCCTGCCCTCTACACACCCACGTTACCATGAATGGCCAATGCAAAGTACCCCCATGAATGCATCACCAGCCTGCAGTCTTTTCACGACACTGCGGTGCATTAGAGGGGGCAGTGATACGCCTTGGATGCGTATAGTCTGCTGAAACCAAAGAAGACGAAGAAGCTGTGCATCAGGATGAATGAATCGTGTGTTCACCCAGGCCACCGTGCCACTAAATTTGTCAAAATCATGTTTGAGGAACAAATAATTTCTACACTACATAACATTGTAAGACTAAATCATTATTTTGTTGCAATTTGTGTTTTATTTTATGGTTAATTTTTGTTTGCTCAATTCTTATAGTGTTGCTTGCTTCTTAAAAAGTGTTGCTTCCATTGTGAAAAGTGTTGTTTGATAGTACTGACTGATCGTTAAATTCCTTTCTCATATAAATAGTCAGTGCCTCCAAAAGGCATCGTCCCTTTGGCATTGTGTAAACACTGCAAGTCAAAATGTTTCGATGTTTTGTCCCTGTGGCAGAGGACCATTCTGAAGTGCAGAATGTGTGTAAAGCAGAAAATGTGTTCAGAGTTTTGGAGACTTGAGAAGGGGTTTTTCTCTCTATTTGTCAGTTTAAATAATTGTGTGATGCATGTCATTTTAGTATGTTAGCAATTGTAAAAAACTGTATTAACACACATAAAGTAACTTCCACACATTAGAGAGAACAAAAATGTATACAGTATAATATACTGTAATATAAACACATTAACAAGAAACAAGGAAAATTATATGTAGCCTGCAGTGCTGTGAATAAAGCTGGAGCTTCACAACTAACATTACAAAAGAACTATTATGTTCTTGACTAATTCTGACATTTGAACAGACTATTGTGCATGTGAAGATGAATACAATGAAACGATACTGACATGTTTTGGAGAGAACAACCATTAGACTGAGAATCAATGATCAGTTTTGATCATCAACATCTAATCACTTGGAAACTGTGCTAAATGTAGGCTAACTGTGCTAACAGTAGGCTACCTGCACTTAATCTTTTGCAAAGATGTCCTGAGACATTGAGACACGCACTAAGACATTTGCTTTTTGATGACATGAAAGAGAAATTTAACTGGTTTGAAGGTTTGTCCATGTTATTTTGAGAACATAATTTCTGTTTTAAGAAATGAGTCAAACCAATGGAGAAAAACTGTAATGTACAAAATACTCTAACCCCATTTCCCATTCAAAAATAAACTGATGTATCTTAAAAACTCGATATATCGCCCAACACTTGTTAATAGATTTCTATTTGCAGTCTTCTTAATAGACTGTGGCGGCACAAAGAAATTGTAGGAAACATTGCAGCACACATTCAAACTAAATATGGCACAGCTGCAGGACAGAAGCAGCATACAAATATGAAAAAAAGACTGAAGCTCCACTCTCTGAATATTTCAAGCTCCCATAATATTTATGATAAAACAGTTTGACCTTCAAGATCCTCCCCGGGCAGGTTTGCCTCAACATGTTGCATCATTAAATCACAAGATTTTGTAACATTAATATTTGAGGTTCATCCTTTCTACAAATCCTACGTTGGTAGATGGACAAAAAAAACACACAACAGCCGATCATTTTTGTACATCATCATGTCTTTATTTGTGTGTAAACAAACTCTGAAAAGAGCATCAGCCAGGTTCTTGATTATTGGCGTTAACATGATTCATTTCATTTGCAGTCATGGATAAAACATGATCACTCTACTGCAGAGAAAAAGGTCTACTTGGTGTATCTTCAGACAAAACACAAAGTGAGTATTTGCATTTTTTACAGGGTTATCAGGGATCATTTTTGTCCCTATTAAACAAATGATCAATCCTTAAGCCACATTCACACATCAACGTATTGCAGCTGGCGTTGACTAAGTTTGGAAATCATCAAAATTTTGTAAAGTATGTTCTGGGGTCAATTTTTACTGCATTCAATGCAGGTGGGCAATCTTAAGCTGAGGGACCTTAGGGGAACTTTGGCCTGGCGTAGCTTGTCTGAATGTTTTGACATCACCCAGCAAACCCATCCCATCTTAAAATCCATCTTTTCTCCTTGAATTTGACACCATGCGAGACATTTGAATGCATTACTATTTTTATTCTATTTGGTATTTTGTATTGGTTCATCGTTTTTACTTAGTTTTAACTGCAGAACTGTTTTATGTCTCTTAGTGTGTTCTTGTATTTTATTTCATTTTTACTTCTGTACAGCACTTTGGTCCACTGTGGTTGTTTTTAAAGTGCTTTACAAATAAAACTGGATTGGAACAAACGTCAGAATTTTCTTTAGTAAAACTTGTTGATGTACCCGATGAACATTTCAATACGTTGACAAAAGCTGGCCAAAACAATAGTGTGTGAATGCGGCTGCAAACAGACAACTTGCCAATAAATCAAATCAAAACACTTGATTTTGTCTTTAATCTTGAGCTCTAAGTACTCATCTTTGTGTTTTTTCCGGATACACATAAATAAGTCATGTCCTACAATCCATCAAAGTTTCAAAAATGAATTTACTGGCTCTAACGTCAACCTACCAGATCACTGTAATTTAATAGTTTAAAAGTTCGCCCTTGGTCGAGTTTTAAGGTGAGGGACATACTCTCTCAACATTTCCCACTTTTTGATTTGAACAATAAATACGATTTTAGGACTTTATGAATGACTTATTTTTGTAGTGGCCTTTTTTTGCAGCATGAATAATAAATAACATGACACTTCCATATTAACTGTCTGCCACCTTTGTTCATTCTAGCAAAGTATCTTCATCTTGTCTTACTTGTATGCAGTGTTTCTCACTACTGTATAAGGTGCTGGGTGTGTGTGTGTGTGTGAAGGAGAAATAAAACCATTTGCGAGTGTGATTTGTTCCTATTGTTTTTGTCGCTGTGTGTGTGTGTTGATGTGTCTGTGATTGTGGTTTGGATGCGGACACGAGCGTGTGTCCGCAGAGGCTTATTAGGTTAGTAGTTCAACAAATCATTAAATATGTAACGGGTGCAGATTTGCAAAAATAACCCTCTTAAAAACAACAAGTAAAAGGTCGGCAGCGATCACAGCAGTAGTGTTAAGAACTGAGTGCAACATAATTCGCTTAGTCACTTCCATTGTACATAAACAACAAATATATTTACAATCAAAACAAAAAATTCATAAAAGAGATGCAACCACATTCAGAACCACAGACGAGTCATTGTGGGACTTAGACTGAGTGAGAATGTTGAGTGTAGTGTGTGTTTGTTTGTTACTGACCTATTCTGACTGGCAATTCGCCTTTTTGTAGCTAGTCCTCCTCTTTCACAAATATTTCACTGGCCTTGAAGATCAATGCTCCGTCTGAAATCAACCAGCAGGAATGCTCAGCTCCAGCCTCCATCTTCAATGACCAAAAAAAGAGACTTTTTCAACATAAATGGTCCCAAATTAAAGTTTAGCATGGAAACCCTGGTTAACAAAAGCAATTAAAGAATAAAAATGGGGCTCTGCGCCCACTGACCTGTGCATCTGTGATTCACAAATCAAATAAAACATCATAGTGGTGGTGTACCCCATCCATTCAGCCATTTGTCCTCAAACTCAATTCCATCCTCTTTTCCATCATGCAATTCCCCTCTCTTGCTCAACAGCTTGCAATCTAAATAAAGGCAAAAACGCCTCCAAACACACACGTAAAGGATAACGTCATCCAATACTCAAAGCCAGCTCAAAAAACTTGCGTGGAAGAGCATACAGTCACAATATCGATTCACGGCTGCCATGTATCAATATTTCTCAATGTATTCATTTTCAACATTTAATAAAGCGTTTGGTTTTATAGAGATAAATTAAGTTGCTTCTTAAGTCCACAAGATATTGAGCTGCTATTGAGCCAGCACTGGGGTCGTTGTGCAGAGGAAAGTTAGTAAATCTAACATGGCAGCACAGAAAACCTGTGTGGACTTATTCTGAGCTTTAAACGGGACATGAGAGATGACACTCATGGGGTTTGTAAGGACTGACTCATGAGAATAAAACAATGGAAATACCTCTCCCCTCACTTGGCACCACACAGAGAAAGTGAAATCCAATGACAGCAAGGCTAATGCTAAGCTAACCCCGCTGATACACCAGCCAACACTTGACATGCTAAGCCTTGTCTTAGTGAGCTAAGAACACTGCTCAATCCATCACTCACTTTTTTTGCAAAGACTCATCATGTTTTGGAACATGAGGGCTTTTGTAAAATGCTGGTTGGAGCCCAGGTATGTGTCCAGCTGTATGAAAGCTTTACAGAGCAGTTAGGCTTAAAGTTCAAGAGAAGCTGAGCACAGCAGAGCGGCTGGTTGACTTACAATACGTGGGCATCAGTCTGCGAGATTTACTCAGGCGGGGAGGACAATGCAGAAGTGCCAAAAGCTGTAGTTTCTTTTTGAGGCTGGATGCAGAAACACTGAAGGTGTTACAATTACGTGCAGGAAATGGAAGGTTTTACGGCCCAAGTACACATCTTTACAGCCTGGTTCAAAAATAGCTCCTGTCTTAAACTATAATACATCTTATACGTAGGTTGAGCTAAAGTTCAGCATGGCAGCGTCCATTACAAGGCATCCACAATGTTCCAAAAGGGGATGCACAATATTATCGGTTTGATATCAGTATCGACAGATAATAGCTTAAAAAGTTAAATATCGGAATCTGCAGTTATGAAAAAATCTGCTGAAATTTAGAGTCAATATATTGGTCATGCATATCAGCCATATGCATCCCCTACATTGGCTGCAATGTCGGCATAATATATTAATGTACCAAGATGCTTCACCTCATTTTCATTTGATATCTACATTAAGACATCATCAGGATTATTTTTAAAAATTAAAATGAATTTCTTCTAATGCATGTAAAATTTCACAGAATAAGGAACCACATAGTTTGTTCAAAAAATATTGGCAATTACAAGTTCAGAAATATCGGCATATCAGGAAAAAAAAAAAAAAATCTTTTACAGTCTATGTTTTTACTCCTGTTTTGATTAAAATGACTGAAGTGGTATTAACATACTGAGATATGTTTCTGATTGAATTAAGCAGATTCTTTTTTAAGTTTTGGATGTAAATTCAGTCAAGAAATTGTTATAAATTGCAATAAAATGCAATGTAATTTATCTCAGCAGACTGTAAAATATTATGAATTACAATAAAATTGGAAATGACTCAGTTATGTTGATGATGTCTTATCTTGGTGTCCATGGTGATTCCCGGCCCTACTGTTAACATACACATAAACAATTTACTGTTTCTACAAGGAACTACAAACCGTAAACCACTGAGCTTACTATCGATTTTCTTTATCAAACAAGCAGCAAAACAAGACTGAAAAAATTCAGCCGCATCTTCTCCCAAAACAGATTTGTTCAGGAGTTTGTCGGACGAAAACTTACAACCAATAACATCAGCAGCAACTCCAAAACACACCTCACACTCAAAGAAAGATATCGATTTTGTAGCCTCCAAAAGCCTGCATGATTTCGTTTCAAATTTTGTTGTTTCGAGAAGCTGAGCCAAACAGGATCAGCCCCGGTCAAAGCAAACTGTCATGGAAGAATGTAAACCTTCCTTTTGAAAAAGAGAAGCCAGGATTAAGCCCCGTGTTGCAGCGGGTGTGTGATATGTAAATCAGAGATTGAAGTTTGCATGGAGGTAAAACTGGAAAATGACTGAAAAAGTTTTTTTGAAAAGTAAACCTGTTGGTTACAGTTTGGATCAAAGTTAAAAACAGCTTCAGATGTGGCTTTACTGTTACACCACCATAACAAACTCACAAACGTTCATGCAGAGCGGCACGCATGTCACTTCCTCCTCGGCTGAAATGAGGACAAGAGAAAGGAGAAAATCTGTTTGCGGGGTTTGTCTTTGAAGACGGAGGCTGGAGTGTCTTTGACAAAACTGGTTTCTGAGCTGTTGCAACTCCAAAAGAGCATCTTTCTTTTGTTGTGCACCGGTATGCATTCATTTGTGTGTGTGTGTGTGTGATTGGCTGTGTGTGCATGTGTGTTGAATCCTTCTATCACACCTCTTTTTAAGGCTTTCAAGCTGCTTTGGATCAAAGTCAGTCCCAGGGGATAATTCAGCATAAACATTGAGTTCAGAGACATCGTAGCATACCTTCATGACGTGCTGAATTCAATTTTTCAGACACATCTCTACAAACTTGATCTTCTGATTCAGGAGAGGAGGAAGACGTCCCTCCAGTCGAGCTAATATTCTACTGGCATCATTGCTGTTGACAAAAAAATAATTTGTTTCTAGATTTGAGAAAAGTTAAATGCTGAAAACTAATTTTATATTAGGCTTGAGGAGAGTGTTGTTAATAAAAACAAGGGTGGTTTTCACATCTGAAGTCCTTTAAACACTGAGATCATTATGTCCACACATTCAGAAAGAAACAGCCTCATGTTGTGTCCTTCATGCACCAACTCAAACAATTTTGCCTGCAATTTTTTAGAAACCTGACACACCAGTTGGGCCATTAAATACATTTAACCAGTCCATCTGGGAAATAGCCCATAGAAAGTGTTTGGGAAGTGCAGAGCCTTTCAATAGCATATCTAGCAGGTGATTGGACGATCGTTCTGTCAATCACATTCATTACAGGCCAATCATAGAATGCTGCAGTGTTAAGTACAAAACCGAAGCCACTTCTTAGAACAAACTCTCACCAAAACATGTCGGAAGTGGAGCAAAAATATTCTTTCTCTAGAGACGTACTTTCAGTGCTGTATGTTTGTTTGTCATATAAATCCTGACAGTACTTCGCACATCTAATTCAAGAGACAGGTTCATAGGAGAAAAAAAGTCAATTTAGAATTGAAGACAGACTCCAGCACACTGTCTAACCTGCAAGAAAACGTTTGTTTTGCCTGAAGAAGGTCTGAGACCAAAGTATTGCAAATAAAAGAATTTCTTGCAAGTTAGACAGTGCAATGTTTTATATGGCATAGAAATGCATTCCAGATCTGATAAAACCGCTACTAAACCTGTTAGCATCTACGCTAATCTCTGTACCAGCATTCACTTCCTGCTGTCGTCTTGCTTGTAGCTCCAACCTGCTCCTGCTATTAAGGACGCTGACTGCCGCATCGCTGTAGATTGAAGCTTGGCAAAATCGATCGGACTGATTACAGACAATGAATCAGGCAGATTCAGCTGCACTGCAAGGTTAATACTATTAATACTGTTTCTGCTTTTCTGGATTTTTCCACATCATTTAAATCAGGATGGGCAACTGTGTGGTCCGGTGGCTACATGTGGCCTCCACTTCACTAAATGTGGCTCCAAAGTCACTTCAATTACACTGAAAGATAAAACACATACATAGTGAAACTGCTGTAAGGTTTATTGAGGTGTTTCAGTGAAAAAGCACCAAATGACCACGAAAAGCGTTGCTTATTGGTAATTTTGAGAGTGCTTCTATGGTCTAACTCTATTCATAAACTGCAAAATCATTTTTCTTTGCTTTTAATGTTGCTAGGATAGAACAACACTTTTGACCAAACTCTCAGATCACAATCGTTTCCAAAGAGGAGGAAGAAGGAGCTGTATCTGATCCTCTACAGAGACTTTCTTTAATTCAGCTTAAATCAAATATTTGCTTAATGGACCCCAAGACATGTAGTAAATGGTCAAAAACACCACAACATGGCAACAGCCTCTCTTTATGTAGTTTTCCCAGAAAAAGCAGCCTAGCAATCATTTCATTGATCTGGCTAGCCCATATTGAATGTGACAGACAGAAACTTCAGCTGTTTTTTTAAAGGCAATGTCAAAGAGGTCGTAGTCCAAATGGATGTAAAAGTATATCACAAGGACAGGTGAAAAATTCCATCTGGTGTGTCAGGTTGAGATAACGAATGAATGAAAGTGTTTCTTCATTTTTATCTTGTATTTTATCCATTCATGCTCCAATTTCATGTCACTCAAGTACGTCATCATCTCATTTAACGCTCTATCAAGCACCTTGAATTGCTGTATGTATGAATGAAGCTCTATAAATAAAGTTCATTTCCTGCCTTCATTTCTCAAGAGGTAGAAGTAACTCTTTAGTTCAATGACTCAGTTTCATCCCGTTTTGCGAAGTCTCTTTAACAGTCTATCAGAATTAATGTCCAAGATTAGAGTGCACAATAAGGCATTAAAATAATGGACTCAGTGTTTAAATGCCTCAAGGTTTGACTCTCAGCCCTTGTCTTAAAGTTGCAAAAGAGCAACGGATGTGCCACAGACTAAAATCAAGAAAATTTATGAAGAGCGCAGGGGGAGAGAGAGGAAGAATTTTTGTTTTAGTGTTAAAATGATCCCCACACTGGCCACGAGATTAGAACAGATAAATAGTACATCAGGCTACACGCATCATCATAATTACCGAGAGATAAATAGCAGTCTCAGCCATCGCTGTCCAGTTTGGGAAACACTTGACTAAAAGGGAGGGGGGCAGGAGGAGGGGAACTCTTTCTTTCTGGAGTTGGATTTAAATAAATATTTTTGTTTTTTTTCTTTAAAGCCATCTTTCCTCCTGCCTGGCGGATAAGGAACACGGTGCAGAAGGGTTCGAGGGGGCTCTATGTGAAGTTCTGGAGGGGCTGGCTGACCCTCATGCAGGCCCAGTAAAAGGCCCGAGCCATGGTGACGACGACCAGGAGCAGCAGCACGGCCCAGGATGCGTAGATCCCCTGGTAGGTCTGCGCCTGCGCCCACGTTCCAGCCTGGGGAAACACAAAAGACGAGGTTTCAGGAAATCAGATGCTGCTTTCAGAGCCATTAAAGGATTTATGAGAATCTTCTGAGTGTGGTGATTATAATGAGGCAGCTCAAGTCCAATCAGGCTGAAGACACCAGACAGCTGAAGCCTCAATTAGACTTGAAAATGTTTTATGTATTTGTGTGTGACCCATTTAGATGGTTGCAAACTGAAAATGATGAGTATTTGTTAAAGCACAGTCAGTCAGATATTTTTGATGCATTACAGCATTTTTTTAATAAATCACAAACTCCTTACACCTTACACCCGTGATTAATCCACCTCATGGTTCCCACTCTTTTCTAGAAATTATTTTCCAGGACTTTCCAAGGACGGTTTCACTTGGAATTACATTTAATTAACATCTACCCATATTGCTATGTTTATAGATATGATTTACAAGATGTGCAGTCTATGGCTGTAACAAATCTATGAAATATCAGACATTCTCTTATATTCTTAGAAATTATGACAAATTTGACATAGAAAAGCACAATCACATCCACAGATTCCAGCGTCACATAACCAACTTCATACCTTAGCTTTTTCATATCTTTTATATTCTATGTATTATACATACAGCATAGTAGGGGTGGGCAATATGGCCTAAGAGTAAAATCCCTGAATCTTTTCCACAACACTTGATTTCTGACTTTAATCATTTTTTCCCTCTAAAAATAAATAAATAAATAAAAACTCCAAGTGACACAAAAAAATACAAGAATCGAGTTTTGCCTTTACGTTATCAAAACATATTTCCAAACCAAACAGAATTCCCCCCCAGGGTTAAAGTGTATATCATAAAATGTTGATTATTTTTGCCTACATAAACACTGAAAGCTGAGCTATTTTCACTGTTTATTAACGTGAAACTCTCTGATCAATATTTAATCACATTTAAAAACAAATATCAGCCTAAATACGTGCTTGTTCAAAACCTGTCAGGGACAACCATCATGAAAACTGTACATTTTCAGTATCTATATTTTCTGACATTGCAACAGCTTACAGTTGGAGTAAGTCAAGAAAAATTCTTATTTTTTTAATATTCTGCAGAAAATACTTTGAATTAATTCATTTGCATTCACTAACAAGGTAGAAAGAAGCAGAGGGAGGATAAATAACGTCCAGGACAATTCAAGCTTTTCCAGGACATTTTACTTTTTTTCTCACTGTCCATATGTTTTCCATGACTGGAAAATTGGTCAATCATCTTCCAGGTTTTTCAGGTTTTCCAGGACGTGTGGGAACCCGCACCTGCATCAGACGGATGAATCTTCCCGCTTAAACTGCAGAAATTTTCATGGACGAGTGCAGCTTCAGAAGTGACTGAGGGGCAAGAGGGAAAATAACTCTTCCATCAAGTATTGAGTGTGCAGCTGCTCAGAAGAAAATTATTTAATGAAGATGGTAAAAGTGACTTTGAGAGAACCCACGGGGATTTTCTGGAGAATATGGAAATATGAGTTCCTGTTTCAAAGTCACAACAGTGGAGCAGAGCTGATATGAGTTGAAAAAGTCAAAGGGAAATTATGAAACTTGATTGAAGTAGATTTCTTTGGAGCTTCAGGAACATGGCTGTGGAGATACCAGATGCATTGGTCATAATCGAATGCTGCAGGGATACTTTGACGTTAACGTTATGCTGGTTCCCTCAACTGGATTTTTCAATGTGTCTTTGGATAAATGCTGATAAGAAGGACTGTGGCAAAAATATGACCTTTAACCTCTTGTCTAAAGACTTTCTTCTAATGTGATCTGACAGATCAAGTTCATTCTCATGGCTTTCTCAGTCATGTGTTTATTATTGATCTGAATCTGAAATCAAAAATCTGAACTGAAACTGTTAAACAACTCGGCTTAAGTGCAGTAAAGCAAAGAAAACTAGGCAGTCTTAAAGAGCCCATCTCAATGTTGATGTTTTATCAGAATAAGAAAGTCCATTACTGTCATCATACAAAATGTTCAATGAGATTCGAGAGCTGTTTCTGTTTTCTGTTTCAGTTATTAACTGTGTTTAAACCTACATATAAAAATACTGATAACTGGCACCTGCTTTGTGTAACTGGTCCAAAACCTGACTATAATCCTGCAAAATCTCTGACTTTGTAAGTGTATCTATAAGAATTGAAGGCAAAGGGTGGTTACAACAAATGTTAAGACATCTCTTCTGTTTTCTCACTTTGCATTTTGTAAATTGGTAAAATCAATAAATAAAAAACCATCAAAAACTTCTTATTTTGAATGCATTTTTACCTGAAAGCATTTTTCGAAACACGAAATTAGGGCTTTGAAATATATCAATTAAATGGATTAATTTGAATTACTTTCTGCAGAAGATTTAAGAATTAGAATCAAGTTTTTTTCTCCTCGATTTACTCCAATAGTAAGTTGTTGAAAATTCTCAGTTTTCATGATGGTAGGTCCTGTAGGTTTTGCACAAGAACATGTTTAGGGTTGTATTTGTTTAATAAAGGAGATTAAATACTGATCAGGGAGTTCCATGTTAAAATACAGTGAAAATAGCTCAGCTTACAGTTTTGGAATATGTTTTGATAACATAAAGGCAAAATTTGATTCTTCTTAGTTGAGAGGGAAAGAAAATCAATTAAATTCATAAATCGAGTGTTGTGGAAAAAAAAATTAGGATTTTATTTTTAGGCCATATAACCCAGGCCTACCTACAACCTTGCCTAAAACGTTTGTACAGTAAATATTTAAGAAATGGGAGGTAATCAGTAGGAATGCAGGATATTGGGATTTTGCCCGTACCAGATGTGACAGTATTTCCAAACTCATTACCGACATTTTTTCTCAAGAGCACAAAACCTCTACTTGACTAAAGTGACATGTTACTTTCATGATGACAGTCTATATGTGTTGGTAAGACATGTACAGCGAGAACTCATTTTATTATTTAACAAATTATACTTTTTTGGGCATTGGTGGCGCAGTCTGATAGTTCACTCTGTCGGTAAATGGAGGGTTGCAATTCGAGGCCACAAGTCACACAGAAATGTGTCCTTGGGCAAGACACCTAACCCCAGGTTGCTCCCACTGCTGTGTCAGTGGTGTGTAAATTTGTCATGTAATGCTGATGGACTACATACATAGAAACTCTATTATTGATTGTTATTATTTATGTATGTATCTCTAACGTAAAAAAACAACAACGAAAAAGTCAAAACTAAGTCATACATATGTATACCAAACGTGTGTCAAATAAATGTACATGTGTGAGTACAAACATTTGTATGTTGACACAACAAACAGTTTGAGAAGGGACAAAATGAAGCTAAGGGTTTATCTAGTCCTGTCCGTTCCTTACAAATCAGATCACAATACAGAAAATTATAATTCATTATGAGCTGTCATTAAACTCTGAACCATCAGTGAGTGAATGGATGTGAACGTGTAGATGTGACCTGTTTTGTGAAGCTGCTTTGAGTCGTCAAAGAGACTAGAAAAGATCTTTATAAGCTCAAGTCTATTTACCAATAAACCAATATGGTACATTTGTATGTTCTGCCAATACTAAAGCCAACATTTGGGATATTTACTGTACATCTGTATGGCCTAAATATCATCTGTAAAGCTGTTAAAATTTCAAATCTGCCGAGACAGATGTTGGTCCAATAATATCGTGCATCCCTGGTTATTAGGGAAATTTGCAGTCAGGAGTGCAGGGTGAGAAAGGGTTAAAGATAATAAGACTCCCACTAGACTCAGGAGTGCTGGCACTGATGCCACTCAGACACAGTTGTGTGTTTGTTTCTTGTTGGTTTCTGTGTGGTCAGCCATGCACAGAGCTGATGTTTGTTCACATTCAAAGAGGAGTGTGACAGGCAGCCAGATCTAACCATCAAAAGAGCTCACACAGGCTGATGCATATGCTCCAGATATAAAAAATATGTTTACTTCAGCCTTAAGTTAAACTCTTCCTTCTTCTCGTGTAAGTGATGTGTAAAGTTTTAATGACTCCGGCGGCTCACAGGGACCATAACATTTTAAGTGGCATCTTTCAGCTCACGCTGCTCAGCTGGGGACACGCCACAGCTGCTGCAGTGA
Organism: Cetoscarus ocellatus; assembly: GCA_037902135.1. Lineage (NCBI taxonomy): Eukaryota > Metazoa > Chordata > Actinopteri > Labriformes > Labridae > Cetoscarus > Cetoscarus ocellatus. The sequence continues at coordinate 153,288 of JBAMNC010000348.1, read as the reverse complement.
TGAATGTACTTAACTACCTCCATCCTTAACCACCCCCATGTTCTGCTGAAGCGCTGCTTAATCATTCGTTCTCGACAATACATTTGATCAGATACTCCTTCATGTGTTTTGTAAACAAAGCTTGTCGATGCAGAGGGGAGACTTCACCGTCAAACCTTTGCTTTTGTGCAATCCATATAATTAAAAACACCTTTTAAATTAAACACAAGCGGCTTTATGTTGCGACATTAATTGCCACTCCACCAGTTATGTAATAATGTCAATACTGCATATTTATTCCCTGCACATTGCTTACTGCTCTGCATGCTGGTGGGCACGTATTCATTCACTGCTCAGTATGTGCATACTGTCGAGTGCAGTTATGTGAGCATCTAGCGCCCTCTGCTGTTTAAAATGAGAACTATTTTGACTTTCTGCTTCTTAAAGTGAATCCTTGCCTACTTTTAGACTATTGCACCCAAAACTATGCTATTTCTTAAAAAATAACTCCACTATTTTATCACTTCTTCATCCATTTATGTGTCAATAACTGAGTTGTTTAATTCATTAAGAGTCTAGTAAAAACAGAAGGAAACAAAAGGTCAGAAAAGCCAAGACTTATATAATCTATTGTATATTGCAGTGGGTGTCGGAGCTGCAGCTAAACTTTTGCTATAGTCTAAGTAGGATCTATTCGTGCTTCAGACTAATATAGTCAAGTTAGTATCAGGAGAGAAGCAGAGGGGTGAACACCAACAGTGTAAAATAAGAACAAAAGTAAAAGAGAGAGAGTCCTGCAATCTCCATTAAATCTACTCTTTTTTAATGTAGGGCCTTTTAAAAGATGAGGCAACTTCAATGTTTGTGTCATTTAGACCCTAAAAATGTGATTTCAAATAGCCTGGTGAATAAACTTAACTAGAAAGCACTCGTAAACCTCTGCCAAGGTAGCTCACACATTGCTGTTACATCTATAAGCAATAGTTCCATGATAAAGTTACCATCATAATATGATTCATGACCCTGAAAACCCACACCTAGCACTCAGAATCATGTTGATATCATTATTAGTTGGACAGTTATTGAGCAAAAATGATCATTCGCTAATGGTGGTTATCTGGATCCCCACCAAAGTTGAATCATTTTTAAGTTGGGCCATTACCACCATCTCCTGAAAATTTCAGCAAAATCAGTCCAGTAGTTTTTAGTAATCCTGCTAACATTCAAACAAACAAACAAACATACGCTGGCAAAAACATAACCTCCTTGACGAAGAGGACTTAGAGACTTTATATATTGGATATAAGTGATTTTTCACGAGTGGTAAACTCACTATCAGCCCCGCAGTGGAGATGACGAATAGCAAGCAGAGTAGAAAACACCACAAGCTCCGCCTCCTGGGATACCTCTGACCAATGGAGGAGCTGCAGGACAAACAGAGGGCAGGAATTATTAGACAATAGAAAACCTGTGATATGACTCTTTGTCCTTACCAAGACTTAAGCCATTACCAAAAGCATTTCTCATCCAGTCTACAAGGCTGCTTATCAGAACACTGAAAAGAAATATTCAGATCATCACCATCACTGACAGCTTGATTAAAAAAATTGGCTTTCATGCCTTTCCGCACATAATACTGGCAGATAACAGTGTCTGCAGTTGATATACGTATCTAGAGCTGTAAAAGCTGAAAATATAAACATTTCTGCAGATATTTACAGCCGATAAAACAGTCAACACAGTATAAAAATCTACTTCAGCTGAAGTTATTTTTTTTTCTCCTTCAGTAAACTTGAAGTTGTGTCTCAGGGGCTTAAGTGGAAGGACTGAATTACAGCTAGTTAAATTTTTTTAGCACTTGAGCAGAATGTTGTTGTTCTTTTATGTACTGTGTCAGAATTGTTTCTGGGAACCATTCTGCAAACCTAACGTTTAATTATGCCATTATTTTTTATTCTTAAGCACCATTATTTGCTTACTGTCCATCAGCAGGTTGTCATCGTGCTTTTTGTAGACAGACGACCATTCACACTCAAACCTAAGGGCAATTTGGAGTCACCAATCAACCTAATGTGCATGCTTTGGTCTGTGGGAGGGAGCTGGAGTGCACAGAGAGAACCCATCCATGCACAGGGAGCACAGAAAAGCCCTCACCAACACAGGGATCGAACCAGCAACCTTCTTGCTGCAAGGCATATGCACTACCTGCGGCGCCACCAGGCTGCCCATTATTATGGTTATTATTGTTATTTTATATATTAGGGCATTCATCACTGAATAGTTTAATGTATAACAGGTAAATTCAAGCACAGGAGAAATTTTGTGTTCTTCACCATGAAAACATGCATATAGATGTCAGCTAAAGGAGGCTGGGAAATATCAACATACTGGATATCAAGGGTGTATAAACATTTTAAAAGGTAAAACATGAGGAGTTTTCAAGCACTTTCAAGGTATATTTTTAAATCTTCAACAACTTACATATGAGAAAATACATGGACTTCACTATTACCGTGTTTTATAATGGCAGTCTAAAAACAGATGATAATTTTAAAGATATTTTTGGGTATTTTATTAACGGTTGAGAGACAGTGGACAGGCTCAAAGAGGGGGAGAGAGAGCAGGGGAAGACAGGCTTTAGGTGGGAACTGAACATATACAGGCTTCACAACCCAGGAGCCTTTATAAACTGAATGATATGTGCTTGGTCACTATCCACTCTGCCAAACCAGAACACCACAGTTGACAAATTTAAGAAAATCTACAGACGGCTTAAAAAATAAGAACTGACAGAACAAAAACTTTGACTTTTATTGAATTTTTAAAAGAAAAGTTTGACCTTTAAGACTATAAAAAAATATGATAACTAACATTTCTTTGTTTGCAGCGAGATCCTGTTTGAAATGGAGACTCTGATTCTTCCAAGAATAATATCACCTTTAATTTAAGTAAGAGTAGAACTTTTTCCAATGATAGATGTAAAGCACTGTCTAACATGTTTGGTATCTCTAAAAGGAATTGCCAAAACAAAAACTTCAACTTTTATTGAAGTCCTAAAAGAAAATTGGAACTTTGCAAACCTAAAAAAAAAAGGCAGACAGCTAACATTTCTTTGTAGTGAGATCTTTTTTGAAATAGAGACACTGATTTTTCCAAGCATAATATCACCCATTATCTAAGGAGGAGTAGAACTTTTTCACTGATAAATGTGAAGCACTGTCTAAAATGTTTTGTATCTCTAACTAATAGGCAAAGTTTAAGGATGAATTGCCACTACACCAGAAAATATCAGAAAAGAGACGACTTTGATTTCAAGCATTTTCAAGCACTTTATCCAAAATTCAAGCACTTTTCAAACACTAAACATTACAATTCAAGCAGCTTCAAGGGTTTCTAGCAGCTATACAAACTCTGGATTTGAGCATAAAATCCAATAAAGTGCGTCCCTCCAGAAAGAGTCCTCTTAAGTGTTACAAATGGCAGCTAAAAGCTCTTCACAAGACGACGTATATCTGGTTATGCTAGCTCATACCCGGCCCCCCACGGTCCCATGAACTTTGCTCACGTTGTTAAGCAGCTTATTGAGACAGTGATATAGGAATGCGGCTTGCTGTAAAATTCAAGGATAATCCAACTGATCAGAAACCCCATGATGTTATGTTAACTCTCAGACGCTGGTGAGTAAAATGTGTCTTAGCATTCAAGGTCAGAAACAAAGTCACACAAACAGGATGCTTTGTGAGAAAAACCCTGACATCGACGCTGCTCACTCTGTGCAGGTCTGACTGAATAAAGGAGCAGATCAAAGCCTGACAATTAAAACTACAATGTAAAAAGTTAAGTGGGAGTGAGAGGGTATAATGGATGAATCGTTTATGGCTACTTACACTTTCCTGCAGTGTGGGCATCGGGCCAGCGTCCGGTCTGTGAACTCTGTCCACTGAAATTACAAAATAAAAGACGTTTAATCTTCAGCTTCAGCAGAAAAACAACCAACATGTTTTCCAAAAGTTTCAGGGATAAAAAATGTCCTTGAACTGAAATAAACAACAATATCTGACCTACTGTGTTGAAGAAAACTTTAACAATCAACGTCCAGAACCAGTTTGAAAAAGAGAAAGTTGTTATAATTTAAGGGATTTACAATACCTTAAAAAAAAACAAGATTCAGAACCTAACTGAAGGAGCGCTGTGTTACAGTGAGAGGAATCAGTTTATGGAACAATCTGAACAAGGAAACTAAAGACGCTCAATCAAATTATACTTTTAAAAGAGTATCAAAGCCAGTATGTTGAGTAAATACAGTGAAATGTGTTAATCTAAGTCTTACTATATTTGTTTTGTGGCAAAGTGGGAATTAACATGAGGTCTTTTTTTGTTTGTTTTGTTGGTTGTTTTTGAAAATAAGAAATAATGAAATGTGAAAAGGCATGTTGGCCTGCAGCTCTTGTTAATTTGTGTTATGTGTTTTGTTAATTAATATCTTGTGAGACAGGGGCAGGCTCTATAAGATTTTTCTTCTTTCTGCTCCTTTTCATTCACGTTTGAGGTTTTTTGCTCGTACTGAATGTTTTATTTAATGGCAGAATGAAATAAAGTCATAAAACTAAACTAAGCTAAACTAAAACAATCATCTATCCAATTATTCCACATTTTTACATAAAATACAGTTTTTAGCAGCTTTTGCATCTTACCAATCAAATGGGAGCATTAATTTGTTTATGTCATTTCATTGGGCAGAAAATAGAAAGGTGATTTCTTTGCTGGTTTTAATGTTGTTCCCATGTTTTATATTGATGAATTGAATAGAGACAGGAACATAATTTCCCCAGAAGTGCCCCAAGAGCAAAAACCTTGACCCCAACATGTTCGGCATGTCAGGCAAGTATTGTTGAAAATGTGGGAAACTGCCCTAGCTCACACTGTTTACAAATCTCAGGACTCACACCCCTGTTTGGATCCCCACAAAAAATCAAATGACTTGTCCCTTGTGCCAGGACCAGCATTCCCTGAAAATGTCACTGAAATCCACTGAAAACTGGTAAAAACATAACCTCCTCCAGGGCAGAGGTAATAATCCCAAGGGAAATTATCAGAACTTGTACTTTTTGTTGGTGACGTGTTGGCCTGGGGGCCAAAATCAGTTTGAGTTGGAAACCGGTTCAAAGTTTTCAAGATTCTTGGGTTCAATAAGGTGCCTGAGTTTTGGTTTAACTTCTCTGTTCACAACAGGCACACACAATAGGGCTGAATGATTTTAGGAAAAGATCTATTTGGGATTTTTCTATATTGCGATTTCAATTCGTTTCATGATTTTCTTCGAATCAAGCTTCAGTGCAATATTCACTATGTTTATAGTAGAGACAACAGAAAGGAAATCAATGATCAAAAGCACATAACACATAATTCATCATCTAATATTGATGATAAATTATCTGTTTTCATTATTTAAGGGATACTCCAACTTCTACTCCTAAACAGAGGCTTTGTATTGTTGACCTGCTTTCCAGCACTTCAGTAAATGCAAATTGCTTGCAAATTTGTAAAATACGAGGTGTGTCAGAAAAGTTCCAGGTCTGGTGTCACAAAAGAATTATTTCACACCAATACTTGAAACTAAGAGTATTCCCCTTCAAAGTAATCCCAGCATGTCTACAAAGAGATACTGCGGCGTTTGCTTCGTTCAGTGCGCGAGAAGAGGCGAGAGTTGTGGTAGGACAAGTCGTGGCTGCTTCACTGTGACAACGCGCCTGCTCACAATGCCCTGAGCATCCGACAGTTCATCAAGGGGACCTGTTTTGAAGACGTGGACGACATCAAAAAGGCCGTAATGATGGAGCTGCGGAGGATCCCGGAAAAATCCTTCCAGGAGTGCATGAAAGCGTGGCAGAGAAGGATGGGAAAGTGCATTAGACTCCAGGGGGATTACTTCGAAGGGGAAAACTTGTAGTTTGGATTCTAAATAAATCTTCTGTGACACCAGTCCTGGAACTTTTCTGACGCACCTCGTAGTATGTGTCAAGTAGTTGACAGAACAGATCCTGGGTCAGTCAGGAGCTTTGAAAAAAATTGCAGCTTTGGCAATCACATGATCGAAATCTGAAATTGCGATTTCAATACAAAAACAATAAACCTTTCAGTCCTAACACACATCTTTTTAGTCATTAAACCTCCATGAGGATACTGCTGTCTGTAAAGTTCTATGTATCTTTAAGGACCTGCTGTGTTGCCAAAGCATTGCATCATGTGACAAACACAAAGTTTTGAGAGGAGGATCACGGTGGACCCCACAGTTTGACAAAACTATGCTACTAGAAGATCATGAAGGCTTAACAACTATAAATGCACATTAACAAAGAAATCAGAAAATCAGAAGACTCATTTTGATATAACATTGTGCATTCCACGAAATGTATAGATACAACAAGGAGGTCTGACTCCCACCTCTCTACAGCTGGATGTTTTTCTGGCTGAATATCTCTTAAAAAGATTGCTTATACTCTCAGAAATAACTACAACAGCTTTTCAAACATTTGGCAGCTTTATAACAAAACAAATATAATGCTTGACAAATAAATCAGACCACCGATCAGAAAAACAAATATTCTAGACATCTTTCAAAAACCTGTTTAAAACTAAAACTGTTCTGTAATGTATTTGGCAAATAATTGAAACAGCAAATCGTCCATTTTCACCCACAATAACCAAGTAACTAAATATTCTGTGTGGCCTCCTTTGGCCTTGATAACAGCTTCATTTTTCCTCCATATTTTCATGTGCTTTCAGTCTCTTGCATTATTGAGCTTCAGATAGTGTCTGGCTGTTCCCACAGAGTTGATTTGGATGAAACTTTTGTGCGGTCAATCTGTGAATCGAATAAATCTCAAAATGTTTAACAGGATTAAATCCAGACTTTGGTTGGGCTAGTCCATCTGGTTCAGTAGTTGAGTCCTTCTTCTTGGTCCAATAGTTTCTGCACAGCTCTGAGGTCTGCTTGGGGTCGTTGTCCTGTTTGATTATGAACCCTCGACCAATCAGAATTAGTCCTGAAGGGATCCCATGATGACTGAAGATGTTGTGGTGGACGTTCTTCTTCACAATACTGTCAATTTTCACTAATTTGCCCATGCTGTTTGCACAAATAGAACCATATCGAGCATCAAAATGTTCCCCAGCTTTTCTGTGGACTTGAACACGACGATGCCGAACCGAAGAGTTCAACCTGAGACGCCTTCGTCCATATTACCTTCTCCCACTCATCAACAGTCCTGTGTTTGTGCTCCGCGGTAATCTGAGGAACCTCTGGATGTTTTTAGGCCTCAATAATGTCTTCTCAGCAGCCACTCTTCCCATTAAGCTTTGTTCTATCTGCTTATGGTCACTCTGGAGACTTTCTCTGACTCTGATCTTAAAGCATTCATCTCTCCCTGAAGATCAGCAGTGGCCTTCCTTCTGTCTCTACTACTTCAATCTTGAGGTCTTGACATCAGCTTTGGTTAACTTTTGTTTCCTATTATGCTTTGAGGGGAACATAAAAGTCTCTGTAACTGTTGACAGTTCATTGTTTAGACCTTAAACAGGCCAACAATAATGGCAGGAAGATCTTAATTTCTAAAACAATTACTTTATTTTACTCTCTAAAAACTTTGGAATCAGAATCTGGAAACCTTAAGAACTGCAATCAATAATAGCTAGACAAGAACCACTTTTCCCCCACTTAAGGTCTTGTCTTCAAACTTTTTTTCTTGCAAGTAATGCAACACAGGCCTGTAAAATCAGACTGAGTTTTACCACACAAAAAAATACAAATAAAAGTTGAACCCAAAAGGCAAAACTAGTTCTTCTGATAGTTAACTTGCACTTATAAAAACTGGAAAAAAACAATCGCCCTTGGAAAGAATGAAAACAAGTGTATGTCTTGCATTATGACGCATTTAATCTCTAAGATTTTACAGACCCCATTTCTCAAAAATTGGGATGTTGCGTACAGTGTGATTAAATCCAGATTACAGGGATTTGCAAATCCTTTTTTTGTACCTACATTTAACTCGATACAGCACTAAGACGAGATATTCATTAGTCAGACTTATAAACTCTAATTTAGGTGTTGGCAGGGCTGATACACACTGTCTGAATCAGATGCCTGCACCATGTTTCAAAAAAAGCTGGGACAAGGGAAAGAAAAGTAGAATAACAGAGTGATACTCAGGAAAAAAAACACCTGCAGCAATCCACAGGTAAGTAGGTTAGCTGGCAACAGGGAATAGTACCATGACTGAGTATAAAAATAAGAATAAAGGATCACTTGACCAGGGTATGCACTTGTTTTGTGCCTGGATGCTGATTTGATGCTTAATGAAAACTTTATCTATTGTTATTGTGATCTATTGTTTATTGGCCTGGACTCCCGTGCAAAGGAGATCTTTGTATCTAAATGGGAGCATTCCTTGTATATTAAAGGATAATATTAAGAGAAGCACCTCTAAAAGGCTCAGTCACAGGGTTCTCTGTCTTTACCAATGACTGCATGGGATGAGAGTTAACAGGTTATGAACATCAGTCCTTAACATGCAGTCACAAAGAATTTGAAGATCTCACAATCTGCAGCAGGTAGTGCACGTGCCTCACAGCAAGAAGGTTGCTGGTTTGATCCCTGTGTAGGTCAGGGCCTTTCTGTTCAAAGTTTGCATGTTCTCCCATGTATGCATGAGCTTCCAGCTTCTTCCCAGCATGGTAAGGCTGATATTAAGAAATATCACCCTGGGATATGTGGCTGTGTCGTACTCTGATGTAAGCTGATCTACCATTACATCTTCTTTCCTTTCCATATGTCTGTTGTTTGTCTGTTTAATTGTTTTTGTGTTGCTTAATTCACGTTTCTGTTTGTTGGTTGTTGCTTTTTTATTTTATCATCATAAAAATATGATCATCCTATCACAGCACTTATGCCTTTATTGACAGGAGAGAGAGAGACGGTGGATAGGCTTGTGAAAGGGGGTGAGAGAGAGTAGGGGAAGACACTCTGCAAACTGGCCACAGGCTGGATTCGAACCCGGGCCGGCTGTATATGGGTCGTGCCTGGTTGCTTACCACTCCGCCAAACCAGCACCAAATTTATTAAATTGTACACACAGGAATGATACTTCGTTTTGCCAAGCCATGTATTTTTCTATATTTACTGCTATATACAAATCGTTTAGTTGGAGGTCACTGTCATTCTTGTGTTTATAAGTGATTAATTATTGCTGTTAAAACTAAAATAAAGTAAAAATCATAAAAAAATCTGTTGTAGTTAAAGACAGAGCACTGCTGCATCTACAAATGTAGGTAAAGACTCGTATATCAAAGTCATACATCAAAAACGTTCAGAAGAGAAAAGGTTGATGAATAACTTCTTATACACACTGTCCTTCTAGTTAAATTATGAGTAGGGCTGGGAAATATATTGTTTAAATTTTATTGTATTTTATTTTCAGGCCAGATCTCCCAGCCCTAATGTATGAGTAATGCTGATTATCATGTTGCAAGAACTTGGCCCTCTGACAATGAGCTTAAATTAATGCGGCCCTCTTTGTAACCAAAGTTGCCTTTTCCTGATCGCTAACATTTTATTTAGTTATTTATTTATTTAACCAGGTTAGTCCCACTGAGAGGGAGACCTGACCAAGAATGGCAGCAATACACAGTTTCAACAAACAGTCACATAGACTCAATACAGTATAACTGAGGAAAACAATGAAAGTCATCAATTAAAACAGTGACATTCAGAAAGTCTGTATTCCAGAGTTTTCACTGCAGATTTTAAGACATTAAAAGAGACCAAGTTTTGCAGTTTAAATTCAGTCTGCAGATTATTCCATGTAAAAGGTGAAGAGAACCTAAAGACCTACTTTCCCAATTCAGTTCGGACTCTGGGAACAACAAACTGCATAAAGCTTACTGATCTCAGGTTATGTAATCCGTCCTTCAAGATTAAAATGGAAGAAAGATAGTCGGTAGTTTTGCCAAGAATGTCTTTACACATAACAACGTTTATCACACATTCATTTGCCAATGACTTTTGTTTGGCAAAAGAGCCAATATCACCCCTTAACAATGTTGAACCAATGCCGATGTGCATCCCCCTGATTTATGCTGTTTGCTTTTAATTGCTATTTTTTTCCTCTTTTTAACTGAAATTTCACATGACCCCAGGAAGAATCCTCCCTGCTGAGGCAGTGACTAATGGGGCTCTGAAATAAAGAAAGAAATAAATTCTCTTGTTCAAACTTGTATTAGACATCAAATTCAGAGAGTGACTTTCCTCTAAACAATGACGTCAGTAAGTTTGAATATATCTTGTTTTGTCTGTATGCTGTTACTGAAACTTTATACAACATCCCAACTTATTTGGAGTTGGGTTTTCATTGGTGTTTGTACAACCAAACAATAAATTCTCTGTCAGGATGCAGACTGTGTTCTTCTGCTGCATGAATTTAAAATATATTTTGAAGACTTTCCACCACCATCCCTGTCCTTACCATCAGGCGCTGCGTGGCGTACAGAAAGTGAGAAAGAAAAATGGTTTCCTGTCGGGGAGTCGACATTTATTCCCTCTCTAACCCTGGGATGTGATACATTTGTATACCCTGCAGAGCTGTACACACCAAGCACGCTGTACATTCTTCTTGTTCTGATAGAAACACTCTGTATGGGAAGCACAGAGAACATTATCACCAGATCTGCGACAAAAGGATAACTGCAACGCCACCCAGGGCACAGATTTGTATTTTCTTTCTGCCGCCCTGTCTTCAAGCTGGTGGGAAAGGTCCGGCTGAATGCTAAGCAGTCCGAACATCCATCTTAGCTTTTGTAGCACTCTATTCCGCTGTCTCTGACTCTGCCGCCCTCCTTTCTTTCACCATATATCCAAACCATCTCTACCTGTCTCACACATTGTTAGGAGGGCAGTAAGTTAAATTTCTCTTCCCCTTTAGCACAAAATGGTCCTGATATATCAGCAGAGAGCTGATAGGGTTATTGATCGGCTTCAGTAACTCAACATTTACTTTGCCTGGTGCTAAGAGGTTTTAGCCTCTCAGTAATTCACTGTTCTGGCCGTGATACAGTACGTTTCACAACAAAAACCTCGGGCCTACTCAAACTGTCACAAGATATTTCAGCCACAAATTACAAAAGCTTCCCAAAGACAAAGCCAAAACGGGAAAACACCAAAGCACTTATAGTACTCTGCTACTCTGCAGAGTACACAAACATTTTTATTGGATCTTGGCTCCAGTAAAGTTCAGGGATCACTGCCAAACACCTGAACAGTACTTGTGTTATTGACAGTTCTGACAAATGCAGCAAATACAAAATGCCTAACCAGTTTTATTTTTTATGGCCCATAGAAGGCAATGAAAAGTAAAAGAAAAGGCAACTAGTCCCTTAAAGAAGGTTGGTGGGTTGAAAAAGATTGCAAGCCTGGCTGGGTATACCACTGTGAAAACAGTGAAAAAATCTGTATTTCTACCTTCAATTAATACCGCAACTTTGAAATTGTTGTAGTGTCTCTGTTAGAATTAAACTCGGGGAAAGGTTTTAACACTGGGAGTTCAGAGGGGCAAATTAAGTTACAGTGAAGGTCAAGGTAAAAAAAAAAATCTCCATTTTGATGTATCACCTGGCCATACCCAGCATACCCAGATTCTTTTTGTTTGGATTAAAAACTAGACATGATAAGTTCAGTACTGGGTTTTAAGAATTTCAATTAGTGAATTCTCATATGTCTGGACTGACAAAGACAAGCAGTGTCCTCCAGTTTCCAGATTTGCTCTAACGTTGCGAGACAGATGGATCCGCCTGATTTAATGTCTGTAATCAGGCAGGTCCATCTTGCCAAGCTCCAACCTGCAACGATAGCAGCACAGCCCAATCAGGGTCCTAAAGAGCAGGAGGAGGTGGGAGATGTGAGAAATAGAAACATGGTCTACTGTCCAACAGTGCTGTAACACTATATTCATATTGTAAATATTGGTAATGTGAATCGTGTAAATTCTGTGGCCTTGATCATAGTCTCACTTTACTTATTTTGTTTATTTTTCCTTCATAAGGAAATTGATTTAGCTTAAAGATTCTGCATGTTGCAACCCGCTTTCTTCATTTTTTACTTAATTTGTTATGCTCTTATCTATTTTAATGTCTTTATTTAATATTCCTACTGCAATACTGTGTATAAGAGCAACTGAAACAACCACATTTCCCCTTGGAGATTAATAAAGTATTTCTGATTCTGATTTGTTTCTAAAATACAAGCAAGATCACCCAATCACCTGCCAGATATGCTTCTGAAAAGGTTCTGCCTATTCCCAAACACTCTCTATGGGCTCTTTTCCAGATGGACTAGTGAAATATACTGAAAGGTCCAGCCAGTGTGCCAAATGTTACCAAAAGAGCATATCCAAAAATTATGAAATTACTGCACAAAATGTGAAACTAACAAAAACTGTGACAGTACTGTGCTTCCAAATTCTCTCTGTAGGCAGGAAATCTACCTCTGCCTGGATTTTCCTAAAGCCTCTGGAGTATAGTGAGTGTCTAACAGCATTAAGAGTGTTTTACCAGAAAGGTGTTGCTGCAGTGTCCACAGGAGACTCGGGCACCGACTGGCTGTGGGTCTGGACTGGCAGGACCAGGATGAACTGGGCCAAGATTGATTATCCTCTTACTACAGAAAAAAAAGACACAAGCAAACGTAAAGTCAACATTCACACCACAGATGACTAAAAATGATATTAAATATGAGTGTAAACTGACCATCACTGTCTGATGCTGAAAGTCTGATCCTGACAGACAGGAAAGGCTAAAGGCGCCTTATTAGAGCTTACGCTTCTTTTTCCACTCTCAACTTTTACAGCTGCAGTCGTCCAGAATTTCTGATCAGACCACTGCTCAGAGAAGTGTCTGCTTTAGTCAGCATGTCTGGTTTGAATGCAAAACAGCGAGAGCGAATGTAAACTCTCTGGAGCAATTTGATGCAGGAAAATATGCCCGGGAGGAATAAACGGCTGACCTTTGGTCGACTTTAATAAAGACAGGAAGGTCAACAGATCCCACAGCTGCTGAATACAAGCAGTTTAAGCTTTGAATGGAAAAGTTTTTCTTCTCTGACAACAAACAAACAAAACGTCTGATCCAGATGGACACAAAGGATAACATCCAACCTCAGGTTTTTAATAAGAGATGCTCCTGTCAGGTCCAAGAGTTCACCTTCACAGCCCGAGAGGAAATAAGGTGAAGTAAAGCCAATACAAATAACCGGTAGAGGAGCTGTTACTATAAAATTTGACGTATAAGACTCACTTCTAATAAAGTTTTTTAAGTTTGGAACAGTCAGAAAAGGTCCTGGTTTGAGGGTCATGTTTTGGTACAAATTTAGCTAAACTGAACAGATGGGATAGAGAGTCCCTTTTGACTAAATCTAGGTTTCTCTGATTTACTTTGACATGGGAGTGGTGAAAGTTACAGTTTGTTTTCTCTTGTGATATTTAAAAGCACTTGTTTAAGTTTGTACAGCCTGTAGTGTGTTAATCTCAAACCTAACAAGGAGGAAAATTGGACAAAATGTAATATGAAAAACAACATTTAAATGAAATAAATATAATGTGAAAATATTTAGTAACTATTTAAAGGAACACGCCAACATTTTTGTTGTTTTCATGTCTTGCCTCACTCCCGAGTCCATGACAAGCAGATAGACATCATTCTGTGGACTGTGTGTGCAGTAACAAGGAACAGACGGGCAGAGCTCACCCACCGCTAATTAGCTTAGCTCAAACACTTGAAGTCAATGGAAGTGTTAGCCTGCCTCTGCCTACAGTTATCAGAATAACTCTTCAGCAACTCTAACGATCCTGTGTGCTTGTTGTGACTAATTTTTTTTACGGCAATATGTTACGTTATCTTCTACTATTATCGTATTATCTTCTCCTACTTGTAAACAGAGGCTTTGTTTTGTTGACAAGCTCTGCACTTAACAGAAATGGACTTGTTTCTTTCTGTGTTACAGTATATTTTTGCGAGGAACAGATGTAAAACAAGAAAAGCAGCATTTAACTCTTGCAAATATGAAACCTTTGATTTTTAAATGTACCCATGCAGTGATGAGAAGGTGCATCAAAATTGTAGATTTGTGTAATTTGCTGATATTCCAGTCAATCTCTGACCAATATGTGTGGCAGATATATCAGCTGTAAATATCTGCAAAAATTTCTATATCGGCCGATACCGATATAAACCAATAATAACGTGCATCCCAACAGAAAACCCTACATGCAAGAGAAACAGCCCGACAGCAGCTACAAAGCGTCACAGAAAGTACATACTGTGGTGTCTGCGAAGACCACAAGGAGGAGGTGGGTTGAACGTTGGGGTTGAGGTTGGTTCTAATCTTCTTCTCTAATAAGGATTTTAAAGTCATTTGTGGGTTAAGATACAAATCAGAAAAAGCAGTACGCCATCAGATTTCAACATGATCAACTGAAGCTGGAAGCAAAATGTGTCTTCCAAAACTTTGAGACAAAAGATTTTATGATGTGCAATCTGAAATTAAACTCATTTACAGAGCAGCAGAAAATTTCCCTTTAAAAAGGCATGGCTAAAAATGTTACTCTTGCAGATTTTATGCCTAAGGCATAAACAAGGACTCTTATCCGTCTTACCAATTAGACCAGACTGCAGTAGCATGATGTTCAGAAGAGCTGCCAAAGTCATCCTCTGTGACTGACATCAGCCTGTTTTTATGACAGAGATCCAAACACTCTGGCATCTGTTTGACCTGTTTTATGGTTTTTATTGAGGTTTTTGTGACTAAAGATCTCTGGAAGTTATCTTTCCCAAAATGTACTTGAACTTTTATCAAACCAGTTGTGTCTTCTCTGTGAGCTGAGAAATAAAAAAACACCACACATGAAACATTTACTTTTGGAGCTCTGACACTTTCTCTTTCACCTGCTTTGTTCCTCTGAGGCGCACACGCTCGTTCAGCTTCGTGATCTTTCAATCTGTTAACTGTGTTTTGTCAGCAGCTGCTCAACAGGAGGCTTGAGATTTTTTTTTTTTTAAACAAGAAATGGATGAATTTTATTTCTCAAGGATTCAATGTACTGCTGGGCAATATATCTATTTTTAGCTCAGACAAGGAGGTAGGGCTGGGCGATATGGCCTTATAATAAAATCCCAGGTTTTTTTCCACAACACTCTGATTATTTTAATCTATTTTTTCCCCTCAAAAAAACCCCAAAAGCTCCAAGTGACACAAAAATTATATGAATCAAGTTTTGCCTTTATGATATCAAAATATATTTCCAAACCAAACAGAATTCCACTCCTAGGGTTAAAGTTTGTCTACATAAACACTGAAGGCTGAGCTACTTTCACAGTATACTAAATTGAAACTCTCAGATATACATTTAATCTCATTTAAAAATAAATATCAGCCTAAACATGTGCTTGTTTAAAACCTGACAGGGCCTACCATCGTAAAAACGGTACATTTTGAGTATTTTTATTTTCAAACATCGCAACAACTTACAATTGGAGTAAGTCAATTTAATCAATATATTTCCCAGCCCTACAAGGAGGTTTTGTTTTTGCCAGTGAATGTTTGTTTGCCTATTTGTTAGCAAGATTAGGCAAAAACTACTGGATCGATTTACATGAAAATTTTACCAGAGGTGTGGTTTGGTCCAAGGAAGAAGCCATTACATTTTGGTGGTAATCCGCATATTTGTCTGCATGCAAAAATTCCCCAGATTTTCTAAAATCCCATAAGTTAACATTGGGCCGTATCTTAAAAAAAATTATCTCTCTGCCATCCCTGAATTGATTTGCTTCAAACTTTACAAGATTGTACATATAATATGTTTCTATCATCAAGGTAAATTTCTGCTGGGTCTGATCCAGATTGATGTCACAAAAAAAACCACTGAAGTTTATAATGGGAGATCCAACTCATTTCTCCTCGACTGCTGTGAGAGTGTCGCCCCCTTTACCTCATTATGGGAATTAGGGTTTATTTACAAACTGCCGTCAACGTTTTTCAAGCGAATGTGACTTCATTTCCCAGCTTCTCAGAAACTCGACCATCCAATTGAAGCGTGTGGTGATCCAGAATTGTATCTTTTACAGGAGTTGTGGAAAAGCCACTCACAGGGCCATATAGAGAGACGGACAACCATTAACATTCGCTCACACCTGAGGGTACTTTAGAGTCACCGATTTACCAAACAGGTATGTTCTTCAGTCTGGTGGAAAAAGCTGGACCAGCAAAGAGAACCCACACATGCATAAGAAGAACATGCAAACTCCACACAGAAAGGTTCTGACCGACGCAGGGTTTGAACCACCAACCTTTTTGCTGTGAGGCACCTATGGCAGAACTATTACCTGCTGTGCCATAGTGTTGCACTTTTTACTAAACCCTTTTATTTATTTATTTTTTTTCATTTTTAATAGCATTAAAAATCCACAATATGATATTTTTTAATCATTATTTATTTAAAGCATGTTCCCTGCAACATTGATGAACTTTATTTCTGCTCCAGTGACAGAAATAAAAACATAAACTTAACAAAGAGACAGACAGCTTTATGGCTGGGGCGGCATGGTGGTGCATAGGTAGTGCAAGAAGGTCAATGGTTCGATCCCTGGGTCGGGTAGGGCCTTTCTGAGTAGAGTTTGCATGTTCTTCCTGTGCATGCAGGGGTTCTCTCCAGGTACTCCAGCTTCTTCCCACAGACCAAAAACATGCTCAACAGGTTGACTGGTAACTCCAAATTGCCCTTAGGCATGTGTGTGAGTGTGAATGGTTGTCTGTCTCTCTGTGTCCCTGCAATCTGCTGCCAACTACTGGGCAGAGGCTGAACTACAATACAAAACAAATCTCCCTAATTTCTTTAAATCAGCTTAATAAAAAATCAATGTTGTACAATAAACCTGAGACATGAATGAGGAACAAAATATCTCTATTTGATCTAAACTTTCTAAAAACCCTCTGGTCCTAATCTTTTGGCCTAAACTGAAGGTGCAGATCTAAACCATAACAGAAACCTGATCCATTCCTGAAGTTCTCCCCGCATTAACATGATGCATACTGTGCTATATATCACTACCCATACTGGCACTGCTTCCTCACTGCTGAGGTGAGACACATGATGTGGCTGTTTTAATGAGGCTGTTATTCCCTCATCCGGCTCACTGAGCTCGGCATGTGAACTGCACTGGGAGCAGAGCCTTAATTGAGGGACTGCTGCTCCCATCGCACCTGGTTACCTCTGCATCATTTTACTCTCACACGTACAGATACAGTCACACACTTGCAGAGAATCTCTCACCAATATGGCCGGGGACAGGCGATCCTCTGGGAAGTGACTTTGCAGATGAGCAGACAGTTGCAGGGGCAGCGAACGTACTTCTTCCCTGCTGGGGCATTCTTAATGGGCTGCAGAGGGAAACAGAGGCACACAGGAGGAGGAGATGAGAAACAGGGTATTATAATAGGAGTCCATAACAAGCCAATTATTCTTGACGGATAAGGATTCAACCAATACAATGTGAGGAGGGAGAGAGCCGTCCTGAGAGTTTTTAGATGTGGCTCTGAAACTTACAGACTCGTGGTACAGATCATCCATTAGAAAAAACATATAATTACAATTATTCAGTACCATTATTAGGTTATGAAGGCTTGAACTTACACAAGAATCAACAGCAAAGATGCCAGATTTAAAGGGGGAGGGAAAGGACAGCACAGTCCTTTAAAGGGGTCTCCTTCAAAGCTTTAACTTTAAATTAATTTAGAGAGGACAGGATTCAAAAATATACCAGACATTTGATTTCAGGACATTTCATAAGACTTCTACATGGCATAAGAAGGTACCTAAAAAGTAGGTAGGCCTATGCATCAAGTATGACTTCAAAAATTAAGAAAAGTATTTAGAATATCAATAAGGTACTCAGTAGGGCTTGGCAATATATCACTTAAATCGATTAATTCAAATTATTTTCTGGAGAAGATTTAAAATTTAAAAACCTTTTCTTTTTTTACTTTCTCCAACTGTAAGTTGTTGCAAAAAATATAAAATCAAATTTACAGTTTTCATGATGGTAGGCCCTGTCAGGTTTTGCACAAGCACTTTTATAGGCTTGTATTTGTTTTTTAAATGAGATGAAATTTGTCTTATGTTCATAATGCTGTGAAATAACTCAGGCTTCAGTGTTTATGAAGACAAACCCGTCTACGTTTGAACTACATCATCGACATTTTATGACATACACTTCAACTTAAAGAGGGCAATTCTGTTTGGTATGGGAATATATGTTGTAATCTTTGTGTCACTGGGATTTTTTTTTTTAGAGGGAAAAAAAATCTATTAAAATCGTAAATCGAGTGCTGGGGGAAAAAATCTGGGATTTTATTTTCAGGCCGTATCGCCCAGCCCTAGTACCCAGAGTGTGAAATTTAGCCCTAAAGCAGTGTTTGATTGCCAAACAAAATTCCTAAGAAGGACTCCCAAACCCTCAACAAAGGTTCAAACTTTACAAAAGCCCTTTTGTCTACATACAAAGAAAATTACAGCAAGGTTTATCCATAAAATTGTGAATTGTTGTGTGGTTACAGAGCATGAAACACATAAAAATAACCTGTCGAATAGAATAGAGCTATTACACCCACACATTAACCAATCAATAGGTGTGGAAAAAAGTGTATTATAAAGTAAGGATGCACTTATTATTGGCATCAGTATCTGCAAATATTGGCCTAAAATGTTATATATTGTATCTGCTAATATTGAAATTTTTGCTGATATTTACAGCCATTATATTGGCCTAAACATCAGCAGCTATATCGGCAAAATACACAAATGCACCACGATGCTTCACCTTATCACTGCATGGGTACATTTTAAAATCAAGAGTTTCATTTTTTTAAAACAGTTAAATGTTGTTTTTCTTGTTTCACGTCTGTTCTTTACACAAATAGACTCTCACATTGAAAGCAACAAGTCAGTTTTCATAAAGTAAAAAACAACAACCCAATACTGTGAATCCCTACAATAATGTATTGACACATCATATGATATATGGTGATATTTTGGGGCGTGATAGCATATGAACTTTTAACAAAATATTATCAGAAAATTTATTTGATGATTCACAGAAATTCTGGATATTTGAATGTGTTGTAGTTCAGCCTCTGGCCACTAGTTGGCAGCAGGCATTCAGAAAATTAACTTGTCTTTCCCTTGTATTCATTGTTAAAATTTCTGTCACTGCAACAGAAAATAGAGTTTAAAATACTGTGAGTAAAGTTTTTAAAAAAGGACTATTGAGAAGAAAAAGTGATCCACTGCCCTGCTTACATTATCTCAGTATATGATAAATTGCATTGATTTCCCTGTATAGCAATACATACTGACACAGGTCTTTGTCCCTGTGGCCTCCAAATTACCAAAGCTGCCCCTGCTTTTAGTACATTTAAAGATTACTGTAGCAGTGTGCTCTATCTAGCTGAATAAACAAGTAACAAAAGCCTTTTACACATCTAACGCTATAGAAACCCTTTACTTTTGCATGCGACTGATAAGTTTCTCACCTTTGTATTCCCCAATGTTTTGAAAATTTTGTTTTTTCTTTCTATTTCTGAGTTTTCACATTGCAAACATGATCCTAAAACAAAGTTTGAACTGCCAAAAACTTGAAACATATGAGAGACAACAGATCGTAAACTATGTATTTCATGAAGAAATACAACAGTGGCAGTTTCAACGGGTAGAAAATTTAATTACAGATAATGGATGGAAGGATGGGATATTTTGTGTTTCTGGTGCGCCCCATCCATGCAGCACCTACGCCATTCAGGGTAAATATCAAATATCAGAATAGCATAAGCGGTGACATTTGTGCCATTTACTTCTTGTTTGTACACAATGTTTTCTCTCAAATTTAATTTAACAGCTCTCTAGATGGCTAAACAATCTCTTTTTGTTTTACAGAATAACTGATGATGATATTATTTCTGCAAAATTGAAGAATATTTATGAAGAATCAGATCACAGTTCAGTTTTCTTCACACAGTATAAAGATTTATCACAGCCTTCTCTGTTTTTATCGTCATGGAGGGCCACAAGTTAAAGCTGGACAGAATCAGCAGTCAAGGACGAGGTTTGAGCTCACGCAGAGAAACAAAACTTTAATGTGAGTTTCCTAAAAGTACGACTGGAGGAGTCCGTCACCTTCCTCTGGGCTTAATAGAACATCCTGCTGTCTGTCCTGCTGATGGCTCTCTCTCGTCTGCATCATTTAACTCTGACTAACCAGATCAGATGGAGACCTGCGAGTTTCCTGCACCTGAATCAGTTTCACTTACAACAACTGTGGGGGAGTCAAGTGTGTTTTTGCACAGAGGAGAGAGAGAGGCAATGAAGAGAGAAGGAAAATTACGGTTTTACCTTTTGTCTTTACATATTTGATAGTCCAGTTTTATTGATCTGTGGTTAATTTATTTACGGTCATTTGGACCAACGGCTCTAAAGGTGAAGGTGAACAAGATTTGCTTTTTAATTGATCTTAAAAGTCCTATTTTTTCGACTGTTCAAAAATTATCCTCATAAAATAAGATGATTTAAATGCAACCATAATCAATAGGTAATATTCATACTAAAATGGAAGTAATAGGGCAATCAATCAATCTTTATTTGTATAGCCCCAGTTAAAAACAAGCATATCTCAAGGCACTTTACATAGAGCAGGCTGAAGCCATACTCTTCATTTATAGATACACATATATGAATATACTGTATATACAAACATACAGTATATAATAAATATATTTGTATATACACATACATGCATCTAGAGATATATCCATCCAGGCAGAGACAAAGGGATTAGAATCACAATTGTCTTAGCTGAGTATAGACTCAATCAATCAATCTTTATTTGTTTTTTTCACCTTATTTGTCTCTGTTGAAAATAAATGTATTAAAGGTTGAGATGTGGCATCTCAACTGTGGTTGTAAAGATAGTAACTATGGATGCATAATCAATACAACCATGGATAGAGAGATCAATCTAATATGAATATTAATATCTATAATGAATATAATCTGGAGAGGAATGATGTTGGTTAATTTAACAGCATCTAGCTGAATTGCTAGTTTTGCTAGAAGTTTTGTCCTTGCTACCTAATGAAAGCAGAAAAGATCAAGTGTGTTTAGACATTACAGATAACGAGGAAATGGCATGGTTAGGAGAAAACTTTGACGAAGATAACCTAATGTGATTCAAACAACCACCACTGAGGGACTTCCTCTCTGTATTTCCTGCATTTTTAGCTCTATAAACCAGAACACAGATGGGAGAAAAAGTAAAGCACGTCCAGATGTACAGATGGAGGAACATATGTACAGAAATACGCCTAGGATGTGCAAATGAGGCCACAAATTTCTAGATAAAAAGAAACTACAGGAGAGATTGTACAGTCTGGCTCCATCCACAGTTAACACTACAGATGGAGATTTAATCACACAGACGTGTTAGGACCAGAGCATTTACCCCGATCAAGTAGATTTACGATGGAAGTTGGTCAGGAGACCAGACACTAATATCTATAGGATGGCATTTCTTTGCATTAAAAGTAAATAAGTTTGATCTACGAGGTCTGGTGTTAAACGGGCTCTCCTGTTTGTGTCACTCTCTGCTTAATCAGGCTCATAAATTTGTCTTAATGTGACAAACCCTTTGTTCTGCCCAGCTGTAATTTGACAGTCATAGAGCGATGACAGTCCACTGAGTGGCTGCAAGTAAACAATTTAAACGCTTATTTCACTGCTACTAATTGAAATGGCAGAAAAGCTGTCTTAATCGCTCTTAATGGATGTAATAATGAGGCGGAAAAGTTAAATAGCTTTGACACAAGAGGAGATGAAAGGAGTAATGATTATATACAAGGACTGAAAATTTAAAAAGACTTCCAATATTTACAAAATAAATCTTAATAAGTGTAATAGGGGAAAAGTTACTACCCCATACAGCTCATTAGACCTTTTTAATGAATAACAGAAAATCCTGTGACAACAAAATAGCACCACAGGAATTAGTGCTGGTCATTTAATTGCAATTACAATTTCAGCCCCATACAATTATAAAAACAGGATAATCGGTATGCTACACTTGTTCTTCTTGCTCTGCCTTTCCCTCACAGACTAAACATGCCCAAATTGTGGTGAGGGGAAGCACAAGTTTAGAGCAATAAAGAAATATGAGTGTAGTTCACTCTGGAGATTAAAAAACAAAAATAAAACGAAGAATGGTTTGTATGTTTGGTTAAGCTCAGGATGACTAAATCCGGTCATACGAGACAAAACACACATCTTTTCTGGAGTTATATCAACTTCAATGTTTTTCCAGATGCAACAAAATAAAGACATTGAGACACTGAATTATTTATTATTATTATTTACTAGGGCTGTCAGTTTTCCCCAAAAATCGAACTCAAACGGTTTTCAAGGTTCAAGATTCAAAGTGTTTCTTGTCATTTGCACATTAAGAAACATGTTTCCCTGCACGATGAAATTTCTACTCTGCTGTCCACAACAAATGCCCGGTAAGAGGTACAAAAACATTAAGATTTTTAGCAGCAAGAAAAAATACTAAATAATACTAAATAATAGCTGCAAGAAAATACTTTCCAAATGTAAACAAGATATAGATAGATTCCAACTATGTACATGTATAAAAAGCTAAGTATCACTATTAAAGGAAAGGAACAGAATGGAAAAGATTTCTGTAAATTTATTAAGTACCCCAGTGTGTATCGTTATCTTGGACTATGTTACCGCACACTGTATGCTTTTCTCCTGTCCCTGAAGCCTACCTGAAACATCATGACAATAGAGCTCTGTTATGGCACTGTTGCACTGTGACAATGGCGCCCGTGTGTTAAATGCAGCTGTACTAATCCCTCCAGGAACCTACCGTAGCTTCATTGCAGACCCCACACTTCACCACGTGCTGGTGGATCTTGCCCTCGACAGAGATCAGACTCTGGCACACTCTGCAGCTGATAACCGGCGCGCTGCCACTCTCCGGGGAGGTGAGAGGGGAGTAGGGTGGGGGGTCCTCCCCGAGGAGCACTGAGGGCTGGGTGGGGCTGGGGAAGGGAGGGAAGCCTGCATATGTAGGAGGACAAAAAAATGAGAAAATAATGAGTGATTAGGCGGCAGAGCCAGCGAGCGACTGTTTAAATGATGAGGAAACAGTCACAGGAGTTTTGTATGGGCCTGAGAAGAAAAGACCTCAAAAATACCCATGACAAGTAACCTCAACATTCTGATTAACAAGATAATAAGATTTGGTCTCGAGTTCAACTGAAAGGAGCTTTAGGAGAAAAACTCTCCTGGAATGCAGAGCGGGGTTAGTCTCCAGAAATAAGAGTCTTGTGAGAAACAGAAATAAAACGGGATGGATTTACCGAGAAATCTATTGCAAAATACAGTACAGTCTGCTCTATATTTCAAGATAACAGGATAAAAGACTGTTTAGAGAAGACAATAGGAGTAAAACACAATTAGTAACTATATCTCATGAAGGGGCGGGTTCAGTAAAACCTCAGGCAAAGACCAATACGAGGCCCTCACCCATTTGACTGGGTGTAATCTTAGCGTGTGAAAAAACAGTTAGAGGTTTCCTGAGGAGCCTGTAGAAGAACAGACACTTAATGATCTTGAGCCATATTAATAACCAAATAAAAGAGCACATTGTTTAAGTTGTACAAATATTTTGGCTCTGATTGGAAAAGTGACTGAAACTGGCAGGGCGCAGGAGAGTCTTGCTTCTCACCAGTTTCACACACATGTCCAAACATTGCAAACTAACTTCAACAAATTACACATATTTTAGGAAATTCAATCATTTCTATTTTTTTCTTTTTTGGTAACTCTATTAAATAATCAGTTTTCAGTCACTGGCACTCCCTTTGGCAGTGGTTTTCAGACTTTATTTTTGCACAAGGATCACCTAAAATAAGAAGTGCTCTATGATCACAAACCTTTACCAAAGCATTTCTGATACTGTTTGCCAAGTTATTTCGGATAATGTAGGAAACTGCCCTGTTGCACAATGTTAACAAATTATCTAAAATATTCCTGGATCCACATCCTGATTCAGACCGCCGCCAAAATCTAATCAATTCATCCTTGTGCCATGACCAGCTTTCCTGAAAATTAATCAAAATCGGTTCATGATTTTTAGAGTTACATTGCAAACACAGAGACAAATGGCAGCAAAAAGATAACCTCCTCGGTAGGGATGCATGATATTAGATTTTTGACAATATTTCCAAAGTTAACATTGCCAACACAGATATCAAAATTTTTGGCAAAAGTATGAGGTATATCCTTTACTAAAATTGATCTATTCTCATTTTGAAAGCATGTTTGTGTTAGAAATTGATGTGGACCAGGGACAAAATTTGATTTTCTGATAATAAAAACGCTATTGTTTTTTGAAAATCTAAACATTCAGCACTAATAGAGTAAGCATTGTGTTATATTCATACATTCTGTGGGTATTACAGCCAATATATGTGACATATATAGCTACTGGGTATGGAAAAGATATAAGCAGAAATTTTGATAACTGCCGACACAGATGTTCCACTTTTTACGGTATTATCAGTTGATACTGATATCGTGCCAATAATAAGATAAGATAAGATAAGAAAGAGCTTTATTTATCCCTTGGGATGACTCCTTCAGGGAAATTGATAATATTGAGCATCCTTACTCCTTGGCTAAGGTGATAAAATCAAAATCTCAACATGGTGCCTCATATTCATATCCCTGTAAAGCATCTCTTAAAACGTGTTGCAGCGTTGTATCAGTCTGTACATATTTATTCATCAGTCAGTCTTTATTTGTATAGCACCAAGTCATAACTAATGTGATCTCAAGACAATTTACAAAAGAGTAGTTCAATGCTATACTCTTCCTTTATTTTTAATTTTATTTACTTATTATCAATAGAGACGTAGGTTCATACCTTCTAATGGCTGACAGAAATTGACAAATAGGTTCACTGCCGATAAAACATATTTCAAAATAATTATTGACGAAATTATTTGAAACTTTGCTGAAGCTTTTAAATGAAGCAACTCTCATCTCACATTTTTCAACTGGTGGGCTTATAAACAAAAAAAAATCAGAAAAAAATGTCTCCTAAGCCATGCCATTTATTTGAAAAAATACAAATATTTACTAAAATAAAAAGTTTCTGCTCTAAATTGAAAGCCATACAGGGATTGATTGAATCTAATTTTTACTGTTTGTCTACTGCATAGTTGGAATAATTACTTATGGTTGCCTAATGCCCATTTCACACTGGAAGCATTTCATTTGTGTGCATTTAGCACACGTGTCAGCTCCAGCAAGTCCCACCACAGTTTTCACACCAGGCCGGTGAATGTACTGTGGAGTCTCCCTGCTGCCACAGCTCTATCTCCCCACATATATCAACCCAATAATGAGCTTTTGTAGAAAGTTTAGGAAGAACCACAACAAATCTCCCCTAAAGGAACCTGATTCATTGAGTAACTGACCTGAAACCTGCAGAATGAAAACATTCTAACGAACAAGGAGAGTTTCTCCACAGAGAGCTTTAACTCTGAGAGGCACACACAGGAGGAGTGACTGGACAGTTTATGTAGGGCCTATAAAATCCACAATCACAGAATCACAGACAGAATCACGGAATTGGACATTAAAAGCAGAATTCAATATGAACACGGAATATGATGGAATTGGCAGACATTTTACGTAAAAGCTTTTTTTCTGAATAAAAAGGAACGTATCTCTCAGGAAAATGCTCTGAAGGGGTCACTAAGGCTGGGGACAATGCACGTAAGGAAAAGATGTAAAATGAGTAAAACCACATTTCTTGTGTGACAATTTTAAACTCTCGATTTCTAAATGAACCCATGTAATAATGATGAGGTCAAGTGTTATGGTATATTTGGGTATTTTGCCAATATTACTGCCAATATAAGGGATCTACATGGCCAATACGTATGGCTAGTTTATCTCTGTAAATATTCCAAAAAATGTTTTAATTAGCTGATACCAATATTCCCATTTTTCAATCAATATCTGCCAGTACTGACACTGTACAGAGAACATTGTGTATCCCAAAAAAAATCTTAAGAAGCAATGAAAACGACCTGTTGGACAAACTGTAACCTTTTTTTAATCGAATGAGAGATGCATCGGTACCAATTAACTTATTGCCCTGAACACTGATTCAGAATCAGCCCTGATTTTCATGATCAATGCATCACTACTATCGCTTTATTGTGCTGTAATCAATATAGCAGTGATTGATCAGGTATTATAAGAAATCATTAGCTTCCTTGATTTCTAGCCTTAAGGTGTGCAGGAAATTGCCTGTAATTAATTTAACCCCTCCAAAAAAGAGTGTGCTGTCTGAAGAACAAATGTGCAGGAAATTAAATTAAACCAATATAATGTGGATGAAAAGCAAACTGATATAAAGAAATATTACTTTCTAAAAACTGCAAAAAAAAAAATGTCCTAACTCCATACATAAAGCAGAAATAAGTCAACAACTTTTGCCAGCCTAATTGTGTGATTTACATAATTTGATGTAAATTTAAAACAAACAGCTCACAGTGATTTTTCATGTTTAACCTGTTAGTGCTCATAATGACTATCTTGAGTAGGGGGGCTGTAAAAGGGGGGAATTTCAGGAAGATTCTGAGGGTCCCTGACAGGGGCCTCCCAAATTATATTATCTTTTTTGTTTTTAGATTGATTTCTGAACATTTTGCCACAGGTCTTTGAAGATCTCTTTTCTCTGCAAATCCAAAAAATATCAACATTTATTGTTTTTACCAAAAAATGTAATATCTTGGGATCTTTTGCACTCGATTAACTTTAATAAAAAATAAGAAATATAAAAAATAGGCCCTATTAAACATTTATCAGAGGGTACTGGTGTCAATTATGCTTCTGCTGTACTTAGGAGCATGTTGAAATATTTCAGTTAAGTTCAGTTTATTTAGGTGTCCCAGAAGAGCAATTTGGTTTGCAGAGGTATAAAAGTGCAGTCATACATAGAGCATAAACTCACAGTTTAACAGGAACAATAAGTTCATTCCAAGAAAAAAAAGTTAATGACATGGACCTATGCAGACCCAATGCAATCCAATTCAAGTTGAAAAGCCTGTGTGGAGGCATTCGCTGTACTTGCATAAAGAATTGCATTAAAAAGACACAGCAGTGAGTACTTACAAGTCACAAAAGGTAACACATAAAATGACAGGTTTAAAAAAAAAGAGCAAGTACGTCTTCTCTTTTCCTCGGCATGTAGGAGTTTACATTTGGATCTTTAGAAAAAAAGGTTCAGAGGAACACAAACGTTGCAAACATTTTAAATCATTTATAGCTTTAAAAGATCATAGATTTATGAGAACTGGTTATATGATGAATTAAAAGATTTTAAATGCTTAAAACTGTGGTTTTCAACCTTGGTGTCGGGACCCCACATGGGGTCACCTGAAATGTCTAGTAATGGATAAAAAAAAAAATTAGGCTACTGGTAAAAAATATTTGTTTAACTAATTATTATTCTTTTTAAAATTAAAACACCACACAAAATCTTAAAACAACTGTATTCTATACTTTTACTTTCTCAAATAGTTTGAATAAAATGCAGCATTTAAAAATTTCTGAGCTGGCACAACTTGATTGTTGATTGGTGCTTCAGTTCGCTCGCTTCAACTGAACACATAAACTTGCAGTCCGTAGGAAAAAACAGTATAACAAACCTCCATGGTTTGTACAGTATAGCAAACATGAGGAAAAGCTAGATTCTAGAAAAAAAATGTCTCCGGTGTCCCCAGAAATTTGTGATACCAAAATGGGGTCTCCGACCAAAAAAGGTTGGGAACCACTGGCTTAAAATGTTCCAAATGCCTGAAACTTCTGCACTGTACATTATTTAATTCACCATTTATTCTACAATTTCAGCTTAAGGGTGTTTCCTCCACTATTTTAAGATTATCAGTGTCTTTTAGCAGGAAACTTGGCTGTAATAATTAAAGGTAATAGAGAAATAATATTTAAATTATCATGTTCATTAATTTGCATTTCAGTTCAGGTTGCCACCTATAGACAAATAAGTGATGTACAAGATACCTGAGGCTACAAGCACCAGAGGTCAAACAAACATAAATCATCACTTGAAATCAATTCAACTGAATGACTTGTCAGTTTGATACCAGTGTTGGCAGATAAAAGCTTGAAACTTCATCAATGAAAACTGTAGATGTGAACTTTTCTGCCTGCTGCACATTTGTCAGAGTGGCCTGAAGTACAGAACAAATTGCCTCCAGTATTGGCTCAAGAAAGGGCTCAACATTTCCTTTTTAAAATAGGGATGATTTCATATTTCAAGGGGCTGGTAGGAACCCTGATTACAGATGCTTGGTTTGAGAAACTTGCTCAGAGCTGGTTGGGGACAGGGACCATTCTGGCATCTTTCCATGGGGCCCAAAATGTCTAGCAGTGCCCAAAATGTCTAGCAGTGCCCCTAAACTGGAGACCAATTGGAGCACGGGGTCCCAGGCCCATTTCCTATAGTTAACTAAAATAAACATCTACAATGTGCCTTTTTCAGTAAGTTTACATAATCTACTTCTGCGGGAGCATCCCTCAGCAGCCTCCAGAGCGGATTTCCCTTCAGTCAAATCAGGTGTTCCCTTAATGCTAGCAAGCTATGCTCAATGTTCACCACAGTAGCTGTGACTAAAACATGATTTACTCAGGAGTTGTAAACTTTAGAAAATGTAGGTTAAACACGTAATAAGAGTACATTATAACTGTACTCAAGCGGAGCTGAAGAGCTGACTGAGGCGTGTTTTGCCGGTTGTAAGAAGAGCTAGCAAAAAACAGTTCTAACGGTGGACGGTGTAACGGTTTGAACAGTGACCGTGCTAACTGGAGACCTGCAACTGACAGAGTGAGGTCGCAGTGGTTTAAAACTTAAAAAAAAGGAGGAAAAATATCCTTATGAAAGCATTTTTGGTCAGATCATGTCATGACAAACTCATAATGAGCCTTAACGTAAAACTTCCCTCTTTCATCCCTGAATTACTTTTTTTACTAACAAAAACACTAGCACGACCCTACAAAAAGGGGTAATTAACAGTTTATCACCAAATAAGCTGTTAAAATTCTGTCTTGTCTTTCTGATCTACATAAATGTAATTTTTAAACAAGTCACATTTGAAAGGACTAGTTTTCTACGACAGCGCGACAAGTTTACGGCTGAAAGGCACCAGTCAGCACGGTCACACTTCACACCACTACACCAAGTTAGCTCGCCAGCACAACGCTAACTCCCCTCATCCTCTGCTTCCTGTCGTAACTGCTGACAGCATATTAAATCCTCCAGGTGATGCTCACAGGTAAATTAGCAGAATTTCACAGTAAAGCCTGTAAACACGGTCGTAACAGGCTTAACGGCTGCAGAGCCAGCGCGTGAGGCAGAGTGCCCAGTCAGTGCAGGCTAAGCTAGGCTAGGTGAGGCTGGAGAGAGGTGGAGGAGGGCAGGGGGCTCCGCGGATACTCACTCTGAGGTTTACTGGGCACACCGTACGGCGCCGCGCCCGGGGACAGCCCGCCGGTCCCGCTGCCCAGAGCTCCTTCTCCCAGGTCTGATAGTAAGGGGGACCTCTCGCCGTCCGCCATACCGAGAGAGAGGCGTGGAGGGGGAGAGCGGGGAGAGTGAATGCAGCCCGACACAGACGGTGCTGTATTGTTGTGTCGGAAATGCAGGCGTCACATGATCACGCCACCGATACGCTGCTAACGCTGCTGCTGCGGTAACGGAGCGGAGGAGGAGGAGGAGGAGGAGGAAGAGGAGGAGCGGCCCCGCCTGTGCCCACAGGGAGGCTCCTAAACCACAGAGAGGAGCAGACCAAAGGTGTCAACAATACACTGATGCCAGAAACAGGTTTAATATAGAAACACAACACTGACAGAAAGATTTGGTAATGAAACCGAAACTTGGCATTGAAGAAAAATTTGCATTGACTCTGAAAACAGTATTGGCATTGTAAAATGTTGAACTGAAAAATAAAATACAGACATTAAAAAATATATTGTTTTTTCAGGGTATTTTTTTGTTCTTTCATTTTTTTCAGTTTCAACTTTCTGGTTCAGTTACAGTTTTCTTTCTTTCATTGTTTTCAGTTTCAACTTTCTGGTTCAGTTGCAGTTTTCTTTCTTTCATTTTTTTCAGTTTCAACTTTCTGGTTCAGTTGCAGTTTTCTTTCTTTCTCATTTTTTTCAGTTTCAACTTACTGGTTCAGTTACAGTTTTCTTTTTTTCAGTTTCAACCTACTGGTTCAGTTACAGTTTTCTTTCTTTCATTTCTTTCAGTTTCAACTTACTGGTTCAGTTACAGTTTTCTTTCTTTCATTTCTTTCAGTTTCAACTTACTGGTTCAGTTACAGTTTTCTTTTTTCAGTTTCAACTTACTGGTTCAGTTACAGTTTTCTTTTTTTCATTTTTTTCAGTTTCAACTTACTGGTTCAGTTACAGTTTTCTTTCTTTCTTTTTTTCAGTTTCAACTTACTGGTTCAGTTACAGTTTTCTTTTTTTCAGTTTCAACTTACTGGTTCAGTTACAGTTTTCTTTTTTTCCAATTTCAACTTACTGGCTCAGTTACAGTTTTCTTTTTTTCCAATTTCAACTTACTGGTTCAGTTACTGTTTTCTTTCTTTCATTTTTTTCAGTTTCAACTTACTGGTTCAGTTACAGTTTTCTTTCTTTCTTTTTTTTTCCAGTTTCAACTTACTGGTTCAGTTACAGTTTTCTTTCTTTCAGTTTCAACTTACTGGTTCAGTTACAGTTTTCTTTTTTTCCAATTTCAACTTACTGGCTCAGTTACAGTTTTCTTTTTTTCCAATTTCAACTTACTGGTTCAGTTACAGTTTTCTTTCTTTCAGTTTTTTCAGTTTCACCTTACTGGTTCAGTTACAGTTTTTTTTTTCAGTTTTAACTTACTGGTTCAGTTACAGTTTTCTTTCTTTTCAGTTTCAACTTACTGGTTCAGTTACAGTTTTCTTCTTTTTTTCAGTTTCAACTTACTGGCTCAGTTACAGTTTTCTTTTTTTCCAATTTCAACTTACTGGTTCAGTTACTGTTTTCTTTCTTTCATTTTTTTCAGTTTCAACTTACTGGTTCAGTTGCAGTTTTCTTTCTTTCATTTTTTTCAGTTTCAACTTACTGGTTCAGTTACAGTTTTCTTTCTTTCATTTTTTTCAGTTTCAACTTACTGGTTCAGTTACAGTTTTCTTTTTTCAGTTTCAACTTACTGGTTCAGTTACAGTTTTCTTTTTTTTCAGTTTCAACTTACTGGTTCAGTTGCAGTTTTCTTTTTTCTCATTTTTTTCAGTTTCAACTTACTGGTTCAGTTGCAGTTTTCTTTTTTCTCATTTTTTTCAGTTTCAACTTACTGGTTCAGTTACTGTTTTCTTTCTTTCATTTTTTTCAGTTTCAACTTACTGGTTCAGTTGCAGTTTTCTTTTTTTCTCATTTTTTTCAGTTTTAACTTACTGGTTCAGTTACAGTTTTCTTTTTTTTCAGTTTCAACTTACTGGTTCAGTTACAGTTTTCTTTCTTTCTCTTTTTTCAGTTTCAACTTACTGGTTCAGTTGCAGTTTTCTTTTTCTCATTTTTTTCAGTTTCAACTTACTGGTTCAGTTACAGTTTTCTTTTTTAAGTTTCAACTTACTGGTTCAGTTACAGTTTTCTTTTTTTTCAGTTTCAACTTACTGGTTCAGTTACAGTTTTCTTTTTTCTCATTTTTTTCAGTTTTAACTTACTGGTTCAGTTACAGTTTTCTTTTTTTTTTTTCAGTTTCAGCTTACTAGTTCAGTTACAGTTCTCTTTCTTTCTCTTTTTTCAGTTTCAACTTACTGGTTCAGTTACAGTTTTCTTTTTTTTCAGTTTCAACTTACTGGTTCAGTTACAGTTTTCTTTCTTTCTCTTTTTTCAGTTTCAACTTACTGGTTCAGTTGCAGTTTTCTTTTTTCTCATTTTTTTCAGTTTCAACTTACTGGTTCAGTTACAGTTTTCTTTCTTTCATTTTTTTCAGTTTCAACTTACTGGTTCAGTTACAGTTTTCTTTTTTCTCAGTTTCAACTTACTGGTTCAGTTACAGTTTTCTTTTTTCTCATTTTTTTCAGTTTTAACTTACTAGTTCAGTTACAGTTTTCTTTTTTTTCAGTTTCAACTTACTGGTTCAGTTACTGTTTTCTTTCTTTCATTTTTTTCAGTTTTAACTTACTGGTTCAGTTACAGTTTTCTTTTTTTTTCAGTTTCAACTTACTAGTTCAGTTACAGTTCTCTTTCTTTCTCTTTTTTCAGTTTCAACTTACTGGTTCAGTTGCAGTTTTCTTTTTTCTCATTTTTTTCAGTTTTAACTTACTGGTTCAG
Source organism: Cetoscarus ocellatus (assembly GCA_037902135.1). Classification (NCBI taxonomy): domain Eukaryota; kingdom Metazoa; phylum Chordata; class Actinopteri; order Labriformes; family Labridae; genus Cetoscarus; species Cetoscarus ocellatus. The sequence goes on along the minus strand of JBAMNC010000348.1, from coordinate 120,754 downwards.
TTACAGTTTTCTTTTTTTTCAGTTTCAACTTACTGGTTCAGTTACAGTTTTCTTTCTTTCTCTTTTTTCAGTTTCAACTTACTGGTTCAGTTACAGTTTTCTTTCTTTCTTTTTTTTTCCAGTTTCAACTTACTGGTTCAGTTACAGTTTTCTTTCTTTCAGTTTCAACTTACTGGTTCAGTTACAGTTTTCTTTTTTTCCAATTTCAACTTACTGGCTCAGTTACAGTTTTCTTTTTTTCCAATTTCAACTTACTGGTTCAGTTACAGTTTTCTTTCTTTCAGTTTTTTCAGTTTCACCTTACTGGTTCAGTTACATTTTTTTTTTTTCAGTTTCAACTTACTGGTTCAGTTACAGTTTTCTTTTTTTTCAGTTTCAACTTACTGGTTCAGTTACAGTTTTCTTCTTTTTTTCAGTTTCAACTTACTAGTTCAGTTACAGTTTTCTTTTTTTTCAGTTTCAACTTACTGGTTCAGTTACAGTTTTCTTCTTTTTTTCAGTTTCAACTTACTGGTTCAGTTACAGTTTTCTTTCTTTTCAGTTTCAACTTACTGGTTCAGTTACAGTTTTCTTCTTTTTTTCAGTTTCAACTTACTCTTTCAGTTACAGTTTTCTTTTTTTCCAATTTCAACTTACTGGTTCAGTTACTGTTTTCTTTCTTTCATTTTTTTCAGTTTCAACTTACTGGTTCAGTTACAGTTTTCTTTCTTTCATTTTTTTCAGTTTCAACTTACTGGTTCAGTTACAGTTTTCTTTCTTTCATTTTTTTCAGTTTCAAATTACTGGTTCAGTTACAGTTTTCTTTTTTCAGTTTCAACTTACTGGTTCAGTTACAGTTTTCTTTTTTTTCAGTTTCAACTTACTGGTTCAGTTACAGTTTTCTTTTTTCTCATTTTTTTCAGTTTCAACTTACTGGTTCAGTTGCAGTTTTCTTTTTTCTCATTTTTTTCAGTTTCAACTTACTGGTTCAGTTACTGTTTTCTTTCTTTCATTTTTTTCAGTTTCAACTTACTGGTTCAGTTGCAGTTTTCTTTTTTTCTCATTTTTTTCAGTTTTAACTTACTGGTTCAGTTACAGTTTTCTTTTTTTTCAGTTTCAACTTACTGGTTCAGTTACAGTTTTCTTTCTTTCTCTTTTTTCAGTTTCAACTTACTGGTTCAGTTGCAGTTTTCTTCTTTCTCTTTTTTCAGTTTCAACTTACTGGTTCAGTTACAGTTTTCTTTTTTCAGTTTCAACTTACTGGTTCAGTTACAGTTTTCTTTTTTTTCAGTTTCAACTTACTGGTTCAGTTACAGTTTTCTTTTTTCTCATTTTTTTCAGTTTTAACTTACTGGTTCAGTTACAGTTTTCTTTTTTTTTTTTTTCAGTTTCAGCTTACTAGTTCAGTTACAGTTCTCTTTCTTTCTCTTTTTTCAGTTTCAACTTACTGGTTCAGTTACAGTTTTCTTTTTTTTCAGTTTCAACTTACTGGTTCAGTTACAGTTTTCTTTCTTTCTCTTTTTTCAGTTTCAACTTACTGGTTCAGTTGCAGTTTTCTTTTTTCTCATTTTTTTCAGTTTCAACTTACTGGTTCAGTTACAGTTTTCTTTCTTTCATTTTTTTCAGTTTCAACTTACTGGTTCAGTTACAGTTTTCTTTTTTTTCAGTTTCAACTTACTGGTTCAGTTACAGTTTTCTTTTTTCTCATTTTTTTCAGTTTTAACTTACTAGTTCAGTTACAGTTTTCTTTTTTTTCAGTTTCAACTTACTGGTTCAGTTACAGTTTTCTTTTTTCTCATTTTTTTCAGTTTTAACTTACTGGTTCAGTTACAGTTTTCTTTTTTTTTCAGTTTCAACTTACTAGTTCAGTTACAGTTCTCTTTCTTTCTCTTTTTTCAGTTTCAACTTACTGGTTCAGTTGCAGTTTTCTTTTTTCTCATTTTTTTCAGTTTCAACTTACTGGTTCAGTTACAGTTTTCTTTCTTTCTCTTTTTTCAGTTTCAACTTACTGGTTCAGTTACAGTTTTCTTTCTTTCTTTTTTTTTCCAGTTTCAACTTACTGGTTCAGTTACAGTTTTCTTTCTTTCAGTTTCAACTTACTGGTTCAGTTACAGTTTTCTTTTTTTCCAATTTCAACTTACTGGCTCAGTTACAGTTTTCTTTTTTTCCAATTTCAACTTACTGGTTCAGTTACTGTTTTCTTTCTTTCAGTTTTTTCAGTTTCACCTTACTGGTTCAGTTACATTTTTTTTTTTTCAGTTTCAACTTACTGGTTCAGTTACAGTTTTCTTTTTTTTCAGTTTCAACTTACTGGTTCAGTTACAGTTTTCTTCTTTTTTTCAGTTTCAACTTACTGGCTCAGTTACAGTTTTCTTTTTTTCCAATTTCAACTTACTGGTTCAGTTACTGTTTTCTTTCTTTCATTTTTTTCAGTTTCAACTTACTGGTTCAGTTACAGTTTTCTTTCTTTCATTTTTTTCAGTTTCAACTTACTGGTTCAGTTACAGTTTTCTTTTTTCAGTTTCAACTTACTGGTTCAGTTACAGTTTTCTCTTTTTTCAGTTTCAACTTACTGGTTCAGTTACAGTTTTCTTTTTTTTCAGTTTCAACTTACTGGTTCAGTTACAGTTTTCTTTTTTCTCATTTTTTTCAGTTTTAACTTACTGGTTCAGTTACAGTTTTCTTTTTTTTTCAGTTTCAGCTTACTAGTTCAGTTACAGTTCTCTTTCTTTCTCTTTTTTCAGTTTCAACTTACTGGTTCAGTTACAGTTTTCTTTTTTTTCAGTTTCAACTTACTGGTTCAGTTACAGTTTTCTTTCTTTCTTTTTTTTCAGTTTCAACTTACTGGTTCAGTTGCAGTTTTCTTTTTTCTCATTTTTTTCAGTTTCAACTTACTGGTTCAGTTACAGTTTTCTTTCTTTCATTTTTTTCAGTTTCAACTTACTGGTTCAGTTACAGTTTTCTTTTTTTTCAGTTTCAACTTACTGGTTCAGTTACAGTTTTCTTTTTTCTCATTTTTTTCAGCTTTAACTTACTGGTTCAGTTACAGTTTTCTTTTTTTTTCAGTTTCAACTTACTAGTTCAGTTACAGTTCTCTTTCTTTCTCTTTTTTCAGTTTCAACTTACTGGTTCAGTTGCAGTTTTCTTTTTTCTCATTTTTTTCAGTTTTAACTTACTGGTTCAGTTACAGTTTTCTTTTTTTTCAGTTTCAACTTACTGGTTCAGTTACAGTTTTCTTTCTTTCTCTTTTTTCAGTTTCAACTTACTGGTTCAGTTGCAGTTTTCTTTTTTCTCATTTTTTTCAGTTTCAACTGTTTCAGTTACAGTTTTCTTTCTTTCTTTTTTTTCAGTTTCAACTTACTAGTTCAGTTACAGTTCTCTTTCTTTCTCTTTTTTCAGTTTCAACTTACTGGTTCAGTTACAGTTTTCTCTTTTTTTTCAGTTTCAACTTACTAGTTCAGTTACAGTTCTCTTTCTTTCTCTTTTTTTTCAGTTTCAACTTACTGGTTCAGTTACAGTTTTCTTTTTGAGGAGAGGAGAGCAAGTCCCCCCTGAACTCCCAAACTGCCAGTAAACATGTTTCTCTTTTTGTTGGTATTTTTCACATAGAACCTTGCATTAAAATCACTTTGTGTTTAAAATCACTTTATGCTTCATGTCATACTAATTTAGAAATCGTGTTAACATTCGCTAAGCTAGCTGATGTAAAAGTGCTTTGAGTCTTTTACGACAGGAACATTAAAACTGACAGGAGGGATTCTTCATCTCTAAACATTATTTCATCGGGACTTAATAAACCTACACAATATATTGATGTTAAAGCAATTATTCCTTGAATTGGGATTAACAGATGGACTGCAGTCAGTCAGAGGGGCGGTCAGAGGAAAGGGCACCTCCGGGTGCCGCAGTTTACGAGTTGGAATCAAATATATCACAGTGTTTCCCCTATAGTGTATTTGGGAGGGCGCCCCGTGAAATAATTATGTTTCTGTGGTAAACGACTCAAAGCACTTAGCTTAGCTTGTTTCCTAAATTACCATGAAATTAAGTATAAAGTGATTTTAACGCCACAAGGTTCTATGTGAAAATATCATCTGAAAGAAACAGAATAACTGGCAGTTTTTTGAGTTCAGGTGAAATTGCATCCATTGGTCTGTGTCGATCACAGCCACAGGGAGCACAATGTTGTTGGTAGCCAACGGAGGTCGCTCCTCTCCTCTCATCGAAACCTGAAAGCTTGTTCTCGGAGGGGTCCGTCTGCAGGCCGCAATACAGAGGCATGTCACGGAGTGACGTCACTTTGAGACAAGCCAACCTTGCAAGATGCTAGTTAATGGGAAATCACGTAGAACCATGCGAGATGTGGTGAGTTTTAAGTGATGAACAATGGCGGATCGTGTCCAGACTGTAAGTGTTAGCATATTTCATGTTATAAATGTAAAACAGTTGCTGCACTTGGATGTATTATTACCTAACCCTTACCCTAACCCTAACCCTAACCCCTTACCCTGACCCTTACCCTCTTGCTCCAAATGTTTGTGAATCCTCATGTCATCAAGTAATGAGCTGTTAGCTTTTTAAACCTTTAAATCCCACACAAAGAAAATATACGTTCTCTTGTTTGTTTGCAATCTTCGGATTTTTTTTTTACACTCTCTTTTTTTAGCATGACAGATTTTCCGTTTCAACATTCTGGCATTCAGTTACAGTTTTCTCCTGCCTTACTGGCAGTGTTTTGACGTGGAGGAGAGGGGTGGGGGTTGGGGGTGGGGTCTGGAGCGCGAGAACACGCTTTCGGGTTTTGGTGAGAGGAGAGAGGGGAGCTCATACAATTTTAACCCTTTTGTTTCCATTGTCCACAACCAAATTTGGTCTTTTTATATTACACAAGGGAAAAAAAACAAAGACAAGTTGGGTTAAAGACATAATAAACAAAAATATAATAGGTGTGCCTATGCCTGGGATGCCCACATAAGAGGGCATCTCCCCATAACCCATCCTAAACCTAACCCTAACCCTACAGGTGGGGTAGGGAGTCCCTAACCCTGCCCTTACCCTAAACCTAACCTAAACCTTATGGCTTACCTAAACCTAGCTGTCCCTCTTCCAGAACTGAATTGGGACGGAAATCCTATTAAAAGGCCCAAAAGGCCTCCCCAGTCCCAGAGACTCTATTCACAGCCCAGTTTTTACATCATTTTATTATTTTATCATACATTTTTAATTAATTTTTGTTTCACTGTCCATAATCACATTTGTTTTTTTACTATTACACAGAAAAAAACACAAACAAGTTGGGTTAAAGAGATAATAAACAAAAAATAATGTGAGCCCGTGCCTGGAATGCCCACATAAGAGGGCATCTCCCCATAACCCGTCCTACACCTAACCCTGACCCTAACCCTTAACCGTATTTGTACACATTTGAATACATTTATTATGGGGCAAAGAATGGGTGAGCAAAAACACTGACGTTCAGCTGGACCGTGCTGAGGCTGTTATTATACCATTATCCCTTTAAGAAGCACATGTAGTAGGCATGTCGCAGGGTGACGTCACTCAAAGTTACATCACTCTGTGACATGCCTACTGTACTCTGCGACACGCCTCTGTTTTGCGGCCTGCAGATGGATGAAGCCCCGCCCCCAACCCCCATCCCTCTCCTCCACGTCAAAACACTGCCAGTAAGTTGAAACTGAAAGAAAGAAAACTGTAAGAAAGAAAACTGTAACTGAAAATCTATGATGCTTATAAAAGAAAGACTGTAAAAAAAAACCCCAGAAGATTGGCATTGAAAAACACACAATAAAACAAAAAAATACCCTGAAAAAACAATAAGTGTATTTTATTTTTCAATTCAACATTTTACAATGACAATACTTGTTTCAGTGCCAATGCAAATTTTTCTTCAAGGCCAAGTTTCTTTTTCAATACCAAATCTTACTGCCAGTGTTGTGGCTCCATGGTTAAACCCTTTGAGTACCCAATCAACTTTTTGTCGGAGATCATCAATATTTCAGGGATATTGAATGTTTTAAAAAACAGAAAAAATCAAATCATTGTTTGCTTCCGTCAACATTTCAGGGAACAGAGAAAACTACAAACAAAAGATATTTTCTTGTTGATTATGTGAAATAAAGACACACAAACATTCAGCACAAAATCAATTAGAAAAAGCAGAAATGTAGCCCATTTAAACAGAATAGCAATAAAAAACTTAAAATAGATGATATGGAGTTTGACTAATACAAATAAGATTTTTTTGGATGCATAACAGAGCTCTACTTTGTTTACATGTACATATAATGTATATATACATATACATAAATGGAGAATTACAAGTGTAGGAAATGTTCAAGGGTGGCACAGTGGTGCAGCAGGTAGTGCATGTGCCTCACTGCAAGAAGGCTGCCATTGTGTGGTTTGTATGTTCTCCCTGTGCATGCCTGGGTTCTCTCCGGGTACTCCAGCTTGCTTCCACAGCCCAAAAACGTGCTCATTAGGTTGATTTGTATCTCTAAACTTGGTCTTTGGTGTGAGTGTGAGAGTGAATGGTTGTCCGTCTCTCTATGTGGCCTTATGATTGGCTGGTGACTGGTTCAGGGTGAACCCTGCCTCTTGCCCAATAACAGCTGGGAGAGGCTCCAGCACCCCAGTGACCTCGAAAGGGATAAGCAGTATAGAAAATGAATGAATGAATGGAAATATTTAAACCATTAACCATTGCTATTTTATTTACAAGAATTTCTGCCTTTTGTAATTGATTTTGTTCCAAATGTTTGTCTTTATGTCATCAAGTAATCCGCTGTTAGTTTTTTAAACCTTTAAATCCCACACAAAGAAAATATACGTTCTTTTGTTTGTTTGCATTTTTTTTTGTATCCTAAAAAACATTCACGGAAACAAACAATCCTTTATTTATTTATGTATTTATTTACACATTAAATATCTCTCAAAATTATCTTTGCCCAACAGTTGAGCTGGTAATTAGAGGGTTAAGGGAGCGAATAAAGGCCACTGAAAATACTGTGAGGTTGTTTTTGCCATTTATATATATACTTTTATTTAACCTTTATTTAACCAGATAATTCCCCTTAAGATCAGAATCCTCCATGGGGAAGATTTCATTTTAAAATCCAGGGTATATGCACAAGAAAAAGGTTTTGCATTCCTTTCTGTGGAGTGAAACTATGGAATTGTTTGAATGTGGAGTTGAAGAAATGTCTGAACATAAACCGCTTAAAAAAGAAGTATAAAGAGATGATTTTCAGTAGATAAAGGGATGGAGGTGTTTGACAGTCACAGGGTGTTTACTGTTTATTTTATTTTTGGGTTGTCTTGTCCTCTTTTTTTCCCCCGAGGGAGTTAGTTTCAGTTTATGTATGGCTAGGGATATGTGAATGCTGTATATACAGTACGTCTGTATATATGTATGTGAATTAATTATTGTATATATTTATATTGACAAGGAAGCCAAATAATATTTTATGGAGAAGGAGTGGGATTAAATGAGTATTACTTCTTCCCATTCCCTTTCTTTTAGTTTTCATTTTTATATTTTGTCCGTTTTGTATTGTATTGTTACATTTGTATGCCATTATTTTCCCCTTTTTTAAATGTCTCAAAAATAAATAAACTACAATTACATTTTTAAGTCAGTACAAGAAGACAGAATTCTGAGATTGAAATCAGGAAAAAATCTCAAAGTCTGACTTTTTACAACCTTAATAAAAAAAATTAACCTCTCAAAATAGCCTACATTGGTCAGTGGCTCTAATCCTTTTCCATTTTATTATCAGTATTTTTTTAAACAGATTTATGAGCATTTTACCATAGGTCTTAGTGATCTTTTTACTCTACACAGACAAAAAAAAGCAAGCATTCTTGTTTTCATCAACAAAAAAAAAAAAAAATCAGGAATCTTTTTCATCAATTGATTTCAATAAAATAACATTTGCATAAACATTTATTAGAGGATATTATATTAATTTCAGCTTTTGCTGTGCCTGGTAGCATGTTGAAATATTGCAGCTCAGTTCAGGTTTTTTTTGGTATCCCAGAGGAGATATTTGGTTTGCAGTTAGATAAAAAAAAAAAAAAAAAGAAGACATATACAGAGCATACACTCAGTTTAACAGGAACAATAAGTTGATTAAAAAACAAAGTTCATTACATGTACCTACACAAATCCAATTCAGTCCCTTTCCAGTTAAAAAGTCTGCATTAAAAGACACAGCAGCAAGTGATTTTAAATTATTACAAGTCATAAATTGTTGCCTAGTACTTTAATACACCTCATGGTGCGACCTGGACACATCATCAGTGATGTTCCCGGGATCATCGGGTGTTTCTGGTTTACATCAGACACCCTCACCCAGGTGACCCAGCCGGGAGTGTTCAGGCCCCGACAACGCTACGGGCCCCCCTCTCTTCAACCAGAGCCACTGTGAAGCCTTTTCTGATGCTGAACTATGAGAAGTTCAGCACTTCATGGAGGACGAGAGGGAAAGGTGTAATTTAAATGACTCAAAGTATAATTTCATTTGGAGTGTGTGACTGTGAAATATACAAAAAAAAACCAATTTTAAATAAAGCAGACTCACATCTAAATGGAACCCTTCTTGTAATTTTATGTCACTAAATATTTACCACATGTTGTGTTCTTATGTAGTTTATAAACATTTGTGACTGTAGCTGTAATTTTATGCAGTCTTAATATTTTTCCTTTTCTCCTTCTTCTACCAGGAAGCCTGACTGAAGATGGAGACTAACAACAACTACAATCTCTTTATGTGAAACATCAGTTACTACAGCTTGTTTGGAACAGGCAGAACTTGTACTGTGTCATTTACTTTGTCCCTGTCAAATTGTTTTTATAAATAAATAGATGAAACACTTAAAAGTATAGTTACGTGTTACGCGCTGTAAGTAGGTTACAAGAAAATAACTAGGAAACAATGTGTTGTAACTAGCTAACTTGCCCATCAATAAACTGTATATATATGTATATTTGGATGGATAAAATACAAGTAAAAATAAGTAAATGTTTGTACTACAAAGTATCAAAGTAGCTGATCTGTGCAACAAACTCTGTCAGTCACCCACATTGAAGATATGACCCTGTATCAAGGTCAAAGATGGGCTCTTTAGAGTGAGGGTTCTTCAGGAGCTGAGGCTTCTAACATGGCACTACACTGTAACAGAAAATCCAGAAAACTCAAATTTTAAGGTAACTGTCTGGTCTAGATTTTTGAGTTTGGGGTCAAAACTCAAATTTTCGTGTTGAAAGTAAAATTATTTAAAATAAAGACAATACCAGGAAGGATTCATATCCAGTTGCAACATGTTTATCACCATGTATGTTTGCTTACCACTGCACCAATCTAACACACATTGATATTTTGTCTTTATACAAAGCCTGTGTCCAGAACTTGTCTGACCTAACCTGACCTGAAACTAATTGTTTTACATTTTGCCAACTTAAGTTAAGAAATTAGCCAAACTTTACATAGAAAAACTTCATAGGGATAGTTGAGGTAAGTCCTTTGATTTCATAACACAACAAAAATATTTTGTTTTGTTTTTTTTGCTGAAAATTCATTTAATGTCAGCGATTTTAAGTTTCATTATTACAGTGCAGTCACTGATTACCGGAAAGACACACTTTGCGGCTGACGTCAAGGTGGAACCTGTCAAAACCTGAAAACACTCCTCCATCTCTGAAACCCGAGACCACACCTGTTTGAAATATGACTCCCTCCTCCCTGATCGGCAGGTATAAAAGTCTGGACAGAGTACAGAGAGACATTAATTCACTGCAGCAAGTCAGCGAGAGCAGACGCTTGTCCTCCACCAGAGCTCAGACTCTGTTTCTATCAGCACCAAAAAGAACTTTCTGACACTGAGAGGAGACACATCGAGGACAACTAGTGGACCGAGAGAAAATCTGCTGCTCCCTCTGTCTGGATCTACTGAAGGATCCAGTGACTACATCCTGTGGACACAACTACTGTAGGAGCTGTATCAAAGACCACTGGGATACAGAAGATCAGAGGATGATGTACAGCTGCCCTCAGGATAGAGAGACCTCCTGGTGGAAGCCTGGCCTGAAGAAATGCACCATGTTAGAAGATTTAGTGGAGGAGATGAAGAAGATTACACTCCAAGCTGCTCCTGCTTATCACTGCTATGCTGGACCTGAAGTTGTGGCCTCTGATGTCTGCGTTGGGAGGAAACTCAAAGCCCAGAGGTCCTGTCGGCAGTTTCTGGCCCCCTACTGTAAAGACCACCTTCAGCCTCATTTACATGCAGCTCCGTTAAAGAAACACAAGCTGGTGGAGCCGTCCAACAAGCTCCAGGAGAACATCTGCTCTCGTCATGATGAGGTGATGGAGATGTTCTGTCGCACTGATCAGCAGTCTATCTGTCACATCTGTGTGATGGACCAACACAAAGGTCATGACACGGTCTCAGCTGCAGCAGAGAGGACAGAGAGGCAGAGAGAGCTCCAGGTGAGTCGACAAAACATCCAGCAGAGAATCCAGGACAGAGAGAAAGACGTGAAGCTGCTTCAGCAGGAGGTGGAGGCCATCAACGGCTCTGCTGATAAAGCAGTGGAGAACAGTGAGAAGATCTTCACTGAGCTGATCCGTCTAGTGGAGCAAAGTCGCTCTGATGTGAAGCAGCAGGTCAGATCCCAGCAGGAAACTGAAGTGAGTCGAGTCAGGGAGCTTCAGCAGAAGCTGGAGCAGGAGATCACTGAGCTGAAGAGGAAGGACAAGGAGCTGGAGAAGCTCTCACACACACAGGACCACAACCAGTTTCTACAGGACTACCCCTCAGTGTCACAACTCAGAGAACCTACAGACTTATCCAGGATCTCTGAACATCCTCTGAGGAACTTTGAGGGTGTGACAGCGGCTGTGTCAGAGCTCAGAGATAAACTTCAGGACGTTCTGACAGGAACATGGACAAACATCTCAGAGACAGTGACTCAAGTGGATGTTTTACTGCCACAGCCAGAGCCCAGGACCAGAGCTGAGTTCTTCAGATATTCACGAGACATCACACTGGATCCAAACACAGCACACAGACGACTGTTATTATCTGATGGGAACAGAAAAGTAACATTAATGAGTGAATATCAGCCGTATTCTGGTCATGCAGACAGGTTCACTGTTTATGAGCAGGTCCTGAGTAAAGAGAGTCTGACTGGACGTTGTTACTGGGAGGTGGAGCTGAGTGGAGAAGAAGTTCATGTAGCAGTCTCATACAAGAATACTAGCAGATCAGATAAATTTGGACGTAATAACAAGTCTTGGTCTTTATATTGTGACACAAGCGGTTATGTCTTTAGGTACAACTTGGACCGCACTGATGTCTCAGGTCCTTGGTCCTCCAGAGTAGGAGTGTATCTGGATCACAGAGCAGGTATTCTGTCCTTCTACAGCATCTCTAAAACCATGACTCTGCTCCACAGAGTCCAGACCACCTTCAGTCGGCCGCTACATGCTGGACTAGGTATTGATTGTGTTGGAGACTCTGCTGAGTTGTGTGAACTTAAATAGACAGAAGTCATTTATTTCAGGTACAGTGGGTTAACTTCTGTGTTTTCATTCTTCTTCTTCATTTTTATTCATGTTTGCTGCTCAGAGCTGATTGTTGTCACCTGTCAATCAAACTTTGTGGGCAGGACTTTGACGTCCTCTTATTTGTTCTCAAGTATTAATTCACAAAAGAATAATTTGATATAAAAATGTTGACTAAAAAATGATGGAGGAGCTCCCCACACAAGCTCTTTGTGATTTTTAATCCTGTTTTTTTCCTATGAGAAAAATGATCATATTTGAAGTCTCCTGTTAAACAGATGTGACCTTTATGATATTTTTGTACATTAAATAGCCCATGTTATGGTAACAATAACATTAATATATTTTGATTCAAATTAATGTAATTTTCCTTTTTTCTTACTTTATTATCTGATAAATACAACCTACAACAGAAATCCAATTTTTGAGATGTCAGGATTTTTGTTTTTCCTTTTCATTTGAATGTCTTGAGAACATAAACAGAAAATAAATTTAAAGGTTGTCAGCATAAATGTCAATAAGCCTGCATATTATCTGTACATGCTGTTGAAACAGTTGAAAATGTCTGCAATTGTTGAATTTGTTCTGTTTTTTCTCCAACTTTTTCATTTTATCTCATCATATTTGTTTGTTATATTTTGTCTCAGTGTTGTCTGAATTCATATGTAACATTTTGATGAATTCATGTACAACCCTTTTCAGACCTTAAACTGCAGGTGGATATGTTTTGGTTTAGCTGTGTTAAATTGAAAACATGTGGATCTTGGTCATTTGAGTGAGATTGAACTTTATGCTCTAGTTTGAAGCTGCAAAGACAGGTGTTGTGGTTTTGTTATGACTCAAAGATGTTCACTGGAGTGTGAACGATCCTTGTTTATAGGTCTATCAAAGGTTTCTGTCGGGGGAGAGGTACCATCTTTACCTTTTCCTGGCAAACACCGCCCGGAGGCTTCAAATATTATTTTTTAACATGCCTCAGGTCATTTTTGACTTGTGAAAAGGTCTTTTTGGGTCTTGGCCTCTCTCCTGAAAACTTTTGAAAGACCTGTGAGGCTTTGTCTTTGACTCTGATGATCATTTTGCTTGTTGTTGTTTTATTCTTATTTTGAGTTTTTGAGTTTGATGTAAAACTGCAAAGTTTTGTTCAAGTTTTTGACTCTTCAGTAAATGTTTAAACTTTTGGAGAGAGTTTTGACTGAATTTGTCTTTGACCTGTTAGATGGTCTACAGTTAGTTCATTTTTCCTGACAAAGACACTCAGTCCACACAACTTCAGAGGACCATCCAGATGGACACCCCTTGATCCCGGAGAGGTAAGCTTCAGCACATCCACACCACGGCGTCCACTCCTGATCCACCCACTCGGGCACATTTAACATCTCACACCACTTATTAGCATCCAAGTGAGGAAGGTTAGCAGTTAGCTCTTCCTCAGGGGGCCGGCTTCAACTGGCAGACATCAGGAGAGTCTTAAATAAAAATAAATTATGTATTTAAGCCAAAGAGGCTAAACAAGTGCTACATGTTCTCATTGGTGTTATAGAATAATTATTGTAATAGTTAAAATGTTTAAATGATTATGATACTTATTTTTCCTGTTGGTGTTTTTCATTATTTAATTAAAGCTGCAGTCCAGCATGGGTCAACTCTGTGTGACATGGAGTCCAATGTGGGGCAGGTAGTGAATTCTGGGGACCAAGGGCATTAGGTTATTGTTGTTCAAAGATAAAATCCCTGAAACCAGATTGGTGATAAAATTCTCTTGTGTAAAACTAAAAAGGTCCGACCTTGGGAGAAGGGTTAGTGCAACCAGGCTCCTTCATAACTTACACCACGAGGCCGTGATATCTGTAGCTCTCAGCACTCCTGAGTTCATGTGACCCCCCTCTCCATATCACGCCTATTTTACTACCTCTGAAGACAGGGCAGCTGTGGCATTAACCTTACAGCAGGGGTGGTCTAGTAAATTCCTCAACATTGAGACGACCTGTTACCCCATTTTCCATCTACTGTGATGAGCCTTGAGTCGCTCCTTAAGAGGGGAAATCTGGAGCAAAAATCTGGCATAAAATTGACTAAAAAAAAAAATTGACTGCAGCCAGTCTAAAGAACAAAAGATCAGTTTTTTAAGAAGAAAGGAACACTCCAACATTTTGTTGTTTCCGTGTTTTTATATTGTCTTGTGATTGAGTCATTTGTTTGTGATTCTTTCTTCAATGCAAATTGCCTGCGAATTTCAGAAACAAACAGCTTTCTCACAACTGTGAATCGGTTCTCATTGTTCACTCAGAAGAGCTGATCAAAAGACTTGACTTGTTCGTGTAGCAATATTAAAACTCCTCCAAAGGACAAGAATGCCTTCATTCCTTTCTCCTCTCTCCGAAGGCCTGGTTGTAACTTACTAGACACGTGGAGCCATAAAGTCTCTCTTTATTTCCCGCCATCTACAACCAACAGACAACTTTGTTGATGCTAAGGATGTATTTATTACCCTGAACTTCCTGAACTAAACAGTGATTGGCCGAGACCTAATAAGGTGTTCGAACAGACCACGTTCCCAGAGACTTAAATAATTCTGTTCTACACCCAGAATATTCTTCTGTGACACCTATGATGACTTTTGACTCCTCCTTGGTAGTTGGACCTCTTTTCTGCCCTTGTGTAGAGAACAGATGTTTTTCAGCCAACAGAAAACCACAACCTTATAAACTCTTTAATCAATCAATCAATCAATCAATCAATCAATCTTTATTTGTATAGCGCCAATTCATAACAAGTGTTATCTCAAGACACTTTACAATAGAGCACAAAGCTCTTCATATTATGGATACACATATATGCATAGATACATATATACATATGAAAATACACATATACATATATATACAAATATATACATCCAACACCCAACATGAATCCATATAGCCAATCATGAATCCCTCCATCATGGCGGCAAGAAAAAACCTTCTGTTAAGCAGCAGGAAATCTTGAATGTGGACCCCAGTCTCACGATGAACAGCAAATCCACACGATGCTGTGTTGGGTGTGTGGGCAAAGGGAGGGAGGTAAGTGGAGACAAGTGGACTAAAGTAAGAACTAAAGCTAGTGACAGATCAATGGACCAATCATAGACCTGTCGTCGTCAAATTTGTTTCTGCTGCAAACAAATTTATTAGAGGAGGATCCTCATGTCTGTGTGGTTGTAGTGAAAAATTTATAGAAGTATAATCAATAAAAGTCTTACTGGAAGTAAGAATTTATGGTAGTGACGAACTCATGGGTGCCCAGACCACAAGTGCATCCCTACCATATTTGTCTCTGTTAAGTAAAAATGTATTTAATGGTAGACCTCTTGAGATGTGACACCTCATTTTCAAGAGGGATCTCATGTCTATGTGGAGCTAAAGATAGTTACTATAGATGTATCAACCATGGATAGAAAGATCATGTTAATATCAACATTAACAGCTATAATGATTATGAACTGGAATGAGATGGCCAAATATGTGTTATGTCTGTAATTGTAGTTATTGAGGCTTCGTGACTCCACAGCAGCAGGCAGTCTACACCAAGGATCCCAGGCCACCTACAAGACAAGAGTCAGAGACGAGTACAGGAGCAAACAGAAAGGGGCAGAGGCAGATATGGAGAGAGAGTGTGAGAGAGAGAGGGATAGAGCCCAATGTGCCAGATCCCCCCGGCAGTCTAAGCCTATTGCATCTTAACTATGTGTCTAAACTATGGACTATGAGCTGGTCCCTAACTGAAAGCTTTATCAAAGAGGAATGTTTTAAGTCTAACCTTAAAGGTAGAGAGGGTGTCTGCCTCCTGAACCGTGGTCGGTAAATGGTTCCAGAGAAGAGGAGCCTGATAACTGAAGGCTCTACCTCCCAGACTACTTCTTCAAACTGATGGAACCACGAGCAGGCCAGCATTTTGGGAGCGTAATGTTCTAGAGGGGTTGTACGGCACTATAAGCTCTTTGAGGTAAACTGGTGCCTGTCCACTGAGAGCTTTATAGGTGAGAAGAAGAATCTTGAATTCTATTCTATATTTAATGGGAAGCCAGTGCAGAGAGGCTAATACTGGAGTAATATGGTCTCTTCTCCTAGTTCTAGTCAGCACACGTGCTGCAGCATTTTGAACCAGCTGAAGCGTCTTAAGCGACTTACTGGGACAGCCTGAAAGAAGAGAATTACAATAGTCCAGTCTAGAGGTAACAAAAGCATGGACTAGCTTTTCGGCATCGCTCTGGGACAGGATAGGCCTAATTTTAGCGACGTTACGAAGATGAAAAAAGGCTGTTTTTGAAATTTGCTTTATGTGAGAGTTAAAGGATAGATCCTGATCGAATAGAACCCCAAGATTTCTAACAGTTGTGCTTGGCGTCAGGCTTATGCCATGTGGGGCACTTACATCATTAGAAAAGGTTTCTCTAAGGTGTCGAGGGCCCAGCACAATGATCTCTGTCTTGTCTGAGTTAAGAAGAAGAAAATTTTTGGCCATCCAAGTCCTAATGTCCTTTAGACACGCGTCTAGTTTAGATAACTGATTTGTCTCACCTGGCTTCATTGATACATACAGCTGAGTATCATCAGCGTAACAATGAAAATTAACGGCGTATTTCCTCATGATATCACCGAGGGGAAGCATATAAATGGAGAAGAGAATTGGACCTAGCACAGAGCCTTGAGGAACTCCGTAACTTTATTCTTTTTAAAGCCTCTTCTGATGATTAGCTTCTGACAAACCAAGAGCGCCCCTCAGTGGAAGACTGAGGAGAGAACTTTATCCAGAAATGCATTTGTTATCTCTGCGTTATTGTCTGTTGTATTGATGAAATGTTTATTACACATTTTCTATATATTAAGTTTGATAGCATAGCATCTCAAAGGCACACAAACTTATATATCTACGTGTTGAACACATATGGTTTGTATATTGTTAATGAGATTGAAACCGTTTTATTCATTGTTATTGTTTAAATATGATCATATTTGGTATCAAATTGCTGATCATAAGATTTTCTACTCAGTTGGAGTGTTTATATTGGGTGGTAATCAAAGTACAACTTAATATTTTGGCCAAATGTAAGTTGATAAAGTCTTTGTTACTCATCTAAGGCCCTCCTTCTGTGAGACCCTCCTTAGAAGTCAAAACCAGAGAGACACATTCCCTCACTCCTCTTCTTCTTTGACTTTTCATCCCTACACTTTGTTTTAACGTCCTTTTCTACTGTCATCCATATTTTTTTTTTTCAACGCGACTCTCCAATATCCTCTCCTGTATCTTTTTCTAACTTTTGTCTAAGTAACGTAACACGCCCGCCAGTTTTCTTGATAAGCCAGTAAGCTATAAGACCACAAAGATTTGTTTTATAGTAAATGGACTTTTGGTATTGATTTCGGAATGATTTTTGTCAGGCCAACGAATAATTAATTTTTGAAATTAATTACAAATCGTTTTTTCATCTAATCGAGACCTCAAAGCTCCAGCTCCAGCTTCACCTTTAACAGAACCTGCTAGTCCAATCTAAGACGGCACCTTTCTCCTGTGTAAGCTACGGGGCCAGCTCATGTTGGCAAACTCTCTCCCTGGATCCCCTTCACACTGGATTGAGTGTGGACTTCTCAACCTCCCTTTGGGAAGACTCTGAACCAGAACAGTCCTTAAGACTCTGCAGGAGCTCCCGGACCAGTTTGAAATCCGACCCCAGAAGCAACGCCATAGTAAGACTGCAGTTCTGAACTCCTACAGATGGGCTTGAGTGTCTTGGTTTGATTCCCCATTAGTTACCCTTGATTTGACCTTTCTAAAGTAGATTAATTCGTTAAATTAATCCTCTGTAACCACTCAATATTCTCAAATGTTTCTTAAGGGTTCATAATTTCTTTCCTTATTCACAGCATCATTGATTAGTATGACTTTGACATTCATTCCTTCTTAAATGTTTTGTTTAATTTTATTTTGTCTGATATATTCACCATATGCTTTTAATAAATCACCCTTAAATTTAAAGTTCTGTCTGTTGGTAATCATTTTGGAAGATTGACATCACTGCATCACTGAGCTCTGTCTTTGGACTTGAGACTGACGAAATTGATAAATTGATAAAGTTTGATTTAATTGATTTAAAATAATTAAAAAATCAATTAATGAATTAAATTTTGCCTTTTTTGTATAAAAAGGATGGTGCCCCTTTAATTAACGAGAGCAAATGAGATATTAAATGAATTTTAATTTCTTGAATTAATGTTAATTAATATCCAGAAAAATAACTGCTACATTCAAGAACATCACATTTCTAGCGCAAACCACATCAAAAACATTAGATCAACAAAACAAAGCCTCTGTTCAGGAGTAGAAGGAAATAATATATGAAGACAGTAGAGAATAATGTAGCATAATGCAGTAAAAAAAAACGAGTCACAAGCACATAGTACCGTTTATGGTAGCTACAGGTTTATCTGATGACTGTAGGCGGCGACAGGCTAACGTACTACCCACTGACTCCCAGTGTTTGAGCGAGTCTAACTGGCATTGGGTGAGCTTTGTCTGTCTCTTTCCTGTTACTGCATGCACAGTCAAAACAATGATGTCTATCTGCTTGGAATAGACTAAGTGAGGCAAGACATGAAATCAAAAAATGTTGGAGTGTTCCTTTAATCAGAAGGTTAGAAACAGAATTCAGACTTGTCCTGTCAACTGAGGACACAGGTACAGGCCTGGTTAATATTAAGAAGGTCACTGGTGGATGATTGATCTAAATAGAGGGATACAATATGATATCAGCAGACATATCTGTGAACAGATACTTTTACAATGCTTAGAGCTGAGAGCTGTTACTTTGTGCTTATATGAACCAAGACAGGAGCTGAAATAAAGACCTTCAACAGGCCGTGATCATCTAAACATGAGAGAGATCTCAAGACTTTGTGTTGCCGTGAAAACAGGAAGCACTGTGTGGATATTTCTTGCTGACAAATATGAGATTAACAATTGATTGTGTAGATGTTGGGAGTGGCGTGTACTCATTCAAAGTCCAACTCCTTTTACTGCCCATTGTTAAAGAGCGATAACACACCCTGAAACAATTAGAAATATTCCCTCTCCTTCATGGTGAACTCTGACCCATCAGGAGGGCCCTCTGTCCCCTCCTCCTGACTGTGAACACTAAAGAGTGAATCACTGCAGCAAGTCAACGAGAGCAGACGCTTGTCCTCCATCAGAGCTCAGACTCTGCTTCTATCAGCACAAAAAGGAACTTTCTGACACTGAGAGGAGACATGGATCATCCAGGACACCGAGTGGACCAAGAGAAAATCTGCTGCTCCCTCTGTCTGGATCTACTGAAGGACCCAGTGACTACATCCTGTGGACACAGCTACTGTAGGAGCTGTATCAAAGACCACTGGGATACAGAAGATCAGAGGAGGGTCTACAGCTGCCCTCAGTGTAGAAAGACCTTCATGCCAAGGCCTGACCTGGGGGAAAAAAACATGTTAGCAGGTTTAGTGGAGGACCTGAAGAAGACTGGACTCCAAGCTGCTCCTGCTGATCACTGCTATGCTGGAGCTGAAGATGTGGCCTATGATGTCTGCACTGGGAGCAAACGTAAAGCCATCAAGTCCTGCCTGCAGTGTCCGGCCTCCTACTGTGAGGAACACCTTCAACCTCATTTTCACGCACCTCCATTCAAGAAACACAAGCTGGTGGAGCCGTCCAAGAAGCTCCAGGAGAACATCTGCTCTCATCATGATGAAGTGATGAAGATGTTCTGCCGCACTGATCAACAGTCTATCAGTCACATCTGTGTGATGGACCAACACAAAGGTCATGACACGGTCTCAGCTGCAGCAGAGAGGACAGAGAGGCAGAGAGAGCTCCAGGTGAGTCGACAAAACATCCAGCAGAGAATCCAGGACAGAGAGAGAGACGTGAAGCTGCTTCAGCAGGAGGTGGAGGCCATCAACAGCTCTGCTGATAAAGCAGTGGAGAACAGTGAGAAGATCTTCACTCAGCTGATCCGTCTGGTGGAGCAAAGACGCTCTGATGTGAAGCAGCAGGTCAGATCCCAGCAGGAAACTGAAGTGAGTCGAGTCAGGGAGCTTCAGGAGAAGCTGGAGCAGGAGATCACTGAGCTGAAGAGGAAGGACAAGGAGCTGGAGAAGCTCTCACACACACAGGACCACAACCAGTTTCTACAGGACTACCCCTCACTGTCACAACTCAGAGAACCTACAGACTCATCCAACATCTATGAACGTCCTCTGAGGAGCTTTGAGAGTGTGACAACAGCTGTGTCAGAGCTCAGAGATAAACTTCAGGAAGTTCTGAGAGGAACATGGACAAACATCTCAGAGACAGCAGATGTTCAAATGGATGTTTTACTGTCAGAGCCAGAGCCCAGGACCAGAGCTGAGTTCTTCAGATATTCACGAGACATCACACTGGATCCAAACACAGCACACAGACGACTGTTATTATCTGATGAGAACAGAAGAGTAACACTGATGTGTGAAGATCAGCCTTATTCTTATCACACAGACAGATTCATTCTTTATTATATGCAGGTCCTGAGTAAAGAGTGTCTGACTGGACATTGTTACTGGGAGGTTGAGATGATTGGAGGAGTTAGTGTAGCTGTCTCATGCAAGACTATCAGCAAAGCAGGGGGGTTTAATGAATGTTTGTTTGGAGGAAATAACAAGTCTTGGGCATTATACTGTCACAAAGACAGATATGTCTTTTGGTACAACAAGATCCAAACTGATGTCTCTGGTCCTGTGTCCTCCAGAGTAGGAGTGTACCTGGATCACAGAGCAGGTATTCTGTCCTTCTACAGCGTCTCTGAAACCATGACTCTGCTCCACAGAGTCCAGACCACCTTCACTGAGCCTCTACATGCTGGACTCAGGATTTATTCTTCTGTTGGATCCTCTGCTGAGTTGTGTAAACTAAAATAGACAGAAGTCATTTATTTCAGGTACAGTGGGTTAACTTCTGTGTTTTCATTCTTCTTCTTCATTTTTATTCATGTTTGCTGCTCAGAGCTGATTGTTGTCACCTGTCAATCAAACTTTATGGGTGGGACTTTGACTTCCTCTCATTTGTTCTCAATTATCAAATGACAAAAAAATGATTTGATGTAAAAAATGTTGATTAAAAAATGACAGAGGAGCTCCCCACACAAGCTCTTTGTTATTTTAACTCCTGTCTTCACTCTATGACATAAAAAATATCATAAATTGGAGTCTCCTGTTCAAATGATGTGACCTTTATGTGTCTTGTACATTAACGCTTGATTCAATTTAATGTTCTTTTCCTTTATTTCATATGTTCTTTATCTTATAAATACAACCTACAGAAAATTCAGTTCTTAGGATGGTAGGACTTATTTTTCTGACTTTTTATTTGATAGCTTTGACAACATTATATAAAAATTAAAACAGATATAAACATTTATCTGCATAAATGTCAATAAGCCTGCATATTATATGTACCTGCTGTTGAAAGAATTGAAAATGTCTGCAGCTGTTGAATTTGTTTTGTTTTCTCCATGTTTTTAATTTTATCTCATTATATTCATTTGTTAAATTTTGTCTCAGTGTTGTCTGAATTCATATGTAACATTTGGATGAATTCATATATGACCTGTTTCAGACCTTAAACTGTGGGTGGATATGTTTTGGTTTGGCCTGTTAAATGGAAAATATGTGGACCTTCACCATTTGGGTTAGATTGAACTTTATGCTCTTGTTTGAACCTGCAAAGAAAGGTGTTGTGGTTTTATTATGATCTAAGGATGTTTACCGGAGTGTGAACGATCCTTGTTTTTAGGTCTTGTAAAGGTTTCTGTTGAGGGAGAAGCACAATCTTTACCTTTTGGACCTGGTTGGTGCAGAAAAAGCCCGGCAAACACTGCCCCAGAGGATTCAAATATTTATTTTGAGCATCCCTCAGGTCATTTCTGACTTGTGAAAAAGGTCTTTTTGGGTCTCGGCCTCTCTCCTGAAAACTTTTGAAAGGCCTGTGGGTCTTTGTCTTTGAATCTGATGATCATTTTTTGGTTGTTGTTTTATTCTTATTTTCGGTGTAAAACTTTTGATCTGGTTTTGAGTTTGATGTAAAAATCCAAAGTTTTGTTCCATTGTTTGACTCTTCAATAAATGTTAAATGTTTTGGAGAGAGTCTTGACTGAATTTGTTGTTGACCTGTTAGATGGTCTACAGTTAGTTTTTTCATTTTCCTGACAAAGACACTCACTCCACACAACTTCAGAGGACCATCCAAATGGATGCCCCTTGACCCCGGGGAGGTAAGCTTCAGCACATCCACACCACAGCGTCCACTCCTGATCCACCCACTCTGGCACATTTAACATCTCACACCACTTATTAGCATCCAAGTGAGGAAGGTTAGCATTTAGCTCTTCCCCCGGGGGGCCGGCTTCATTTGGCAGACATCAGGGGGCCTTAAAAGGAACCCCGCCTGTGAAGACAAAGAGTCATAAATATACTTTAATGTTTATCTAATACGACAATGTGTTGTTAAAAGAGCACAGAGAATTGTAATTTCTTTAAAAATCGCAATTTTTCTAACCTACGGACGCAGCCATTATTTTACTAGCGCAATGCATGCCGGGTTGATGACGTGTAATGGTTGAAGACATGCTTGAGGAAATGCCAAAGGCAGGAGACGCTTGGTGTTCTTCTGCGAGGATGTCAACAACTCGCTCCTGCAGATGTAGCTGATGGCGAACCACTGAGCATGACCACGATCACAGAGGAAGCTGACGACTAATAATTAATGCAAATTGGCTAAAATTTTAAGAAACAAACAGCTCACTCACAACTGTGAATCAGTTCTCATCGTTCACTTAAAAGAGCAGTTTAAAAGACTTGACTCTTTCACAATTTAAGTTCTCTCGCAAAAATCACTGTGGAAGTAGGTCAAGAAAACAAAACATCTGTATAGGAGTAGAAGACGATAATATGGGCTCTGCCACAGGTACAGGTCTGGTTAATATTTGGAAGGTCACTGATTGATGATTGATCCAAATAGAGGGATATAACAAGATATCAGCAGACATATCTGTGAACAGTCATGGTTTTACAACACGTAAAGCTGAGAACTGTGTTACTTTGTGCTTGTATGAACCAAGACAGGAGCTGAAATAAAGACCTTCGACAGGCCGTGACCATCTGAACATGAGAGAGATCTCAAGACTCCACGATGCACTGAGTGGATTTTACTTCCTGACAAATGTGAGAATAACATTTGATTGTGTAGCTGTGGAAGTGGCGTGTCCTCTTTCAAAGTCCAACTCCTCGTGGAGGTCATCAACGGCTCTGCTGATAAAGCAGTGGAGAACAGTGAGAAGATCTTCACTGAGCTGATCTGTCTGGTGGAGCAAAGACGCTCTGATGTGAAGCAGCAGGTCAGATCCCAGCAGCAAACTGAAGTGAGTCGAGTCAGGGAGCTTCAGGAGAAGCTGGAGCAGGAGATCACTGAGCTGAGCTCAGAGCCCAGGACCAGAGCTGAGTTCCTCAGATACTCACGAGATATCGCACTGGATCCAAACACAGTAAACAGACAAATGTTATTATCTGATGGGAACAGAAAAGTAACAACAGTAAGTGAAGATCTGCCTTATCCTGATCACCCAGACAGATTCACTGATTATTATCAGGTTCTGAGTAAAGAGAGTCTGACTGGACGTTGTTACTGGGAGGTGGAGCTGAGAGGAGGAGTTGGAGTAGCAGTCTCATACAAGACTATCAGAAGAGACGGGAGGTCAGATGAATGTCAGTTTGGAGATAATAACAAGTCTTGGTTGTTATTTTGGGGCAGAAACAGGTATGTCTTTAGCTACAACAACAACAGAACTGCTGTCTCTGGTCCTGTGTCCTCCAGAGTAGGAGTGTACCTGGATCACAGAGCAGGTATTCTGTCCTTCTACAGTGTCTCTGAAACCATGACTCTGCTCCACAGAGTCCAGACCACCTTCACTGAGCCTCTACATGCTGGACTCTGGGTTTCTTTTGTTAGAGACTCTGCCGAGTTATGTAAACTAAAATAGACAAAAATCATTTATTTCAGGGTTAACTTCTGTGTTTTCATTCTTCTTCTTCATTTTTATTCATGTTTGCTGCTCAGAGCTGAATGTTGTCACCTGTCAATCAAACTTTGTGGGCAGGACTTTGACGTCCTCTCATTTGTTCTTGAGTATTAAATCACAAAAGAATAATTTGATGTAAAAATGTTGATTAAAAAAATGACAGAGGAGCTCCCCACCTGAGGTCTTTGTGATTTGAAATCCTGCTTTTTACTGACATCCATCGTATTTGAAGTCTCCTGTTCAACTGTTGTGACCTTTAAGAGACTTTTTTTAATATTAAAAAGTACATGAAATTATAACAAAAACATCTAGAACTGTTGATTCAATTTAATGTTCTTTTCCTTTATTTCACACGTGTGTCATCTGATAAATACAACCTACAACAAAATCATATTATTAGGATTATTAGTTGTGACAAATGTGAAAAAATGCTAGTTTACAACGGACACATCTGGGTTGAGGTGACACACCTGCTCTGTTCTTCCCAGTCAAAGTAAGCTGCTTTTCAAGGATAAACAACTTCTCCCTACACACATTAAACAAGAGCCTACTGAGAAATGTGTGGACATGTGCTGTCTAGACATACGGCCATATGACTTCGTCACCGGGAAAGGCTTTGTTGACATAGTGCAACGCTTTGTCAATGTCGCCGCTAAATATGGAAGATTTGATGCAAAAGATGTTTTACTTCATCCAACCACTGTATCCAGACAAGTCAAGGGGCGAGCACAAGCACTGCAGGCATCAGTGGCAGCGGAGATAAAGCCCATTATAGAAACATATGGATGCGCCATCACAACAGATATATGGACAGAGGATAATCATACAACTTCATTCATATAAGGCACCATCCGTTACATTAACAAAAACTTCGACCTCGTTTCCAGGGTGTTATTTGCGGCTCCCTTCGAGAGTGGTGTGTCAAAAACAGGGGATAACATCAGGAGCCTGATTTTCCAGAAACTCCATGAATTTGGAATAGATGCATCACATCTCTCTGGCTGTGTTGTGTTTGTCACTGATCATGGAGCCAACATAGTCACCGCCCTGTGGGGATACACCAGGCTGAACTGCGAGGCACACATCCTGAACATCACCCTGTCAAGTGCATTTGCACCAGGCGCGTTGGCTGAAACTACTGAGCTGATGCAAAAAAAAAAAAACTGGCGAAATATTTCAAACATTCAGGTCTGCAAAACAGCTTGAAAAGAATCCCTTGAGCAATCCATCGAGACCCAATGGAATTGAAATTATGATATGCTGGATTCCATACTGCAATAACATGATGAGATCTCCACATTACTGCTGAGCAATAACCAGTATGAAAGAATTGCGCAGATCAAGGCAAACACTTTGAAAACAGTAGTCATGCTCCTGAAGATATTCAAGGATGCTACTAATGACCTAGAATCTGACAACTCCACTCCAAGCGCATCACTTCCACTGCCGTGGTCTGTGAGACTCATTGAACACTGCCAAGCGGCATTCCTTAAGCCCTTGCTCTCTGAAGTCGCCACTGTGTGTGCCTTGTGTCTGGAAGATCTGATGGACACATCTGCATTCCCCCTCCATATGATGTACAGGATTGCAACGCTCCTGACCCCGAAAATGCGACTGCTACGGATGCTGCCCTCAGATGCAAGAGAGGATGTGGTCAAAGGTTTGTAGCCTATTATAGGATTTAAAAACAGAAAAATACACAGTGCAATTACAAATTAGAATAAGTGAAATGCAGTCAAAAAATACAAACGGAGATAAAAGACAATAAATAAAAATCATAAGTAGGCTATGTAGGCCTATACCTGTAAATGAATGACACATGAACCATTTTATAAATACATATTTATTAATAAATCAAATCCTATCCAAAGGCGTAAAGGAAATTATTCAGAAGATGCAGTTTGACCTGGTCCCGGCCACAGCAGAGGATGAGCCACCAGCCAAAAAGCAAAGCACAGACCTATTTGCAGACTGGGAAGACAACTCATCCTTTGCTTCAGAGCCGAAGCCGGTCGATGATGAAATGGCTGAATATCTCAGTTCCCGGCTCTCTGATAACCCAGACCAAGACAGCGTGCTTCAGTGGTCAAAGTTCAACAAAGAGCGCTTCCCAGCGTTCTCAAAGCTGGCGCGTTTCATCTTCAGTATCCCCGCATCCAGTGCGCCCTCAGAGCGTACCTTTAGTGTCTGTGGGTGCATTTTGGAAGAGAGACGCACGGGAATGGGACCGCAGTCAGTCAGCAACATCCTCTTCCTCCACAGCAATATTATGGCCAAATGATTCATTTGTTGAATTCATTGGTTAACTTTGTTTGTTGATTATAACCTAACTATAATAATGTTAATTATTAATGTTATTTAAGCCACTCACAGTCTTCTATTGTTGCTATTTGTTAATTGCATTCTCCAAAAGAGGTGTGTTGTTGTGTTATTGAGCATAGACTGCCTAAGTTTGAATGTTGTTATTTCTTTTTCTTTTTTCAAACAGAATAACTGCAACATCTGGCTTATAATGTTAAAACTGCTGTTTGTCATGTTGTTTGGATTATATAAAGGCTGAAAAATAAATAAAACAGAGGAGGAGAAAGGAAGATAAAATACCATTTGTTTAATTAAAAAATTAAATGAAAACAACGAAAAAATGAGAGCTATTCCTAGCCAGTGCATCAAAAGACGTGCAGTCCAGGTAAACGAAATAAACAACCGCATGAATCTCTTTATTAATAGCTTATAAAATGATGTATTTTCTCCTGCGGGACAGGAGGAGACACAAAATCAGTAGTCTCTGTTGTTGTGCGGGCATAAATGCTGGGGGTTTTGTGGGTGCGGGCGGGAGTGTACCACACACGTGGGTGCGGCAGTAATGGTCAGTGATTAAGCGGGAGTGGGCAGGAGCAGGATGAAGAAAACGGTTCAGCGCAGGGCTCTTCTACGAACTGGCAATGAGACAGGTGAAGACATGAGGTTAAATACATGAGGTGATTGGGGTTGTGAGAAACAGCTGGGAAGGAACCATCAGGTGTAGAAGAGCTAGAAAGGAAGCAAAACCTATAGGAACAAGGAAAGACAAATGAACATTGAAAATAAAACAGGAAGTACAAGACAAGACACAAAACATGGAAACTAAATGGGTAACTTAATGAAGGAAAAAGTGAGATCATGACATTACTACAGCTTGTTTGTTACAGGCAGAATTTGTACTGTGTAATTTACATTGTACCTATCAAAAAACTTTGTAAACACGTGAAACACTTAAAAGTACAGTGATGCATTGCTGTAAGTAGGTATCAAGAAAGTAACTAGGTAATTTGCCCATTATAAAACGGTATATACACACATATATGGTCCCAGAGGAAAAAACCAGTATAGATAATGGAAGAATACATGAAATAAAGGTAAATGTTCTGGGCAAACTGTCAGTCACCAACACTGAAGATGTGACCCTGTACCAAGGTCAAAGATGGGCTCTTTAGAGTGAGGGTTTTTCAGGTGCTGAGGCCTTACCAGCTCATGTTTATAGCAGGGCACCAGATGGTCACTGAAGACTGGAATGACACACCTTGTGACTGACGCCAAGCTGGAACGTGGTCAAACCTGAAAATACTCCTCTATCTCTAAAACCTGAGACCAAACCTGATTGAAATATGTCTGTCCCTCCTTCCTGATCTGCAGGTATGAGGATGTTTGTGGGCAGTGTACCGAGAAATGCTGAAACCATAACAAACATTAATTCACTGCAGCAAGTCAACTGGAGCAGATGCTTGTCCTCCACCAGAGCTCAGACTCTGCTTCTGTCAGCACCAAAAGGAATTTTCTGACTGAGAGGAGATATGGATCATCAAGGACACCAAATGGACCGAGAGAAAATAAGCTGCTCCATCTGTCAAGATCTACTGAAGGATCCAGTGACTACATCCTGTAGACACAACTGTAGGAGCTGTATCAACAACCACTGGGATACAGAAGATCAGAGGAGGGTCTACAGCTGCCCTCAGTGTAGACAGATCTACAGGCCAAGGCCAGTCCTCGGAAAAAACATCATGTTAGCAGATTTAGTGGAAAAGATCAAGAAGACTGGACTCCAAGCTGCTCCTGCTGATCACTGCTATGCAGGACCTGAAGATGTGGCCTGTGATGTCTGCACTGGGAGGAAACTCAAAGCCCACAAGTCCTGTCTGCAGTGTCCGGCCTCTTTCTGTGAGGAACACCTTCAGCCTCATTTACACAGTCCTCCATTAAAGAAACACAAGCTGGTGGAGCCGTCCAAGAAGCTCCAGGAGAACATCTGCTCTCATCATTATGAGGAGATGAAGATGTTCTGCCGCACTGATCAGCAGTCTGTCTGTCAAATCTGTGTGATGGACCAACACAAAGGTCATGACACGGTCTCAGCTGCAGCAGAGAGGACAGAGAGGCAGAGAGAGCTCCAGGAGAGTCGACAAAACATCCAGCAGAGAATCCAGCACAGAGAGAGAGACGTGAAGCTGCTCCAGCAGGAGGTGGAGGCCATCAACGGCTTTGCTGATAAAGCAGTGGAGAACAGTGAGAAGATCTTCACTGAGCTGATCCGTCTGGTGGAGCAAAGACGCTCTGATGTGAAGCAGCAGCTCAGATCCCAGCAGCAAACTGAAGTGAGTCGAGTCAGGGAGCTTCAGGAGAAGCTGGAGCAGGAGATCACTGAGCTGAAGAGGAAGGACAAGGAGCTGGAGAAGCTCTCACACACACAGGACCACATCCAGTTTCTACAGGACTACCCCTCAGTGTCACAACTCAGAGAACCTACAGACTTATCCAGCATCTATGGATGTACTCTGGGGAACTTTGAGGGTGTGACAGCAGCTGTGTCAGAGCTCAGAGATAAACTTCAGGACGTTCTGACAGGAACATGGATAAACATCTCAGAGACAGCAGATGTTCAAATGGATGTTTTACTGACAGAGCAAGAGCCAGAGCCCAGGACCAGAGCTGAGTTCTTCAGATATTCACGAGACATCACACTGGATCCAAACACAGCACACAGACGACTGTTATTATCTGATGGGAACAGAAGAGTAACAATGACGAGAGACTATCAGCCTTATTCTGATCACCCAGACAGATTCACTGTTTTTGATCAGGTCCTGAGTAAAGAGAGTCTGACTGGACGTTGTTACTGGGAGTTGGAGCTGAGTGGAGAAGAAATTGATGTAGCAGTCTCATACAAGGTTATCGACAGATCAGATCGATTTGGAAGGAATAACAAGGCTTGGTCTTTATATTGTGACACAAATGGTTATGTCTTTTGGTACAACATCAGCCCCACTTTTGTCTCAGTTCCTTGGTCCTCCAGAGTAGGACTGTACCTGGATCACAGAGCAGGTATTCTGTCCTTTTACAGCGTCTCTGAAACCATGACTCTGCTCCACAGAGTCCAGACTACCTTCAGTCGGCCTCTACATGCTGGACTCTGGATTGGTTGTGTTGGAGACTCTGTTGAGTTGTGTAAACTAAAATAGACAGAAGTCATTTATTTCAGGGACGATGGGTTAACTTCTGTGTTTACATTCTTCTTCTTCATTTTTATTCATGTTCGCTGCTCAGAGCTGATTGTTGTCACCTGTCAATCAAACTTTGTGGGCGGGACTTTGACTTCCTCTCATTTGTTCTTGAGTATTAAATCACAAAAGAATAATTTGATGTAAAAATGTTGATTAAAAATGACAGAGCAGCTCCCCACATGAGCTCTTTGTTATTTTAAATTCTGTTTTCTGTCTATGACTTAAAAACAATCGTATTTGAAGTCTCCTGTTAAACAGATGTGACCTTTATGAGTCTTTTTTGTACATTAAATCGCCCAAATTATGATAGCAATAACATTTAGAAACTGTGATTCAATTTGATGTTCCTTTCCTTTTTCCCCACTTTATCAGATAAACAAAACCTACAACAGAAATCCAATTGTTTGGATGTTGGGATTTTTGTTTTTCCTTTTCATTTGAATGTCTTGAGAACAAAACCTGAAAATAAATATAAATTTTTTTAGCATAAATGTCAGTAAGTCTGCATATTATCTGTAATGCTGTGAAAGAATTGAAAATGTCTGCAGTTATTGAATATGTTTAGTTTTCTCCATTTTTTTCCCTTTTATCTCGTCATATTCATTTGTTAAATTTTGTCTCAGTGTTGTCTGAATTCATATGAAACATTTTGATGAATTCATATATGACCTGTTTCAGACCTTAACCTCTGGGTGGATATGTTTTGTTTTGGCCTGTTCAATGGAAAATATGTGGACCTTTGCCCGTTGAGTTAGATTGAACTTTATGCTCTAATTTAACCTGCAAAGAAAGGTGTTGTGGTTTTGTTATGATCTAAGGATGAACGATCTTTGTTTTTAGGTCTTGCAAAGGTTTCTGTTGGGAACCTGTTCAGTGCCAAAAAAGCCTGGCAAACACCGCCTTGGAGGATTCAAATTTTTTTTTTGAGCATGACTCAAGTCATTTTTGACATCTGAAAAGGTGTTTTTGGGTCTTTTGATCTGGTTTTGAGTTTGATGTAAAAATCCAAAGTTTTGTTCAATTTTTTGACTCTTCAATAAATGTTTAAACTTCTGGAGAGAGTTTTGACTGAATTTGTCTTTGACCTTTTAGATGGTCTACAGTTAGTTCATTTTTCCTGACAAAGACACTCACTCCACACAACTTCAGAGGACCATCCAGACAGATGCCCCTTGACCCCGGAGAGGTAAGCTTCAGCACATCCACACCACAGCGTCCACTCCTGATCCACCCACTCGGGCACATTTAACATCTCACACCACTTATTAGCATCCAAGGGAGAAAGGTTAGCAGTTAGCTCTACCCCAGGAGGCTGGATTCAGCTGGCAGGCCTCAGGGGGTCTTGAATAAAAATAAATTGTGTATTTAAGCTGAAGAGGCTAAACAAGTGTCACATATTCTCTTTGGTGTAATAAAAATTATCACAATAGTGAAAATGTTTGAATTGTTATTATAATTTGTCAAGATATGTTCAAAATTAATCTAACAAAAAAAGTCAGGACCCAAATGCAGATAAACAAAAAGGTTTTATTAAACAACTTAAACAGGATCTAAACCAAAACTCCTAGAAGTCAAATTCATAAACAAACAAAAAGCTATAACAAAGTAACAAATAAACACAGGCGGACAAATGGGGAAGAAAAACTCAAACTATAAATAAAAGTAACTAAAAAGTACAACAAACTACAAACACATGGAAACAGTAGAAGCACTGGAGACACTAGGTGTAAATGAACTAAACAAACAAACACCAGGGGAAGAACCCAAATGTCATATAAACAAAAAGGTATAAATGAAAAACAAAGAGGGATCAAAAACAAACTAAAACTAATTTTTACAAAAAAGGACAAAATTACAATACAACAAACTCTACAAAGTGTCAAGGAAAACAGACTCAAAGAAAGGAAGACAAACACTCGAAACTAAACTCAAAGTACAAATCAAAATCACTGCAAAGTACAACACAAGAAAGAAAACTAACAAACAAGGAGGAACACTGGAGGAAGAGGAATTACCAACAGGACACTGGAGACAAAAGACTTGCTCAGGGAGTCTGACAGAGAAGAGGAATGACCCAACACAGAGAACAGGGAACACAGACTAAGGGTGTGCTCATATAGTCCTTTTTAGGTAAGGAACCTTCCTAACTGAAGAAATGACCTGGAAGCATTTCAGCGTCAGCCATGATAAGAGCTGTTCGAATTCTCCAAAAGTTAAGGAAAGGAGGGTTGTTGCTTCCTTTTTTATCTCCTTTAGCTTAGGAAACACTGGACCATCCTTTACAAAAGGAAAGGAGAAAGGAGCGTCCCATAATGCCTTGCGGCAGGTGACATATATAAAATCGGCACCCGCTGAACGTTTACGGAAACTTACGAAGGAGAAAGGACGAGTTTTGTGGGACTTTGAAGATATGTACATAATACTGTGTGAACGTTTTTGGCAGGTATAGAGAAAGAGATATGCTTCAAAGTCAGTGCTTTCAAAAATGTAACCTTCAGTTCATTTCTTTTTTTAATCATTTTTAAGTTGTTGTTCGTCATGGCTTACCTCGTCACAAGTCACATAAATTTGACACCAAAGTGAAAGTGCAGTCAAATTTCTCTTTTACCGCAGTTTTCCTTTCCTTTCCTCTTATTCCCTCCTTTTCTTGACCCTGTGATGTTTTCCATCAGGGTTGAGGGAAAGTGGATAGGAAAGGACTTAGGAAGGACCATGCAAATGCACCCTTAATACACCGGGGAAACATCAAGCACAGGTGAGACAATCACACATTTGGAGGGAATCATCATCAGAGGCACACAGAAGGGAGGGCAGGAAAACACTGCAAGGAACACAGGGATTTCAAAATAAAACAGGAAACACACGACAAGGGACAACATGAACACAAAACTAAACTTAACTAAAACCAGGAACAGAGTTAAGGCAGCAAAAAGGGAAGGGTTAGTGCAACAAGGGTGCTTCATATTTATGCTTCATAGAATTCACATCAATACCATGAGGCCGTGAAATCTGTAACTCTCAGCACTCCTGGGTCCATGTGACCCCCTCTCTCCACATCACGCTGATGTTACTACCTCTGGAGACCGGACAAATGGGGGGATCAACTCCACAACATTTACATTGGAGGTGAAGCATTATGAGGGTGAAATGGCCCGAAACAGCAGTGTGGATTGGGCCACAGAGTCGGTCAGGGAACGATGGATGTCATCATTGTTCTAAAAAAATGTTACACAAGTAACTGAGAAAAAAAACAATCAGGTCACACTATTGAGAAGTCTTTTACAAAAGAGTGTGAGGTGAAGGGTGCTGGTTTTGCAGAGTGGTGAGCAACCAGACATGTCCCATGTATGCCTCTGCAGGCCTGGGCTGGAGTCCAGCCTGAGGCCCCTTTGCAGACCCTCTCTTAACCCCTTACACAACATTTAAGAAGTTATGAAAGTTGTGTTCACTTGTATAGATTTTCAAGACGAACAGAACGTGCAAGTTTCAGTAGCCTCAGACCTCACTGTCAGCAATCATCCAAGAGCCTTTTGCGAAATCCTTTTTGTTGCAGGAATTAGCACAACTTCCAGGCTGGCTTATAAAATCATGTTAGCCTTAAACTTTGATTAAGTTGAGACAAGGTAAATGCAAGGTTGCAGACTATGCCATCGATTATCGCATTTTAGCAGCTCAGAGTGAGTGGAACTCGGCTACCTTAATCGATGCCTTTTTTCAAGGACTTTCTGAAAACAGAAAGGAACAGCTGATCTTGGTGGATCTCCCGGATGACCTGGATTTGCTCATTGCCCTTTCCATAAAGGTCAACAAAAGACTGTTGGAGAGGGAGCAGGAGACATGGCGTTTCCGATTCGTTCTCTGCCCAGTCGGAGATGGAGGAGTGACTCAGCTGATCTCCCTCGCGGCTGGAATAATTCAGCAGTCCTTCTCCTGCGTGGGCCGTCTTCTTCTTCATGGATAAAACGGACAAGTCACTCCACCGATGCATTGACTGTTGTGGACTGAATGACATTACAGTTAAGAACAGGTACCCTTTACATCTCATATCCACAGTGTTTGAGCTCCTGGAGGGGGCTAAAGTTTTCACCAAGCTGGATCTACGTAATGCTTATCATCTGATCAGAATCAAGGAGGGGGATCAATGGAAGACTGCGTTTAATACCCCTAGAGGACATGATGAATACCTAGCCATGTATGTTGGTCTTACCAATACTCCTGCATTGTTCCAGAATGATGTGCTCAGGGACACGTTACATGTTTCTGTGGTTTCTACTTGGATGACATCCTGATCTTCTCCGACGATGAGAAAACCCACATTCAGCATGTTTGCTCCATCCTGCAAAGATTGTTACAGAATCAGCTTTTTGTCAAAGCAGAAAAATGTGAATTTCACAAGCCATCAGTTTCCTTTTTGGGGTACGCGTTTATGGGGGGGAGGTCAGGGTGGATCAGGATAAGATTTGTGCTTTGGCAGAGTGGTCTACTCCCCGTAACAGAAACGAAATTCAGAGATTCATGGTATTAGAAAATTCATTAGGAATTACAGCACCATTGCCTCTCCCTTACACAATCTCACTTCTCCCAACAGGCCGTTTGAATGGACCACTGACTGTGACGCAGCATTCCAGGGACTCAAAGAGAGCTTCTCCTCCACCCCTGTGCTCATCCTCCCACACCCTGCCAGCAGTTTATGGTTGGAGTGGACGCTTCAGACATTGGCATCAGAGCTGTCCTCTCCCACATCAGTCCCAAGGATGGTAAAATGCATCCCTGTGCTTCCTTGTCCAAGAAATTATGACTGAACAAAATTATGATGTAGGAAACCGCAAGCTGCTGGCAGTCAAGGAGGCCCTGGAGGAGTGGCGACACTGTCTGGAGGGAGTTCAAGTTCTTGTTTAGGTCTGGGCTGATCTTAAAATCTAGAACACTTCAAAATGGCTAAACGTCTTAATGCCAGACAGGCTCGCTGGACAATCTCTTTCAGCAGCTTTAACTTTGTGCTCTCCTTTCGTCCTGGGCCCAAGAATGGCAAACCTAAAACCCTTTTTAGAAAATGTGATCCAATTGATCATGTACCTGAACCTAAGCCCATTTTACCCAAGTCACGTTTTGTTTCGGCACTCACCTGGGAGGTGGAGAGCAGGGTTAAGGGGGCAAATGAGAATGTCACAGTGCCCTTGGACCATCCCAATGAAAAATTGTTTGTTCCTGAATGGGTGAGAAGTCATGTAATTAATGGGCCCACACTAACAAGATTTCTTGCCACCCTGGTATCCAAAAGACTTTGTTCATGGCACAACAGCGTTTCTGGTGGCCCATGAAGGCCAAGGACATCACCGAATATGTTAATGCCTGTCCCACTTGTGCTGCCCACAAGGCCTCTCATATGAGGGCACAGGGTGAACTTAGACCTTTGCCTGTCCCAAGAAAACCTTGGTCCCATATCACCATGGACTTTGTC
Source organism: Cetoscarus ocellatus (assembly GCA_037902135.1). NCBI lineage: Eukaryota > Metazoa > Chordata > Actinopteri > Labriformes > Labridae > Cetoscarus > Cetoscarus ocellatus. The sequence goes on along the minus strand of JBAMNC010000348.1, from coordinate 86,068 downwards.
ACCAGGTTACCTCCTTCAAGGGGCAACACGATGGTTCTCACGGTCATTGATAGATTCTCCAAAATGGCTCATTTCATCCCTCTACCCAAGCTTTCCCTTCCAAAAGAAACTGCCAAGGTCATGTTAACCCCCTCTGTTTTCAGACTTCATGGTTTTCCACAGAACATTGTCTCTGACAGGGGGCCACAGTTCATATCATGCTTTTGGAGGGAGTTGTGCCATCTACTGCAGTCTTCAGTCAGCCTCTCATCTGGTTTTCACCCCCAAACAAATGTTCAGTCAGAATAAGCCAATCAGGAGCTGGAGAAGGGGCTCCATAACATGGCATCTTAACAACCGGAAAAATGGGTGAAGAAGTTAGTTTGAGTGGAACTAGCACACAACTTCTTACCCACTTCTTCCTCTGGTTTCTCCCCTTTATTGTCCACGGCTACCAACCCTGTTTGACCCACCACAGACTCTGATTCTTCTGTCCTGTCTGTATTGGCCCTGCATTGGCCCTAACACTGCATGAGGACCTTGGAGTGAGCTTGCCAGACTCTCCTGAAAAGCTCCCCTGTCTACAAGGCTGCTGAAGATCACAAGAGGTCATCTGCTCCCACCCACATCTCAAGCCTAAAGGTCTGGCTGTCCACGAAGAATCTGCTGCTCCGCATCGAATCCAAGAAGCTCGCTCCCAGGTTCATCTGCCCTTTTCCCATCACAAAAGTCATCAACCCTGCCTCAGTCCAGCTTCGTCTGCCAAGGTCAGTGTGGATCCAGCCAACCTTCCACACCAGCCACATCAAGCCTGCCAAGGCAAGTCCACTTTGCCCTCCGGCCAAGCCCCCTCCACCCACCCGGTTCATCGACAGGGATCCTGTCTTCACCATCAAGAGGCTTTTGTCTGCTCACCTTTGGGGCAAGGGAGTCCAGTACTTGGTGGACTGGAAGGAATACAGACCGGAGGAGCATTCATGGATCCCGTCACAATTGTCATGGACCCCCAGCTCATTCAGGACCTCCACCCCACCCATCCTGATGCTCCTGGGCCTTCAGGAGTCGAGAAGGGGGGATACTGTCATGATCCCGCTTTTGCTTCAGTTAAGTTACCCTTTTGCTAGCAATAATTTATGCAAATTGGCTGAAATTTTAAGAAACGAACAGCTCACTCACAACTGTGAATCAGCTCTCATTGTTCACTTAAAGGAGCAGTTTAAAAGACTTGACTCTTTCACAATTTAAGTTCTCTTGCAATAATCACTGTGAAAGTAGGTCAAGAAAACAAAACATCTGTATAGGAGTAGAAGACGATAATATGGGCTCTGCCACAGGTACAGGTCTGGTTAATATTTGGAAGGTCACTGATTGATGATTGATCCAAATAGAGGAATATAACAAGATATCAGCAGACATATCTGTGAACAGTCATGGTTTTACAACACATAAAGCTGAGAACTGTGTTACTTTGTGCTTATATGAACCAAGACAGGAGCTGAAATAAAGACCTTCAACAGGCCGTGACCATCTGAACATGAGAGAGATCTCAAGACTCCACGATGCACTGAGTGGATTTTACTTCCTGACAAATATGAGAATAACATTTGATTGTGTAGCTGTGGAAGTGGCCTGTCCTCGTTCAAAGTCCAACTCCTTTTACTGCATGTTGTTAAAGAACGATAACACACCCTGACTGTAATCTCCCTGAAACAATTAGAAATATTCCCTCTCCTTCACAGTGAATTCTGACCCATCAGGAGAGTCCTCTGTTCCCTCCTCTTCACTGTGAACAGCAAAGAGTGAATCACTGCCACTGAGGAACATCATTCACTGCAGCAAGTCAACAAGAGCAGACGCTTGTCCTCCACCAGAGCTCAGACTCTGCTTCTATAAGCACTGAAAAGGAACTTTCTGACACTGAGAGGAGACATGGATCATCAAGGACACCAAGCTGCTCCTGCTGATCACTGCTATGCTGGACCTGAAGATGTGGCCTGTGACGTCTGCAATGGGAGGAAACTCAAAGCCCAGAAGTCCTGTCTGCAGTGTCTGATTTCTTTTGTGAGGAACACCTTCAGAATCATTTCACTGATCAGCAGTCTATCTGTCACATCTGTGTGATGGACCAACACAAAGGTCATGACACGGTCTCAGCTGCAGCAGAGAGGACAGAGAGGCAGAGAGAGCTCCAGGAGAGTCGACGAAAACATCCAACAGAGAATCCAGGACAGAGAGAAGGACATGAAGCTGCTTCAGCAGGGGGTGGAGGCCATCAACACCTCTGTTGATAAAGCAGTGGAGAACAGTGAGAAGATCTTCACTGAGCTGATCCGTCTAGTGGAGCAAAGACGCTCTGATGTGAAGCAGCAGGTCAGATCCCAGCAGCAAACTGAAGTGAGTCAAGTCAGGGAGCTTCAGGAGAAGCTGGAGCAGGAGATCACTGAGCTGAAGAGGAAGGACAAGGAGCTGGAGAAGCTCTCTCACACACAGGACCACATCCAGTTTCTACAAGACTACCCCTCAGTGTCACAACTCAGAGAACCTACAGACTTATCCAGCATCTATGGATGTACTCTGGGGAACTTTGAGGGTGTGACAGCGGCTGTGTCAGAGCTCAGAGATAAACTTCAGGACGTTCTAAGAGGAACATGGACAAACATCTCAGAGACAGTGACTCAAGTGGATGTTTTACTGTCAGAGTCAGAGCCCAGGACCAGAGCTGAGTTCTTCAGATATTTAAGAGACATCACACTGGATCCAAACACAGTAAACAGACGACTGTTATTATCTGATGAGAACAGAAAAGTAACATTAATGAGTGAAGATCAGCCTTATTCTGATCACCCAGATAGATTTGCTGTCTATTATCAGGTCCTGAGTAAAGAGAGTCTGACTGGACGTTGTTACTGGGAGGTGGAGCTGAGTGGTGGAGTTTATGTAGTGGTCTCCTACAAGTCTATGAGAAGAGACGGGGGGTCAGATGAATGTGTGTTTGGAGGTAATAACAAGTCTTGGGCGTTAGTTTGTCTCACAGACAGTTATGCCTTTAGATACAACAAGATCAGCACTGATGTCTCAGGTCCTGTGTCCTCCAGAGTAGGAGTGTATCTGGATCACAGAGCAGGTATTCTGTCCTTTTACAGTGTCTCTGAAACCATGACTCTGCTCCACAGAGTCCAGACCACCTTCACTGAGCCTCTACATGCTGGACTAAGGATTTATTATTCTGTTGGATTCTCTGCTGAGTTGTGTAAACTAAAATAGATAGAAATAATTTATTTCAGGGACAGTGGGTTAACTTCTGTGTTTTCATTCTTCTTCTTCATTTTTATTCATGTTTGCTGCTCAGAGCTGATTGTTGTCACCTGTCAATCAAACTTTGTGGGCAGGACTTTGACGTCTTCTTATTTGTTCTCGAGTATTAAATCACAGAATAATTTGATGTAAAAAATGTTGATTAAAAATGACAGGGGAGCTCCCCACACAAGCTCTTTGTGATTTGAAATCCTGTTTCTTTGTATGAAACAAAAATGATCATATTTGAAGTCTTCTGTTCAACAGATGCAACATTTATGTGTCTTTTTTGTACATCAAATAGCCCATAGTATGATAAAACCAATATTAAAAATTTTGATTCAATTTAATGTTCTTTTCCTTTATTTCATGTGTCACAATACAGCTAGTTTTGTTTTATTGAGTACGTTTTTTCCTTGTGTTCCTTGTTTAGACTTATTATTCGTCTCTTGTGTTTCCTGTTTTATTTTGAAATCCCTCTGTTTCATGTGATGTCTCCTGCCCTGCCTTCTGTGTGCCTGATTGTGATTCCCTCCACCTGTATGATTGTCTTACCTGTGTTTGATGATTCCCCAGTGTATTTAGTCTCTGTGTTCCCCCTTGTCTTTGTAGGATCATTCGTCTTCCATGTTACACCCTGTGCGCAAGTCTCCAGTGTCTCCATTGTTTGTAGTCAGCCTGTTTTTGTTGAACTTTTCATTGGCTTTGATTTGTACTTTGCATTTAGCTCCTAGTGTTTTCTTTCTTTGTTTGCCAGTTTTGATTTGATACTTAGATTTTACTTGTGTTTTGGACATGTTTTTCGTAAAGGGTTAGTTTGGGGTTTTTGAGCTTTTTTGTTGTTAATAAAGATTTTTGTGTTAACCTGCATTTTGTTCCTTCACCTAGATTTTTTTTTTTTTTTTACGAACCCTGAATGAACCAACCAAGTACAGATCCAGCAGATTTTTTTTTATATCTGATGAATTTCTGGAAATAATCGGAAGATTAGTTCTATGTTACGGGGTATTGGATGACCCAATAAGCCACCCCTTTCTTAAAACCGCTACTCTGAATAGGGCCAAAAGAGAGGTTTGTAAAAAGTAGCATCTCAAAGAGAACTTGCCTGTTTGGTTTAGAGACTTTGTTGTGGCCCCTAAATGCTGGCCTTAGGGGTTTTCAGCCCCTCAGCCCCAGAGCCTTCCAGCCTTTCAGCTCCAGTGCTCCACGTCTGAGGACCGGTGAACCCCAGTCTCTCTGTCCTGAAGACTCCTGGCTTCCAGTGCATCACCTCTGAGGACCTGCGGAAAACAGACACTCCGTCCATGACCCTTCAGACTCATGGCTTCCAATGGTTCGTGTCTGAGGACTGGCGGACTCCAGACTCTCCACGGCCCTGAAGACTCCTGACAACCAGTGCTTCTTGTATGAGGACCTGCAAACTACACATTCTCCGTCTATGGCCCTGCAGACTCCTAATTTCCAGGGCTTCTCATCTCAGGACCTGCAGACATCCTGCTCTTCCTCTGAGGCGATGCAGACTCCTGAGTCCCAAGGTTCTATGTCTGAGGACAGACAGACCCCAGTCTCTCTGTCCGCGGCCCGGCAGACTCATGACTTCCAGTGCTTCACATCTGAGGACTGGCGGACTCCAAAATCTCCTTCCAAGGCTCAGCAGACTCCCTGCTCCCCGTCTGAGGCTCCAGACTCTCTGCTTCCTGTCTGAGGTCCCGCAGATGTCCTGCTTCCCGTCTGAGGTCCTGTCTGAGCCCCAGAGCATTCCAGCCCTTCAGCCCCAGTGCTCCATGTCTGAAGACCTGCAGACAACAGACTCTCCATCCACGGCCATGCAGATTCCGGGCGCTCCGTTACCAAGTAGCAGGCTGTATTATCTGTCATGACCTGAGAAAGCCATGGAGGCCTACGTCCAGGACTCCTTGGCTTCAGGGCTCATTCAACTGTCATCCTCTTCTCTCGGTGCAGTGTTCTTTTTTGGAAAGACATAACATTCATCTCTTCATCTGATTACTGATTTCTGTGGTCTTAATGATGTTACAGTTAAAAACAAGTCCCCTCTTGATCTCACTGATCCCTCTTTTGAACCACTTTGCCGTACTCAAGTCTTCACTAAATTGGACCTTAGGAACACGTACAATCAAATCTGCATCAAAAAGGATGACGAGTGGAAGACAGCCTTAAATACCCCGTTAAGCCACTTTGAGTATTTGGTGATGCCTTTCGGGGCTCACAATGCTCCTACTGTGTTTAAGACTCTTATGAACGATCTATTCCGTGACATGCTCAACAGGATCCAAGCAGTGACCTAGTGGCCAGTTCCAATGTCCCAGAAAGAACTTCAGCGCTTCTTGGGTTTCGCTTTACCATCAGTTCATTAGGGACTATAGTAAGGTATCTTCACCTCTCAGTTGTCTTACTTCCACTAACTCCCCCTTTGTTTGGTCCAATGAGGCTGAGACAGCCTTTAATAAATTATAGGATTTGTTTACTTGCACCCCAGTCCTCCAGCACCCCGATCCCTCTCATCAATTCGTGGTTGAGGTTGACACCTCTGATGCAACAGTAGGGGCTGTCCTGTCTTAGAGAAAACCTTGAACTCAAAAACTTCACCCCTACGCCTTTCTTTTCCATTCAGTTGTCCCTTGCGGAGAGAAATTACGATGTGAGAAATCATGAGCTTTGGCAGTTGTCTAGGCTCTCCAAGAATGGAGACACTGGTTAGAGGGACCTGAGGTTCCTTTCCTGATCTGGACAGACCATAAGAATCTGGCATGTAAAAGAACAGCCATGAGACTCAACACCCAACAGACTAGGATGCAATCAATCCAATCCACTTTATTTGTATAGCACATTTAAACAAAAAACATCTCCAAAGTGCATTACATGGTATCAATAAAACAAACATTTCCAAATAACAATAAGTAATAAATAATCAAATAGAAGCATAGATCTAAAACAATGCTATAAATAAAATAATAAAATTAAGCAGGATGTCCCTGTTCCTGAGTCGATTTATTTACTCACTGTCCTATCATCCAGGATCATGCAACACCAAGCCAGATGCTCTCTCTCTCCTTTTCTCACATCCTTTAAACTCTGGAGAACCAGACCCCATCATTTTCCTGCATTGTCTGAGCTGCTTTGTGGGCGGTCCAGAGGATCGTCAGGAGACACAGAGATCAACTGGACCCAGGAGGTGGTCCTCTTAATCGTCTGTTTGTCCCTGACTCAGCACAGTCCCAGGTTCTTCAGTGGGGACACAGCTCAAAGCTCACTTGTCATCCAGGAGTAAAATGATCACTCCAGTTCTTACAACAACGGTTCTGGTTCCCGAACATGGCACGTGATACCCTGGAGTTTGTGGCTGCCTGCTCTGTCTGCGCCCATGGTAATGCTTCCCACCTCACTCCATCTGATCTGCTGCTTCCTCTACCCATTCCTAAATGTCCCTGGTCTCACAATGCCTTGGACTTTGTCACTGGTCTCCCTCGTCTCAAGGTAACACAATCATACTTAGCATTATAGATCAGGTCTCCATATGTGTCCACTACATGCCCCTGCCCAAACTTCCCTCAGCTTGACAGCTAATCTGCGTGTTTCTGATGTGTTCAAATTACATAGAATATCTTTGGACATTGTTTTGGACCAAGGGCCCCATTTTACATCTGTGGTTTGTAAGGAGTTTTTTGCAAAGGTGTGAGTGCAGCAGCCAATCTTTCCTCCTGCTTTCATCCACAGACCAATGGTCAGACAGAGCAGGCCAACCAGAATCTTGAGACCGCCCTCCGCTGTGTGGCTGCCCAGCATCCTGTTTCCTGGAGTCTTCATCTGCCATAGATGGAATACGCTTATAACTCCCTCACCAGCTCAGCCACAGGTATGTCTCTGTTCATGAAATGCTTTGGCTACCAACCCCCTTTGGTCCCCCAACAGGAGACAGATGTGGCTGTACCTTCGATGAGGGATCATCGTCGTCAGCTTCAGGAGGTGTGGAGAAATGCTAGGGCAGCTCTCGCTCGCTTGGTGGAGCAGAACAAGAGACTGGCGGGCCTACATCATTCACCTGCACCTGAGTATCGACCTGGGCAGATGGTCTGGCTCTCCTCCTGTGATCTGCCTCTTCAGACCAAATCCAAGAAACTGTCTTTCTGATTCATTGGTCCATTCCCCATGGAGAAGGCTGTCCATCCCTTTGCTGTAAAGCTGAAGCTCCCTAGTTCTCTCCGGATCATCCCACCTTTCATGTCTCCCTGCTCAAACCTATTGGCTATTGGCTGCCAAGCTTATGCCATTAGTTAGGCTCCGCCCACAAAATATATATCACTACTGTGAACAAACACCAAAACGGCCTTTGAGTATTATAAGATAAAAAATGGCCATGAAAACAGCCAAACAAGGTCAAAGCATTTGACGTACTCAGTGACAGGGAGATGGAGGAAATAGTTCATAAATAAATAAAAGAGGGATCAACTGTTAATAGAGAATGATTTACTCTTGAAAATCTGTTTTCCTGGTGTGGACATGCTCTCACTTTATGTATTTAGAAATATGTGTGTGTACATATAAATATTTAAATATACACACAGTGAGCTTAATAAATGTCTGAGGTCATCTGTCATGAAAACAAGAAAAATTAAATACTTTAGAAATCTTTCCAAAACTTGTTTAAACTAACTGTCATGATTCTGCTGGCCCTGTTTTATTTTGTATGCCTTTTCCTTGTGTTCTGTTTATTCACTCCTTGTCCTGTTTTATTTTGTATTAACTACTTCTTATTTCCAGGTTTGATCTCTTGTCCTGTGTCTCTTGGCTTCTCTTGGTCCTTGTCAAGTTTTCCCATTTTGTTCACGTTTCTAGTCTTGTCCTTGTGTTTCCTGTTTTATTTTGAAAGTCCTCCTGTCTCCCCTACCATGGGTTTTGCTTCCTATCTCAACCTTTCACACCTGAGCCCTGATTGTTCTTCCCCAGCTGCCTCTCATTTACCCCAATCACCTCATGTATTTAACCCTTGTGTTTTCCCCTTGTCTTTGTGGGCTCATTCCCGTTTCCTCTGCCTTGGCTCCATGTCTTCAGTGTCTCTCTGTCTCCAGTGATCTCCAGTGTTCTCCCATGTTCTCCCGAGTTTTGATAAGTATTTTCATTTGAGACTTTTGCTTTGTACTTTTGAGCCTTTTGTTATGGACTTTAGTGATTTTGTTTTGTACTTTGTTGCTCAGTTTTGATTTGTTACTTTGTTTAATATTCTTCGTTGTACGTTGTATTTTTTGGACTTTGATCCCTTTTTAGTTTTGGAATAAAGCCTTTTGTTCTGCATATGGGTCTTCCCCTGTTGTTTTTCCTGAGATAAATCCTGACACTAATTATGTTTTTGTTATTGGACAAACATTTTTAACAGGAATGGGGAATATAAACTGGATTTACCTTTTAATTCCCAAATCTGAGCCGCTCACTGCGCTTCTCTGAGAAGTCATAAATTAATCAAGCACAGCATTCAGTCAGTAAAATGAAATCTCTGCTCTGTTCTGTAATCAAGACAGAATATTGTGTTTTACAAATTTTCTGTTTTTTTTTTTTTTTTTTTTTTTTTTTTTTTGTAAAGACGTATAATGGGGCCCTCGGTCCAAAACAATGTCCTAAGATATTCTATGTAATTTGAACACATCAGAAACACGCAGATTAGCTGTCAAGCTGAGGGAAGTTTGGATGCCTTTAAAAAAGGAAGCACTGAGTGGATTTTACTTGCTGACAAATGTGAGAACAACATTTGATTGTGTGAATGTTGGGAGTGGCGTGTCCGCATTCAAAGTCCAACTCCCTTTACAGCACCTTGTAAAAGAGCGACAACACACCCTGACTGTAACCTCTCTGAAACACTTAGAAATATTCCCTCTCCTTTACAGCAAACTTTGACCCATCAGGAGAGTCCTCTGTTCCCTCTTCTTCACTGTGAACAGCAAAGAGTGAATCACTGCAGCAAGTCAACGAGAGCAGACGCTTGTCCTCCACCAGAGCTCAGACTCTGCTTCTATCGGCAACAAAAGGAACTTTCTGACACTGAGAGGAGACATGGCTCATCCAGGACACCGAGTGGACAGAGAGAAATTCTGCTGCTCCATCTGTCTGGATCTACTGAAGGATCCAGTGACTACATCCTGTGGACACAGCTACTGTAGGAGCTGTATCAAAAACCACTGGGATACAGAAGATCAGAGGGGGGTCTACAGCTGCCCTCAGTGCAGACAGACCTTCAGGCCGAGGCCTGTCCTGGGGAAAAACACCATGTTAGCAGAGTTCGTGGAGGACATGAAGAAAATTGGATCCCAAGCTGCTCCTGCTGATCACTGCCATGCTGGAGCTGAAGATGTGGCCTATGATGTCTGCACTGGGAGGAAACTCAAAGCCAAGAGGTCCTATTTGCTGTGTCCGGCCTCTTACTGTGAGGAACACCTTCAGACTCATTTTCACGGTCCTCCATTAAAGAGCCACAAGCTGGTGGAGCCGTCCAAGAAGCTCCAGGAGAACATCTGCTCTCGTCATGATGAGGTGATTGAGATGTTCTGTCGCACTGATCAGCAGTCTATCTGTCACATCTGTGTGATGGACCAACACAAAGGTCATGACACGGTCTCAGCTGCAGCAGAGAGGACAGAGAGGCAGAGAGAGCTCCAGGTGAGTCGACAAAACATCCAGCAGAGAATCCAGGACAGAGAGAAAGACGTGAAGCTGCTTCAGCAGGAGGTGGAGGCCATCAACGACTCTGCTGATAAAGCAGTGGAGAACAGTGAGAAGATCTTCACTGAGCTGATCCGTCTAGTGGAGCAAAGTCGCTCTGATGTGAAGCAGCAGGTCAGATCCCAGCAGCAAACTGAAGTGAGTCGAGTCAGGGAGCTTCAGCAGAAGCTGGAGCAGGAGATCACTGAGCTGAAGAGGAAGGACAAGGAGCTGGAGAAGCTCTCACACACACAGGACCACAACCAGTTTCTACAGGACTGCCTCTCACTGTCACAACTCAGAGAACCTACAGACTTATCCAGCATCTCTGGACGTCCTTTCGGGAACTTTAACGGTGTGACAGCGGCTGTGTCAGAGCTCAGAGATAAACTTCAGGACGTTCTGACAGGAACATGGACAAACATCTCAGAGACAGTGACTCAAGTGGATGTTTTACTGTCAGAGCCAGAGCCCAGGACCAGAGCTGAGTTCTTCAGATATTCACGAGACATCACACTGGATCCAAACACAGCACACAGACAACTGTTATTATCTGATGGGAACAGAAGAGTAACATTAATGAGTGAAGATCAGCGTTATTCTGATCACCCAGACAGATTCACTGTTTATGAGCAGGTCCTGAGTAAAGAGAGTCTGACTGGACGTTGTTACTGGGAGGTGGAGCTGAGAGGAGAAGAAATTAATGTAGCAGTCTCATACAAGGTTATCAGCAGATCAGATCAATTTGGAAGGAATAACAAGGCTTGGTCTTTATATTGTGACACAAACGAATATGTCTTTCAGCACGACAGCATACTCGGCACTGATATCTCAGGTCCTTGGTCCTCCAGAGTAGGAGTGTACCTGGATCACAGAGCAGGTATTCTGTCCTTCTACAGTGTCTCTGAAACCATGACTCTGCTCCACAGAGTCCAGACCACCTTCACTCGGCCTCTACATGCTGGACTCAGGATTGATTGTTTTGGAGACTCTGCTGAGTTGTGTAAACTGAAATAGACAGAAGTCATTTATTTCAGGTAGAGTGGGTTAACTTCTGTGTTTTTTCATTCTTCTTCTTCATTTTTATTCATGTTTGCTGCTCAGAGCTGATTGTTGTCACCTGTCGATCAAACTTTGTGGGCGGGACTTTGAAGTCCTCTCATTTGTTCTCTAGTATTAAATCATAAAAGAATAATTTGATGTAAATCTAGAGAGCAAAATGAGAGCTCCCCACACGAGCTCTTTGTGATCTTAAATCCTGTTTTCTTTCTGTGAAATCAAAGTGAATTCACTTTCCTGTTCAACAGACGTGACCTTTGTGTTGCTTTATTAGTATAATTTAACAGCTCATATCATTTTTTTGAGTTTCGTTCTCTCTGTAGAGACTTCATTGGCTCTTCTTACACTACAGTCAGATTCTCTACAGAGTTTCACCTTTCTTTGACAAAGCCCCTGAATTTGAATCTATTCTGTATGGTTTTATAATTTATGGAAATAATCATAAATAAACTCATTGGGTTCCTAATGAGGCCAATTAAAATAAAAAAAATGTAATTTAAGGCATTTCAAGTCTTCAAAAGCCTTATAATTTTCAAATTTAAATTTTTTAAGACTTGTAAGGCCTCATATTTCATAAATCTATTTTTTCATATTTTAAGGCCTCACATTTCAAAAATCTGACACAAGAGTGTTTCAGGACACATATTACAAAAATCTAATTTAGGGCTTTTTCAGGCCAAATAGTTAAAAGAAAATGTTATCTACGAACTTGAAGGACTCAACGGATGACACAGGGCTGTTGCTGATGGTGAGGGGGAGCAGTGACGAAGGCTGTCTCCTGAAGTCCACTGTCATCTCCACAGTTTTGAGCGTGTTCAGCTCCAAGTTGTTCTGGCTGCACCAAAACACCAGCCGCTCGACCTCCAGCCGGTATGCAGACTCGTCTCCATCCTGGATCAGGCCGATGATGGTAGTGTCGTCTGCAAACTTCAGGAGTTTAACAGCTGGGTGCTTGGAGGTGCAGTCGTTGGTGTAGAGGGAGAAGAGCAGTGGGGACAGGACACACCCCTGGGGGGCGCCAGTGCTGACAGTCCGGGTTGTAGAGGTGATGTCTCCCAGCCTCACCTGCTGTCTCCTGTCGGTCAGAAAGCTGGTAATCCACTGACAGATGGATGGAGACACGTTGAGGTGAGAGAGTTTGGAGGAGAGGATGTCCGGGATGATGGTGTTAAATGCCGAGCTGAAGTCCACAAACAGGATCCTTGCATAGTTCCCTGGGCTGTCGAGATGTTGCAGGATGTAGTGCAGTCCGAGATTGACAGCATCATCCACCGACCTGTTTGCCCGGTAGGCAAACTGCAGGGGGTCCAGCAGGGGTCCTGTTACAGACCTCAGATGGCTCAGCACTAGTCTTTCAAAGGACTTCATGACCACAGACGTTAGAGCCACCGGTCTGTAGTCATTCAGTCCTGTGATGGAGGTTTTCTTGGGGACTGGGATGATGGTGGAGCACTTAAAGGCAGAGGGGACTTCACACTGCTCCAGGGAGCGGTTGAAGATCCTGGTGAAGACTGGGACCAGCTGATCAGCACAGGCTTTAAGACAGGAGGGTGACACTCCATCTGGGCCTGGTGCTTTCCTGGTTTTCTGTTTCTGGAACAGCCGGCTCAGCTCCTCTTCACACACTCTGAGTGTGGCGGGGGGGGCAGGTTGGAGTGCAGGTAGAGGTGTGGCGGGGGTTGTTGTGGTAGTGCTGGTCTGGGTGAGAGGTGGGCTTGGATGGGTGAGGGGTGTGAAGTTGTCCCTCTCAAACCTGCAGTAAAAGTCGTTGAGGTCCGTTGGCCAGGTCTTTGTTTGCCTCGACGCGGGGGGAGGGTCTCTTGTAGGTGGTGATGTCTCGCAGGCCCCTCCACACTGAAGCAGGGTCGTTGGCTGAAAACTGGTTCTTCAGCTTCTCAGAGTAGCTCCTCTTAGCTGCTCTGATCTCCTTATTCAGTGTGTTTCTGGCCTGCCTGTACAGGACCCTGTCCCCACTCCTGTAAGCCTCCTCCTTGGCCTGGCGGAGCTGACGCAGTCTGGCGGTGAACCATGGCTTGTTGTTGGTGAAAGTCCGAAATGTTTTAGTTGGTACACATAAGTCCTCGCAGAAACTGATGTAGGCTGTCACAGTGTCTGTCAGGTCGTCCAGGTTGTCGTTTGCAGCTTCAAGGACACTCCAGTCTGTGCAGTCAAAGCAGGCCTGTAGATCCTGCTTTGCCTCATTGGTCCATTTCCTCACAGTCTTCACCACAGGCTTTGCGGATTTTAGTTTTTGCCTGTAAGTGGGGATGAGATGGACCAAACAGTGGTCTGAGTGTCCCAAAGCTGCCCGGGGAACCGAGTGGTATGCTCCTTTAATAACGGTGTAACAGTGGTCCAGTGTGTTGCTGCCTCTGGTGGGGCAGCTGATATGCTGTTTATATTTTGGGAGTTCATGATTTAATCTCGCTCTGTTAAAGTCCCCCATGACAATAAAGAGTGAGTCCGGATGTTTAACTTCAAAGCCGTTTAATTGTTCAGCAGCGCTTCACTCACGTTGGCTTGGGGAGGGATGTAAACTCCAGCCATGATGAAGGAGGAAAACTCCCGCGGAGAATAAAACGGCTTACAGTTTATGATGAAAGACTCCAGATTCGGGCTGCAGTGTACAGACAGAACTGTGACAGATGTGCACCAACCTTCGTTTATGTAAAAGCATATTCCACCGCCCTTTGTTTTCCCTGAGAGCTCCGTGACGCGGTCTGCGCGGTGGAGGGAGAAGCCCGGCAGATGTAATCCGGCGTCAGGTACGCCCTCACTGAGCCAGGTTTCAGTGAAGCAGAGGGCAGCAGAGCGTGAAAAATCCTTGCTGGATCCGTTGAGGAGAAGCAGCTCATCCATTTTGTTAGGCAGGGAGCGGAGGTTCGCCAGGTGGATGGATGGGAGCGGTGCGCGGTGTCCTCGCTGTCTGAGCTTGACGAGTGCGCCGGCCCGCTTACCTCTCCTGCGTCTTCTCCACGTCCCATACAGAGCTGCTGCTCCTCCAACCAAAAGTTCTAAAAAGCTCTCTGGGTTTGAGTGAAAAGAGGGAAAAGTGTCCGGAGAGGACTCCCTGATGGTTAGCAGGGCGTCTCTGCTGAAAGAAATTGGATTAGTGTGTCCAAACACAAAGAAAATAAACAAAAACACGCAAATTCCTGGAGAGCGATGTGCCGAGGCTGCCGTCTGCGGCGCCATCTTGATTTTGTAGGTTGACTGGTTACTCCAAATTTCCCTTAGGTATGAGTGTGACAGTGAATGCTTGTCTGTCTCTATATGTGGCCCTGTGATTTTTCTGGCGACAGGTTCAGGGATTGCCCTGTCTTTCGCATAACACCACCTGGAATAGGCTCCAGCTCCCCCAGCCCTGAAAAGGATAACCAGTACAGATAATGGATAAATGGATGCATGTCCTCTGATGTTTTTCTGAATTGATTATGTTTGTAGCACCAGGTACGCCTGCAATCTTGACAATAATTCTGTCCTAGCTAAAAAAAAACTGATTTAGTTGGTGAGCTGAAGCTTGGCTGAAATGGGAAATAAAATCCTCCACTTCTTTGTGAAAGTATGATAGTAAAATAGCAAATCAACTGAAACTTTCATCACACAAATAAAACCTAGGTGAGAAGATACTCAAACTCACGATGAAAGTGTTCTCAACACTCAACGTTTTGTGTTTGAAATGAATCTGAATCAGGCAAAATAAAATATGAACATAATAATAACAGAAAACATGATATTCAAAATGGCATCATAAGCCAACGTGTGATATTTCTTAAATACTACAGTCATACAAAAAGCAAATGTAAAAATCAATATCAGATTCATATCCACCAATTCAGCTTTTTTTTTTTACTGTGTAAATAAACTAGACGGTTGAGCAAACAAACATTCCTGTGTCTTTCTGGCATTAAGTTTATCTCCAATATTCATCTTTCAAACTACAAAGCACTCGGAGAGCGTAAACCTCTGCCAAGGTAGCTCATATATTGCTGTTACATATATAAGCAATAGTTCCATGATAAAGTTACCATCATAATATGATTGATGACCATGAAAACCCACACCTAACACTCAGAATCATGTTGATATCATTGTTAGCTAGACAGTTATTGAGCAAAAACGATTGTTCGCTAATGGTGGCTATCTGGATCACCACCAAAATCGAATCATTTCTAAGTTGGGCCTTTACCAACATCTCCTGAAAATTTCAGCAAATCCATCCAGTAGTTTTTGCTGACAAACAAACAAACAAAGTGACATAAACATAGCCTCTTTGCTGGAGGTAATGGAGAAGAGTAAAAAATTAATAAGCTTCACAGAAAAAATACTCAAGTACAGAAAAATGTATACTTTACTCAGGAAAATTTTCCTTGTTGCTGTCCACAGATGTTACAAACGTTTTCTAACAGGTGAGCTTGTGTCAGCCTGCTCGCTGTGAAGCTTTTTATCCTCTTATTTGAGTTTAAACTTTATATATTCAGATTATAAACTGTGTGCGAATGTCATGTTGCAAACCAGCTTGCTCAAGGTTTTTCAATGTATAAAGTGTTTTGGAAAACAAGCCCCTTCTATAGTATGAGCACAGTGAACAAGACTAAGTCAAAATCCAAAATCCAAAGACCAGCCAAAGTCCAGGTTATTAAACCTTGTGTAATACTGAGAGCTAAATCAAGAAGGCAAAGAGGCCAAAATGTTGTAGAAATAACTCTTGTAACATATGAAAGAATAATGAGGATTAACTTGGATGATATGTGAAAATCCTAAAATAAAGCAGTTCCATTATTGTGGAAACATTTGTAGCAAAAACACATTTTATTAGTCGATGATTGTGACAAGGACGTAAAATTACCAGGAAGTGACATGTATGAACATTAACACCACTGCTGAGAGTGTGTTTTATCGCCTTTGCGCCCATTTTTCACTCTTCATTATATCTGGTGATGTCTGTTGTTTTTTCCTACTACGTGATGAGAAAATCCATGGAGTGTTTTATCATCAGCGTCACCTCCATTTCCTCCCTCTCACTAAAAAACTGGGCCTTTCCCTTCTGGCTGTCGACGGGATGTGGGAGATGTAAACCAAGTTTACTGCAGAGCGGAGAAGAGAGGGTTAAAGAGACAAAGAGATGTTCAGAGGAAAGTGAAAAAGAAATCAAAGCTGAGATTACGGTGTGAACTCTGGTTAAACAGACGTATCTGGAAATGAAAGCTTTCAGTCTAAACTACTGATGCCCCTTTTTGAGGGGATTAAAAATCAAAGAGAGGATTTTCAAAGCTTCACGTACTATTTTGGCGTCCGTAGATTAAGGAATTTTTCTTTTACATCCAGGGTCACATCTGCTGCTTTGGTCTGTGGGAGTTTGATTTTGACCTGTGAGCAGAGGAACAGGAAGTCTTTATACAGTGTATTGAGCGCGCTCAGTCCTCGAGTTTAACCAAAGGAAACAATGTTTGATTGATAACTGATCCTGTAATGCAGTGGTTCTCAGGTACTTTCCGTCGGGTTCCCTTTAAAGACTTATGTTTTTCATCCTCCATCCTTTCACCCATGACCCACAAAGTCACGAAAGAGCGAATATGAGATTTGTCAAAACACTTTAAAGTAGGTAAATACCAATTTCCTGATTCATAATTAGGGTCTAAACACAGTCTAAACACAGAATTTTTAAATGACATTCTAGCCCTGTTCTATCTTAAAAAATACATATATTACACAGAATATTTAAAGAAGATATTCAAGTTCAGAGTCACAATTTAAAGCTCTAACAAAATTAATAGTTCCACATTAAACATCATGGGCCAAGGGGAACGTCAATTAAACTGCAATAACAGTTTAAAGGCTAATTTAATAAATGTTCAGATAACAATAGTTTTTCAGGTAAGAAAATAATTAGCTCTCCATTATTTTATTTAATTTTTGTTGTTGTGATGTCCTGTTTTGTAAACTGTAAATAATAGTTATATAAAATCAAAATTGTGATTTTTCACAACCTTACTAAAAGAATCAGTGTCTTAAAAATACATTGTCAGTGACCCTAACTCTTTTCCATACAATTACAACCACAAATTATTATTTTTTTTAAATAGGTAGTCACTGTAGAAGTTTTTCTTAAGAAATACAATTTTAGTTATAAATTTGTTACTTCAGTATATTTTGTCCGTGGTGGAATATCATCATAGTGGCATGTACACGCAGCAGCAGGCTGAGAAGTTTTTTTTAAATGACTCAAAGTATAAATTCATTTGAAGTATGTTACTGTGAAATGTACAAATAAGTCAACTGTAAATAAAGTAGATGCACTTCCAAATGAAAAGCTGTGTTGTAATTTGATGTAACTTTGATGTAAAGATTTACACGTTGTCTTCCAAATTAATAGTTCTACATTAAATATCATCAACGAAGGGGAGCAAAAAGTGAGAGAAATAGACATTATCTAAACTGCAATGACAGGCTAAAGGATGATTATTAAATGTTTAAGTAACAAAAGTTTCTTAGATAAGAAATTCCTGAGCTCTGCATGGTTTAATTTACTTTCATCGTTGTAATGTCCTGTTTTGTAAACATCTATAAAAATCAGGAATATAAAAATATTATTTAACAAAACAGTGACATGGATCCCACCTCTAACAAGATAAATAGCCAATCACAGAGCAGATTTTTGGATTGGCACATGGGGTGGCCAATTAAAACTCCAGGAGGACCCAGGAGCCGAGAAGTGGTCTCAGCTCACTTCCACTTGACCCCTTGGGCAGTTTCTTTGCAGTGCGGACACAAGTTAACTCATCACACTGCTGCAGTAGTATAGGCAGCGGCAGTTGTAATGACTGCATTGTGGCTCGCAAGTAACCAGGACAGTGACAAAATACAGCAAAATAAAAATATCTATAATCCCACAGAGTCACTTTCTGAGCTCAGGCACAATATACCATGAAAATATCAACAGGTGAACATCACTCACCGTCTCTGCAGCAGATCATTACAGGACTAAACAACATGGACATGAAAAAAAACTCTTTATTTCACAGAATTTAGTCCAGCTCATTCAAGCAGGAGAGTCTATCTTTTTTTAAAGCTCTTCTCTACTTTTTTACATCACTGACAGTTTCTCTGCAGATCCCTCTACAGATGTTATGTTGTAATAAGTTACCATGCTATCTGGTGCCCTCTATGGTCCACTGTAGACAACTACAAGCATTAAAAAAACCCTCTTCTTTGTGAACAGAGTTTGTTTACACTTTGATCTTAAGGCATGTCACACATTGATAAATATGCTCATCTGTGTAGTCTAACATGGGACTTTTAATCTCCACCAGTATCATTATTATTATTATTATTATTATTATCATTATTATTATTATTAATATAGCCAGCATGCAATACACAAAAATTTGTGTGATTATAGATTGTGAAAGTCATTGTTTTCTTGCCCCTGTACCGACTGTGTTTGAAATGTATTGCAGGCACCAAATCAGATAGATAGATAGATAGATAGATAGATAGATAGATAGATAGATAGATAGATAGATAGATAGATAGATAGATAGATAGATAACCAATTTTTTATTTTTATTTTGAACAGTTTCTCTGAGAGTTACTGTAAAATACAGAGGTGGTGAATACTTTACCAGCATGGCTTCACAGCACATGGAGGACGGGTCTTTTCCATTTAATCCCAAGAACAGATCTTCTGTCCCCAAACTCTGCTTCAAGATTATTTCATACCTGACCACAAAGGTGAAAAAAAACATTTTATACAGTATATTATCTTAACCAAGGCACGGTTTAACAACAGGTACAGCAGTCAACCAACTGAGGACCGGGCAGAGAGGGACCTCAAGAGCTGCTTTGACCCTGGTTTATACTTCAGGGTTGAACCGACGCTGTCACATACACAAAGGTTTGCTCAGCCCTGATGTGGCAGCCTGATGTTTTGTTAGGTAGTGACAGGAAGTGCATCACAGTATCTGTACCTTGCAATAACCAACTGTTTTGCAGCCTTTCAGTTCAGGTCTACTGGTTTTGTAACTGCCTCCGCTGATGTTTTGGCCGGTGTATGCCTGTCTGTTTGTCTGTGAGCAAGAGAACTTGACAAGTTTTGATCGGATCTGGATGAAATTTTCAGAGAATGTTGATTATGGGACGAGGAAAAAGTGACTTGATTTTGGTGGTGATCTAAATCTGGATTTTTCAAATGTTTTGTTAATGGTGGAAGTTCGGGCAGTTATCCACATTTTCCACAATAACTCACAAGTTCTCAATCCAGATGTGGAATCAGGATTTTTTTCAAACATTTTGGGAAAAAAATGAGATAGGGTAGTTTTCTTCATGTTATACAGTAATAGCCTTGGTGGTGTTTCAAACCCAGGTGCACATCCAATTTTTTTTAATAAATCTATCTATCTATCTATCTATCTATCTATCTATCTATCTAGTGGAACCCCTTTACGGAAAATGTGTTCTTCAAGCTTTAAATCTAAACTAACATCAGTGAGTGAGTACTTTTTAATCAGGAGACAGTTCAGTTTCAATAAAGTAGGTGAAATAAAAAGACTTCATTGGACATAAACAGTGTGTTCATTTCTCACTCTGGCTGAGGTCGTGGGTCAGCATGATCATCGTACTGAGAGCCCTCAGCCACCTCCTCCTCACTCCAGATATCCTTGCTGTCCTTCTTCATGTACACACTTGACTCTGAATACAGTGATGGAAAAAGACACGTTATGATGCTGCTTGTACATCTTAATGGGCCCACTGAGGTGGTACTATGGTTGAACGACGTGAAAATGTGAAGAATGACCTTTTTTTTCTTTTGTGGGTGGAGGGCCAATGTGTCCTGGACCGAGCCGGGCATAAGGTGGTACATTCTGTTGAGATTAAAAGCTGTTATTGTTCATGTTTATTTATTGAAACATTATTTGGCCAGGACAACATCACTGAGATCAAAAATATCATTTGCAGAAGTGTCCCGGCTGAGGCAGACAGCTGCATATTTACAAAGTTACAGACATGAAACAACTACAGACACAGATACAGACATATCTGAAGGCTGAAGCTTCCAGAACTTTTCACATGAGCACAGTTACTCAAGTATGTGTAAATCAGGTCAAGTACAGCCTTATAAATCAGGATGTGCAAATGATTCAGTCTACGGATGGTCAAAAATGGCCACCAATCTCGCTCGTACAGAGCACAATGATGAGTTAGGGCCTTAAAATTCTGAACCTAAAGCTCCATGAGAAACAGCAGCTAAAAATTTAAGGCATTGAGAAGATGCGTGCAGGTATAAAACATCCCCAGAATCAATCGGACGCATGAAAATAGAGGCAAGATGCTTTTCTGCAGCAAAAGAAAAACAAGCTATTTCGAATTAAATGCCCTGATGTGTCTTAAACTTCTTAACAAGTGACTTAATATAAATCTTAAAAGACAAAGAATCACTAATAACAAATGACTGCAATTATTGCCATCCTGTATGTTAAGTATCTGTTATGTAATCTTAGGTAATTGTTTAAATTATGAATTATGGCAATTATTCATTTAGCCTGAAGTCATTTGGCCTATAAGGCAGTTACAAATATTAAGTAAAACTATCAAAGTGACAGTCCAAGTAAATAATGAGACAGCTTATTGTAGATCAAAATATTCTTTACATTTATCCATCTGTGTGAGCAGTATTATTTTCACGATGAAGTTCGTACTAGATGAGCAAATGCACATTTAAAGTCAGGGCAAAATAAATGAGGATCAGTTAACTGTACTTACTTCAGATTCATCATCAGACTCTTCTCTCTGATCTGATAATAAGGCAGACAGAGCCTGTATGCTCTGAGCGGATGATGCTCCAAAATACTCCATACAGAAAAGCACAAAAGCACGATTTTTAACCTCAGGAGGATAAAAACTTCCCCTGCAGTTCGAAAAGGGAGGCAAAGTGATTAAAAACGAGGCAAAAACGCGTCAAATGCAGCAGAAACTCTGTACAACTACGGACAGCGGCAGTTGACGCTCTCTGTTTCCATGGAGACGACCAGACTTCCGGGCTGCCGTGAAAACGAATGACGTCAGTGGCAGAGAGGAAACCCCGGATCAGGGAAAACGAGAGAAAAAGCGGGAAACGTGATAAAATTGATAACCTGACAATAAAATAGAGTTAAAACGTAATTTTGAGAAACGAAGTATCAGTGTTTAATACCCCAAAAAGTTTAAATAAATAAATAAATAAATAAACATCAGCTGGTTGAGTTAGTAAGGTTATTTAAATAGCACTTTCCAAGTAAAAGAGTACCCATCTGCAGGAACAATGGTCTTTGAAATAACTTGGAACTCACAACAGTAATAATAAATAAATAAATTACTGAAAATGAACTAATGAAAATCAGACATTGCTTTTGAATTGTGGTTCAACAGAATCATTTAAAAAACAAACTAAGAAACTGGCCCTGGACAGAAATGATGGTACCCTAACTTAATATTTTGTTGCGAAACCTTTGAAGGCAATCACTGTAATCAGGGGATTTCTGTAACTCTCAATGAGACTTCTGCACCTGTCCACAGGTAATTTGGCCCACTCCCTGTGAGCAAACTGCTCCAGCTGTCTCAGGTTTGAAGGGTGTCTTCTCCAGACTGCATGTTTCAGCTCCAGCTCCACAAGACAGAGTGAGCTTCAGTGAAAGACCAACGTGGCGATTTGAACCAGCAGCAGCAATCAAGCTTTGTGCATGTATAAAGCTGGAGCTCGCATTTGTGTCTATCGGTGTCATGAGTGTTTTGTTTCACTTGCCTGTATGTGACATGTGTTACTGGAGGACACCACTAGAGGGCCCAAAAGACCTCGGGCTGTATGAAACTACCTGTTGTGTAAGAACTGAACAACAAACTAAGCAGTTATCATGACTGTAAGAGTATAAAAATAAACCCCAATAATCAATATCATTATCAAATATTTGTCATTAATACCTCACCATTGTCATAGTCTGCACTCCATTTCGAAGATATTTTCCTCTGTGCACCATCAGAACTGTCTCGGTGTATGGGTGTAATGAGTTACCGTGTTAACTGATGACTTGCAGCCAACTGTGCTGATAGATGTTGGAGTCAAAGCATCAGAAAAAGCAGAGTGAATCCATTCATGCCTCACTTTTATTAACCAGTGTATCAAAGACTTCATTTGTTTGTATGTGAGGAAATTCAGCTAAGTAAACCAAGCTAACACAAACGTACAGATGAAGCCAACTGAATTTTCCCACATTTCCTTGGCAGAGTTTTGACTGGTCCATGGCAGGAAAGTGTCAATACCTGCCCACCTTCATGGCTATAATGAGATCCCAACAATGATGTGATAACTGTGTAACCCATACTATTTATATTTTAAAAACAAAAACAAACAGGAAAAAAACTTATTTAGACTCTCAATGGCTGGATCTCTACTGGCATTTGGCTGGGAGGGGAAAATTGAATCTGTAGTCAACAATGGTGTCAACTCCAGGTCATCTATGTTCACAGTCACCATTATGACACCATACACATTTCTTTGTTTCCTCGTCTTCAGCCGAAGGAACTGTCATGTTTGTGTCTGCTCACTCTCAGACATTATCAGATGCTGATGATTATGACCTTCTTTATCAGTTTGTAAAACTTCCTCATATTATTGTTTCTGCTGTGATCAGTCTCTCATCTCTCCTCCACCTCTGCATTGATCCTAATGGTCACGTGCAGACTGCAGCTCACGTCGTGATAACTCTGGATAATGTGCACAACCCCACGCTGCATCGACAGGGTGACGCGTGACAACCATCAAGCATAGGCGTAGTTTACAGCAAGTACATCTCCAGCTCCTCTGGTTGATTTCATGCTGCTCCACTGATTTCCTGTTGGTGGCAGTAGAACACCAGGTGAGGTAGTTTGATGAGGCAGAGGCTGCAGACGTACTAAGTAGTTTCTTAGTTTATACAGGATCCTTGTTAGTTGCTACCAAAATCTGTGTATTTGATAAGCATATATAATGCTGAAGTAACTTTAAAAGACTGCCTCGTTTAACCCTTTTCTTATTATGAATTTAACTGGCCGCGTGGTCTTTTTTTGCCTTGTTTGTCAATAAATGTGTCAGAAAATGCCCTTTGAGTAAATTATTATGCACCTTTTTCAGGAAATATAACAATAAAACATTCTAGCAAGTATTTGTCATTATTATGTTATGAATGCTTAAAGTGGGAAACATATTATATGTATGTTGTTCTTTGGTTCTGCTGCGTTTCTGCTCTTGCAGGTGTTTCCCTTTTATTGAAGGAAAAGTGGGGAAAGTGTGGAAGTTTTAAGTGGCTGCATCTGTCATTGGAAAGGCCGAAAATCATCACCAAATGCCCGTGACCTTTGATCCCTCAGGCAGCTCTGCATTAAAAGAGTGTTGAGCCACTGACATTGTACATCAAGCAAGAATGGAAAAGAATTTCACCAAAAAAGCTTCAATAATTAGTGTCTTCAGCTACCAAACGCTGATTGACTCATGTTAAAAGAAAAGGTGATGTAACACAGTGGTGAAACATGCCCCTGTCCCTTTTCTAGACCATGTTGGAGGCATCAAACTCAAAATGAGTGAATAACTGCATGAAAACTTTAAAGTTTATCAGTTTGAACCTTTGATATCTTGTCTTTGTGGTGTATCCAGTTGAATATGAGTCAAAAAGGATTTGTTCATCACTGTGTCCTGTTTTATTTACATTTTACACAACGTTCCAACTTCATTGGAATTTGGTTTTATTCTCAGACCAGCCTGTTGGCACTGGTTTGCCGTCTTCTCTCTCTTTGGCCAAAGACGTAGGCTAGGTCTACAAATGATTAAGGCTAGGCCTAACCAAGTGTCATTTCAAGTGTCTTTCAGATAAAAATAAACTAAATTACTGTAAAAGTATCAAAAAATTTCAAGACAAAATGGAGTCAAAACTCTCCAAAAGTTTAAAGAAGTTAGTGAAAAAGTCAAAAATATAACTGGTGTTGTTTATTTACATGGAATTTAAAACCAAATCAAAATCATAATGAAAAATCAGAGGAAAAAATAAGAATAAAAACTAATAAACAGTGGGGTGCTGGTTTGGCGGCGTGGTAAGCAACCAGGCACAACCCATGTACATACTTCTGCCAGTCCGGGTTAGAATCCAGCCTGCAGAGTGTCTTCTCCTCTCTCACCGGCCCTCACAAGCCTATCCACTGTCACTCTTCCTCCTATCAATAAAGGCACAAAATGCCAAAAAAGAACTAAAAAAAAATACTTATAAAAAGTAAAAACCCATCATAATCATATCTCTGTGAGTCTCAGTCTCTCAGGTACTTTTCTAAAGTTTTATGAGAGAGAAGCTCAGACTTAAACAGCCTTTCCTAGATGTCAAAGGGACCAGAGGCATTCTTAAAAGTTACAAGAAGCCTCTCAGGTAGTACTTGCTGTGCTTTTTATTCACTAATCTGGTTCAAAAGTATAAGATGGTGCCTCTCACCCACCGGTAACTTTTGTAAGACCTGTTGAAGTCTATCCACACTTTGGGAAACATCCTCGACACTCAGAAAAACCACGAGACCTATTTCTCAAGGTCAAGCTGTCTGCACTTAGCAAGTGACAAAACAACAACATATTTACCTTAAGTTTAAGGTCACTCAAGGTCACATATGAGTTCAAACACTTAAACTGAATATCATAAGTGAATATAGTATGAATAAGTCAAAGGAATAACATGGAGAAAACCAAATAAACTCAACAACTGAAAACTTTTTCAATTCTGTCAACACTGTTAACACTCATTCACACATCAAACAGAATCTTAAAAGACTCCAGACAGTTATTGTTCCCTTTTTTCTTCATGAAAAACTTTGACCTTAAACTTTGGCCCTGTTCTAAGTCGAAAGCAGAACAATCAGCAACATCACCTCTAAACACCTGAAAGTTTTCAGAGGAACTTGAGAAAAAGACATCCTCATCCTTAAAATAATCTCCTCAGACAGTCTTGGTGGGCACCACAGGAACAGCCGAGAACTCAAACACCGAGGTGCGTTTGCTTCACAGATCACTCTCACATACGGACAGGGTGCAGCACACGGACAGACAGGACAACGACAACCCCATCATGTTTGTTTTTGTGATTCTGGGACTGCTCGTCTGCGTCAAGGCAGAAGGTACGAGAAGAACATTTATTCGTGTTTATATTCTTCCAATTTACTGGACATTAAGTGACAAAACATCATCAACACCAGAGCCACCATGACCTTTAAGATCCTGCGGTGCTTTAACTTTGTGGAGAATAAGCCTGACTTTTCCTAAATGTTCATTTATTTTGTTTAAATATTAGTATTTTGATGGCTTCAACAACCACAAGAGCTCTAAGTATTTCTTCCTGGAGCTCTTGTCCAGTTTTGGCCTTTGACAAGCAGACGTCACAAAGAGCTTTACAACGAAACGAATTGTCAACAGACAATTCACCAAATTACGCAACAGCAGAAACATCAGAAAGGAAAAGCTCGAGTCTACACAGATGGGTCCTTATCTGTTTCTAAAAAAATGTCCACGGTTTCAGCTCCACTTGGAGACAGTTTTAGAGAAGAAGAACCACAGAGAGACACTGATGAGGAACGATGTACATTGTTCACTGTATAATTCATCATAATGTGAATCAGAGGGAGCCATGGGTATATTTCTAAACTAAAAAAAAGATACTTTATGAGGACTGACTCTGAGTATTTGAAGTATTTAGTCGGCTAAAGGTCACCAGCTTTCACAGTAACTAATTAAACCAGTGCTGACAGTGTTCCTTTCATCCAGTGGTCGTCAGTCTGAGCTGATCTGATGTTTCTATTGATTATTGATTGGTATTTTTTGGCTCTTACCTCTGAATTGAATCCTTCCACAGTCAAATATCTATATCAGGTCAAATATATTTTCAACCAGAAAAACACTCAGAGAGCGCAGCCCTCCGCAAAGCAGCTCGGATTACCAGATCCAGAATGGTGCCAGGATCTGGACCAAACTCAGTACATACATGGAGGTTGTTATCCTGTATGAACACAACAAGTTTTGGGAACATTACTTGATATTTAGATTTTATCTGAATTATTGAATGTGGTCAATGGGATTTCCCATTATAAAGTTCAGTGTTTTTTGTGACGTCAATCTGGATCAGATCCAGATGAAATTTACCTTGATAATAAAGACATTTCATATATATTGTCCTGTAAAATTGAAAACGAACCTGTAACGAAATGGAAAAGGTATAACCTCCTGTTGAGAAGATGGTCAAAGCAGCGCAGGGCAGGTAAAGCAGCACATCAGAGGAGAAAGAGGAACTTAAAGACAGATGCAGACAGATTGGGAGGTAATGCAAAGAGCAAACTGTGGCTGTGCTGAGAACGTCTCAAACTGTTAAGAGGAGAGAAATGAACCTGAGCCTGAACAGATCTTTTCTAGTCTGTCAGTCTACTTAAAGCACTTTTACACCTGCAGATCACACCAACCCGTTCACACCTCTTCACCCACTGATGCAGCAGTGGGAGGAACTTCTGCTTATGTGTCTTGCACAAGGGCACAAAAAAAAGCAAAAACACAAGAAGGCTCAAGCACTCTGCTGTATCCATGTGCAGTTTTAAGATCTGCTGCATTGCTTTCTAACATTTTGGCTGATGACACGGTCCCTTAGGGAATTGTTATTTTGCATTCACAACATTGAATGTGAATTTATTCGTATAGTCCTGCAAATCTGCTCGATCACTACAACTTTTCTGCAACTTTGGAGACATTCCTCAGAGATTTTGGTCCATCTTGATACCAACTGTGCTTCAATCAATCGCTAAAACACTAACACACACAAAACATGTGAAAGTCAGATCTGTAAGTAAATGTCGTCCCGAAGGGACGACCAACCTTGAGGAGTTAAAATAGTGAGATCAGCTGTCAATCATCACTCACTGATTGACAGCTCAGTGCAGCTGGTCATGTGACTCACTGAAGGCTGGAAAATGGAGTGTGTAGTAAACACCCATTATAAAGTCTGAGGCTCCTGACAGAGCTGCAGCTACACACATCTGTCTATCTTTGAACAGGTCAAAGGGTCAGAAAGGGATGAAACCCTCAAAATGGAGGTCAAACGGGCATAAGGGACGTGCCACAGAATGAGGACCCGTCCAACGATGCTTGCAGCTTTAATTACAGATATTCTTATTTTGTTCTTGTTCCAGGTGACAGGAGGAAGTTTGTGAAGACAGGAACAGATTTACTCCTGGATGTAGGACATCCTGTTACCCTAAAGCAGCATGATTCTATGTTGTGGAAATTGAAAAATAAAGTGACAATTGTTAGATTAACTGATACAGCTGAAGTAGTACCTAACCCGATCTACGCAGGAAGAGCTGAACTTTTTCCTCAAAATCAGTCGTTGTTGTTGAAGAATGTACAAAAAACTGACAGTGGAAAATACTGGGCAGTATTCTCTGGTAACAAAGACAGAGTTTTAGTTGAATACAAGGTCACAGTTCAGAGTAAGTATCTTCTCATCTCAAATATCTCACAGAAAATCGTCCCCTGATTAAAAACCCCTCTCACGTACTGTCCTCTGATTCTTACAGATCCAGTGTCTGACGTGAAGCTTGAAGTGAAACAGTGCAGCTCAGATCGGTCTGACCTCACGGTGACCTGCACAACTCTGGACGGTCGCCTAAGCAGCATGTTCATCTGTGAAAACACAACCTGCTCTCATGAGGGAGGAGAGCCGGTGCAGAACATCCCACCTGGAGCTTCAATGAAGGTCTACCTGAAGAACGGCTCTGTCACCTGTCATCATAGCAACCAGGTCAGCTCCACCGAGGACACCAAAACTATTGAAGACCTTTGCAGGAAGCCTGATGGTGAGTTTATGTATTAATTCTTTATTACTTTTATCATGATTTTATCTTAATAGACCAACCATGAGTGCAGCTTTTATCAAGATTTGCAGTTACAGTAACATGATGGGGCCCTGTTTGGCTGCAGCTGCATAGACTCCAGAATCAGGCTGATCCAGCTGCACTGCAAAGTTAGAAAAATGAGGCAGATGTGGAAGTTTGAAAACCTGCTCTTTATCCAGTCCTGAATATCTTGAACAGCTTTTGTTGTGCTCTTCTGTGTTAAATCATATCCAGCCCTCCAGGCAGAAGCAGCCCAAACAAATCTGAATGTGTTGTGAATCTGTTTGACTGAATCTTATGTGCCAACCTGTTTTGTTGTTTTCCAGTCCCAGGGAGTTCTTCAGCTGGTGTCTATTTCTGCAAGATGAAGATAATCATCGTCTCTGTGGGTCTGTTCATCATGGTGTCTGCTGTCATCAGTGTTCACGTCATGGAGAAGCTCAACAAGACAGAGTGAGCTTCAGTGAAAGACCAACGTGGGGATTTGAACCAGCAGCAGCAATCAAGCTTTGTGCATGTATAAAGCTGGAGCTCACGTTTGTGTCCATTTGTGTCGTGGGTGTTTTTGTGACTATGTGACTATGTGACTATGTGATGTGTATTACTGGAGGACACCACTAGAGTATGTAACCACCACGTGTTGTGTTAAGGCTCATTTATGCTCGAACGTTATATACAGACCCGGATATGGATGTTGATGTTACTTCACCAAGTCACCAGCACAAACAAATGCAAAAAAAAAACAGCTGGGAGGAGATTGAAGAGCATATATCAAATCTTTGTATCTTTTATATCAAATCATATATCAAATATCAGTATAGTTGGTAGCGAAGCAGAAGTGGAGGTCTGTGTGGGACAGATTTGTTCGAGCCCCCTGGTGGATGTATTGGTTAACAGCAATGCCAACAGGAAGGACTCATGGAAGTATGTTAGCAGTGACGGTAACATAGTTTGAGAAGGACGTACACATTTTCGTACATAAAGGAAGTATAGATGGGACTGCAAACATGGCAGTCATGCTGAGTGTGAAAGAAACAAAATAAACTCCAAATATCAATATCATCATCAAATGTTTGTTGATCAGACCTCACCATTAGCCTTGTCTGAACTCTGTTTCTATGATATTTTTCTCCATTCACCATCTGAGCTGTGTCGGTGCATGGGTGTAATGAGTTACTGTGTTAACCGATGACTTGCAGCAAACTGTGCTGATTGATGTTGTAGCCAAAGCACCAGAAAAAGCAGACGGTGAAGCCTTCAGTGCTTCAAAGTTAGTTTGTATATTTTTGCCTCAGTTCGTTTTTGGGTGATTTTTTAGTTTGCGTGCAGGCTTCAGCTGCCTTACATTTTGTACCCTATTTGTAGAAAAGCTTGCTTGTCAGTGTGTTTTGTAATAAATATTGTAAATTAGAATTTGATGTGGTGTTTGGTTTTTGGAGCTGAGCAGTGATCTTCCTTTTTTTTTTTTACTCTCTAATATGTCCAGAGCTGGCCCAACCGAATGTGGCCCCCTAGTCGCAATTTTATATGGCATCCCCCTCCATCGAGGATTTACATACACTTACAAAAGAAATCAAATAGCATTGCTTTTACCATTGGTTTCAGTTTACAACATGTCACCTACTCTACATAATTAACAATTTACAAATAAATAAATAAAAAAAAACACAAAATAAAAATCCTGTCGATAGATGTACAAATAAAAAAGAAATGAATTATAAATTCAACAATAAACATCAAACAATTTAAATAACCACACAATTTGCACACAGTAACTCTTTACATAAGCTACAGTTGGACTATGCATTAACTCTATATAAATACAAAATAAAATAACTACATAGACTTATTTGGTATCATTTGTAGTAATATTAATCGGGCATTGCTTTACATTTGAGCCAATGTGAGCTTTTAAATTTTAAGAGTTAACAGTAATAACTAGTTTTAATATCATCATATTGAGGGTGATTTTTTTTGTGGCGCCCCCTAGAGGCCATGGCACCCTAAGCATTTGCCTTTATTGTCTAATGGGCTCTGAATATGTTATACACCTACCCCCCTTAGACAGGTGTCTAACAGAATTTTTAGGGCTCGTCCAGGACTTGCGACCTTAAAACATGTTGTGTTTTATTCCTTTGCAGCAGCATAGACTCTCCGTTCTTCCATAATAGTGTTTTTCATCAAAATGTGGCTCAGAATGAATTCAAGCACAAACGGTCTCTCTGTTTTCATTAAAATAAAACGCTTTATTTGCCTGAAAGTCATAAGACCACTTTTATAGTAGCATCAGTATCCACAGTGGCAAAATTTAGTAAACAAGACCCATTGAGATCAAGATCTCTTTCACAAGGGTGACCTGGCCAAGAGGTCAGCAGCACACATCATATTAAACGGTGGTAATATACAATAAGTTAGAATACACATATTTTTTGTGAGTGCAAGATTTTGCAATAAAGTGCGGTAAAATAACAAAGTAATCACAATCACACCACAATTGAAATAAAAAAGAGACAAACATTTCAAGTGTTCAGGTGTGCAAATTAACAACACCAGAACATCCACATAAAAATGTCCCATTGCATGCATCACTTAAATATGTCTTTGTGGAGTACAGATCTCTCCAGATTCTTTCTCGTTGTTCCTCAAACTTCAACTCTCTCCTGTCTGTGAATGTTACCACACAACCAACAGCTTTGAGTGTCCATGTTGGCTGTTCATTCATACATCCATCCATCTATCAGCACGGGTCGGGGCCTTGTGAACAGGATACTTTACAGTCTTTGAGGGATTTTCTTAAACTCTGATGTCCACCTAGATTCAAGGTTGAACTGATTAGATTTTGGGAGTCATCAGTCATGGGGTCTTGGGGTCACCCTTTGTTCATGAACATCATATCTCAAAAGTAACTGGAGCTGAATCCAGTTCATTTTCCTCTTACATCCTGGAGGGTGTGACTCGGAGAGCCAAAATACTTGACTGGGACATCGTGACACAGTGGCGTGCAGACGTTTTCCAAGGACAGGGTAGAAAAGAGAAAAAGGTCACATACAGCGCGTTCTCACCACTGGAGAAGGCACTAAGTTTAACATGTTTAAAAGGGCACTTTAGACATGTTTATGTTATACAAATGGCACATTATAAAGACAGACTAACTAGACAGACAACTCCTTTTAGTTTGTAGTTGGAATCAGCATCCACAAGAACTGTGTAGATTCAACGTTGGACTGTGAAGAACATACAGAAATAAATAAACAAATCCTGAGTAATATAGATGCCATTTCCTCTATTCTGTCATTTTGACACCATATTAACATCAGATAATCCAAACTGGTCTGTGAGATATAGTTCTGGCTCAATATAGATCAAAAAAAAGGGACCAACATAAAAGTAACTGCAACAGTAGTGTTTCATAGTATTTCTTCTCCTAATGGTCTTCTGAAGTTTAGTGTGTTTTTTCCACCCCAGAGGGCAGTTCAGTGGCGGCTGGTGAGAGAAATAGTAGGTGGGGCTGAAGGTTTGGAAACCAGAGCCCTGTAGAGGGAGATTTCTTTTTGGTTGTCACATGTAAATGAAGCATTCATGTGCATTCTGAGAAAATAATTAAGGCAAAATACAACCTTGACCTACAAAGACAAATGGGGTCTGGAAACTGTATTTCAACTTATTAACAGGGCATTATAGCCAACACACAGCCTACCTACATTCAGTTTAGTCCTATGATCCGGAGACTGACAGAAACATACTGGTGTACACTCACCTGCATCTCAACAGGTCAGGCTACAGCACGGGAGCACAAAAAGACAACAGCGGAATAACAGTAAAGAGCAAGCCTACATTTATAACAAATCAGGCTGCAGATCAATATGATCAGCCAAAGGAAAACAACACAAACATGTGCTTTAAATAAATAATTTTATGAAATTAGATATTTCAGTGGAACTGAATTGAAACTGGATAAACAAATACAAAATAAACTATAATAAAAAATAAAAATATATAAATAAACAAAATCTTAAAGCATGGAAAATAACAAAACAGTTATTGCGTCTGTTTTTGACCAATTTGGTTATGAACGTGCTTACGGTATGCAAATTAGGAACGTTTGGGTGCTGGTCCCAAGCGCCCCGTGAGGATTTTTTTTATTTTGGCTAGGAAAAGCTAACTTTTTAATGTAAAGCTGTGACCTGAGCATGTGTGAGACAACAGATGATCCGATTCTACCCTGAGGCTGGGCAGAGAGATCGCTAACAGACAGAAATACACATTAATGAGATGATTAATACAACAGCATGATTTCCTTATTTTGATAATAATTTGCAGGTAGACAGCTGACATCTCTTTTGGCTCATGCAGCCTCACGCAGCTCAGGCGGGGCTCTGCCCACAGCGCCCTCATATACCGGCCGCCACTGGGGAAGTTTAGTGTGTTTTTTTCCCACCCCAGAGGGCAGGTAGTGTGTTTTGCCTTATTCCTTATAGTCAGAATTAAATTTATGTCTAATGTAGCTGTTACTGTTTTCTCCATAATAAAGCTGTACAGGATCAACATAACACTTAGATAAAAGACAGACTCGTAGGAGAGCAGGAAACATTATGAGGGACTCCACTCACCCTGCTCACAGACTCTTTGAACTGCTCCCATCCGGCAAGCGCCTCAGAGCCCTGCGGACCAGGACAAGACGGCACAGGAGCAGTTTCTACCCATCGGCAGTCACCATTCTAAACAGCTCATAGCTACATAATTAATAAGAGCTGCAACTTTTTAAACAGTTAATAGCTGCACTATCATTGCACAGCTGCACTTTCCTCTCTTCAGTTGTAAACATTCCTGGATGCTTGCTTGTATGTATTCCTGATGCACATTTTTTATTTTTTATTTTTACACACACACTTTATTGTTAAGAGTTTTGTACATTTATATTTCTTCATTTTATTTATTTAATCTTATCCTCTATTTTTTACATTTACCTTATTTTTATTTTGTCTCGTTCACTGTACTAGAGAGAAAACAACTGCCGAAGTCAAATTCCTTGTATGTGTCGCATACTTGGCAATAAAAAACGATTCTGATTCTGATTCTGATTCTGTTCAGTGAAAACAGAGTTATAAATAACAGTAGCCCTTCCCTTCACTTCTGTATAAAGAAAAGGATGTTCCACCTCCAAACAAAAGGATGTTGAATAACTAAATTAAGAGCCAAATAAGAAAAATGTCACTGTGAAATTGAAATGTGATGTAGATAAAAATCAAAACACACTTTATGTAGATTTCTCTTTTTTACAAAAAGTATGTAATCACATTAGAAAAACATAGCTGGAGGTCGCTTATTTTGGACTTATTTTTATCCACCTGGTTGCTTATTTCAGCAGAAAATCTGGCAACACTGCTCGACACTTCATACATATGTGAAGCGGTTACTCATGACCAGAATCAAAATCTCACTTTTCTAGCATGTTTTTCTTTTTTTCCCCACTTTGGTTGGAAGTTTTACTGAAATCAGAGGATGTTTTATCAATAATACAAGTGTTAAACTGAAGGCAGTGTTTCTTATTTTGAATGTTTTACGTGAATTGTCTTTTTTTTTATGCAAGCAGAAGAGGATAGCACTCAAATGGAGTCACTAGTTGTTGAAATTGTGACTCGAGTCTGACTCCATTCAGAGTCCTGAGAGTCCACACCTCTGGTGAACAGTGACCAGGTCAAGGCAAAGAAAGCCACAGCTGGAGTTTCCTCTGGCTTGTTTGTGGACAATCTTCCTGAGAGTGCAGAGGAATTAATCAAAATCATGAAGAAAAAACATGTCGGGGTGAGTGCTGCACTGGGTCAAGACGTATGAAAAAATGGTGGGCTCGGGTGCTCTTCAAGGATCCAAGGACGACGGTACATTTGAAAACACATAAAAATCCGTGGCACTCCGATAAGTTAAAAATCCTTTGTTGTGTCATGTCAATGCGTTTCGGCTCGTCAGAGTCTTCAAATGGAGTCACTAGTCACTGAAACTGTGATTTCACATCCTGAGACTGGGTCCCCAACTCCGGTGAACAGTCACCAGATTTTTTGCAATAGTACTGGTCCATCTCAAGGAAAGGCTCGGGGCTGCATTTGGATGTAGGTCTCTCAGTCAAAGCTTTAAACACACACAAAAAGAAAAGGTTATTCATAGCAGCTCATGTTTGGTACAGTTCTTGAAAGTGAA
The DNA here is from genome assembly GCA_037902135.1 of Cetoscarus ocellatus. NCBI lineage: Eukaryota > Metazoa > Chordata > Actinopteri > Labriformes > Labridae > Cetoscarus > Cetoscarus ocellatus. The sequence goes on along the minus strand of JBAMNC010000348.1, from coordinate 51,916 downwards.
ATGCAAAATAACTTTTGCTTCAGATTGGGAACAAAGTGCCATGAGTATCAGGGAGAGATGTTTTTGTGATTTTAGGGATTTTATTCACTCCACAGTGGGACAAATAACTGCCATGATAACAGGCCCTGTGTGGAGGGCATGATACCTGTTGTCTAAAAGTCAGAGTCACACAGCCGTATGAGGAATAACTTGAGCCCCCTTGGATCACCTTTGGGATGTAGTGGACCGGGAGATTTGCATCATGAACTAGAAAGCACTCAGAGAGCACAAACCTCTGAAAACCCACACCCAGCACTCTAAATCATGTTGATATCATTATTAGTTAGACAGTTATTGGCCAAAAACTACCATTAACTAATGGCAGTTATCTGGATAACCATCAAAATCTAATAACTTCTAATTTGGGTGATTACCAAGATCTCCTGAAAATTTTTGCAAAATCTGTCCAGTAGTTTTTGCATAATCCTGTTAAAAAAATAAGCCAACAAACAAACAAACAAACATAAAAAGCTAAAATATTATGTAACAGCAATATGTGAGCTACCTTGGTGGGGGTTTGCACTCTCTGAATGCTATCTAGCTATAATTGGATATGTTTTTTTAGGTTTACCAAGGTGACATTTTTATTTATATTACTTAAAAATCCATTAGGTTACATGATGGAGGGCATCATTTTGGTTGGAGTGTAACGTCACATGAAAATGGTTAATAGAGTGACGCAGGAAGGAGTCCAAGAAAGCAGAACTGAATTAGCATTTAGTACTTCCTGGTTCCCAACCCTTCAGAGTAAAAAGGATTCAGAATACCAGTTTCAGAAAAAAACCTGAAATAATGTTTGCAGTGATCTTCCCGTGACGGTTTTAACAAAAATCTGCATCCTGGCATCAAATCTGCCACAGGCTCACTCTGAATGGCTGATCATGAGATAGGGGGATTCAGAGGGAGCGATGGGGTTTTCCCTTTTGCCATCATATTAGCAAATAACAATGAGAAACTTCTTGTCTAAAGGCTATATCAAGCAGAGTTTGGCTTGTTAATCACATCTTCTGTGCAGAAAATCTCAAGAATAGGAGGCTCACCTCTATTTTGCTGCAAGCGCAGTCTCTCCTAAAACAAAACAGAAAATGAGAAACAGAGAGCCATATTTACTATAATTCAGCAGATATGTCCGTCCTTACTGGTAGAATATGTTACAGAAAATACATAAACAGCTTGATTGCACATCCTGTCTGTGCCTTTTGGAGTTAGCCCTCATTTGAGCAGAAACTCCCCTCATTTTAACAGAATGCTTTCTCTCTTAAGTTTCCTTGATCAGTGATTGATTTATTGTGGTTCTTCCAAAACCATCTGTTGAAGCTTATTGTTGAGGTGAAGTACCACACACTCATGCCTGGTATGAAAGCCACAGCGTCTCAAGCTGAAGCTGGCACACACGTCAGCCTCACGCCTCCACTTAGAAACTGCTGGAACACTTGCTGAGTGAGCTAGCATCACACAGTGGGGAAGATGATGTGCTATCAGTAAACAGGAAATGAAGAGTCATACAGATTTTACCATTTCAGTCTCTGTGTCCTTTTGTTGTCTACGGCGGCAACAACAACAGCAACATACGACCACAAGGATGACAGCGACAACGATAACGGCCATTAAAGCAAGGTATACAAGATCTGAAAAGACAAAAAAATCCAGATTAAAATTCAGAAATTTCTCTGTGCATGACTCAGAGCTGTGTTTGGCTTCACATCTAACAGATGATCACTCTTTAACCCTTTAATGACAAACACTTTTTTCTTTTTTAGTATATCACTGAAAAAACATCTAAATGAGAATCCCTTCTGTGTATGAACTGCTGTGATGACCAACAAAACCCAGAGCCAGAGGTTATTAAGGGTGCATTCACACTAGGGGCCCTGTCCCAGATCCGAGCGCACTTGAGCCCAAAGTCCAGTTCATTTTGTTAGTGTGAATACAAACAAACTGCGCCTGGGCACCGAGCCTGGGCCCACTTGGGGAGGTGGTCTCTGGCGCGATTGAAGAGGACTCGGGCACGGTTCAGTTGAGATGTGAAAGCAAGCGCGCCAGGATCCGGGACAGAAAGCTGCCACTGTTGCGACGTCACGGTTGTCCCTTCTCTCTTTAAACATGACAGCCAAAGGTTCACTTTGGAGTAGCAAAGGAATAAAATTCTTACTTGAAATTTGGACATTCATAAACATTTGGATTCCACACATAACAAATCGGAAATTTTCGGCATCATATCTCAAAAATTACTGTCACATGGGTATACTAGAAAGATGAAGTGCAGGACTCACTACGAAAGTCCAGCAGCTCAACTGATGAAAAGGAAAAGTTTCCTTGGCATGATGCAGTTGATAATATCATCGGCCACAAATCAACAAGTCAGCCTAATGTACTGGAGTCAGATCCCCTTTTCCCACCGACACTGTCTACATCTCCTCTGCCATCTGATCCGGTGAGCTCAGCAGGCAACTGGTAGCCTCTTCTTCATTCTCCTCCATAGCAGGTTAGTAATACGCAAGTGGGCCTGAGCGCGGTTTGATGTTGCAAGTGTGAATGGAAGCCAGCTGGGGGCAGTGGGAGGGGGGGAACCGCGCCGCGGCGCAGTTAGAAACAAGTGGGCCTAATGTGAAAGCGCCCTAAACTGTCTAATCATCATAAATCAAATGAGTTTAATATGTTTGTCACTTAATAAAGACCTGAAAAATTTTTCTTACAGCTGAGATCATGTTTTGTGGATAAACAGTCTGATAAACAGTTTCCACACTGTTAAATAAACACAAAACAAGATCATAAAGTTGACTAATAATAACATGAGGCCTCTTCTCTCACCTCATTGGTTCACCTTGTCCCTGTCTCCCCTAATCTGAAATCATCTGCTGAAATCACTCATGAGCTCTGCTGCTGCTCTCCCTCTCTGATGAGTGGAGCTTGTTTAGATGCTGCTGCGCTGCTTGATCAATAAAATAAAATAAGTTACTGAACAGATAGTTTAGTTAGGAAACAACAAGGTTAACACAAAACTACTGGACAATATAATTAAACTACAAATAACACAATTTGTAGTGCCGTTACTGTCCATCACTGCCCCTCAGTTCATGTACCAAAAGATTTGGCTGCTGTTTTGTTTAATTCAACAAACATTTTAAGTTGCTCAACTTTGAAGCTAACCATTTTCAATGCCTTAGCAAAAACATATTCTAATTAAACCAAACAGAACTAGGAGAAGACACCACATTACTCCTGTATTAGCTTCTCTGCATTGGCTTCCCATTAAATATAGAATAGAATTCAAGATTCTTCTTCTCACCTATAAAGCTCTCAGAGGACAGGCACCAATTTACCTCAAAGAGCTTGTAGTGCCGTACAACCCCTCTAGAACATTACGCTCCCAAAATGCTGGCCTACTCGTGGTACCATCAGTCTCTAGAAGTAGTATGGGAGGTAGACCCTTCAGTTATCAGGCTCCTCTTCTCTGGAACCATTTACCGACCACGGTTCAGGAGGCAGACGCCCTCTCTACCTTTAAGGCTAGACTCAAAACATTCCTCTTTGATAAAGCTTTCAGTTAGGGACCAGCTCATAGTCCATAGTTTAGACACATAGTTAAGATGCAATAGGCTTAGACTGCCGGGGGGATCTGGCACACTGGGCTCTATCCCTCTCTTTCTCACACTCTCTCTCCATATCTGCCTCTGACCCTTTCTGTTTGCTCCTGTACTCGTCTCTGGCTCTTGTCTTTTAGGTGGCCTGGGATCCTTGTTGTAGACTGCCTGCTGCTGTGGAGTCACAAAGCCTCAATAACTACAATTACAGACATAACACATATTTGGCCATCTCACTCCAGTTCATAATTATTATAGTTGTTAATGTAGACATTAGCATGATCTTTCTATCCATGGTTGACTATACATCCATAGTGTCTATCTCTAGCACCACACAGACATGAGGGCCCTGTTGAAAATGGGATGTCACATCCCAAGACGCCTAACTTTAATGAATTTATACTCAACGGAGACAAATGTGGTGGGGACACATTTATGGTCTGGGCGTCCATGAGTCTGTCACTACCACAAATTCTTATTTTCAGTCCTCTGTCTCTGCACCCTCCTCCAACTATCAGCTGAAAATACATCACTGATAAATTCTCATTTTGACGCTGCTGCATTATTCAACATCCATCATCTCTGCCTTATAATCATTATAGACGTTAATGTCAAAATTAAATTATTACCTTTTTCATGATTATTATTGATTATACTTCTATAAAAACTATCACTATAATCATACAGACATGAGGACCCTCCTGAAAATGAGATGTTGCATCTCAAGGGGCTAAGCTCAAATAAATTTGTATTCAGCAGAGACAAATATGACGAAGACAGGTCTATGATTGGTCCATTGATCTGTCACCAGCTTTAGTTCTTACTTTAGTCCACTTGTCTCTGCCCACCTCCCTTCCTTCTTCCATACACCCAACACAGCATCGTGTGGATTTGCTGTTCACCATGAAACTGGGGTCCACATTCAAGATTTCCTGCTGCTAAACAGAGGTTTTTTTCTTGCCACCATGAAGAGGGATTCCTGATTGGTTATGTTGGGTGTTGGATGTATGTATGTGTATATATGTATATGTTTATTTTAAATATGTATATACACTGCTTGGCCAAAAAAAAAGCCGCCACTAGAAAGAAGGTCACACACTCTGATGTTTTGTTGGACCGCCTTTAGCTTTGACTACAGCACGCATTTGCTGTGGCATTGTTTCGATAAGCTTCTGCAATGTCACAAGATTTATTTCCATCCACTGTTGCATTAATTTTTCACCAAGATCTTGTATTGATGATGGGAGAGTCTGACCACTGTGCAAAGCCTTCTCCAGCACATCCCAAAGACTCTCAATGGGGTTAAGGTCTGGACTCTGTGGTGGCCAATCCATGTGTGAAAATGATGTCTCATGCTCCCTGAACCACTCTTTCACAGTTCGAGCCCCATGAATCCTGGCATTGTCATCTTGGAATATGCCCGTGCTATTAGGGAAGAAAAAATCCATCGATGGTATAACCTGGTCATTCAGTATAATTATTCTTTGGGCCATAATGTTGCTGAACCTAGACCTGACCAACTGCAGCAGCCCCAGATCATAGCACTGCCCCCACAGGCTTGTACAGTAGGCACTAGGCATGATGGGTGCATCACTTCACCTGCCTCTCTTCTTACCCTGATGCTCCATCACTCTGGAACAGGGTAAATCTGGACTTATCAGGCGTGAATGGCCTGATAAGTCCAGATTTACAGGGTAAATCTGGACTTATCAGGCCACATGACCTTCTTCCAGTCCTCCAGAGTCCAATCTTTATGATCCCTAGCAAACTGAAGCCTTTTTTCCGGTTAGCCTTACTGATTAGTGGTTTTCTTAAGGCTACACAGCTGTTCAGTCCCAATCCCTTGAGTTCCCTTCACATTGTGTGTGTAGAAATGCTCTTACTTTCACTATTAAACATACCCCTGAGTTCTACTGTTGTTTTTCTTTGATTTGATTTGGCCAAATGTTTAAGTGATCGACGACCACAACCATTCAGGATTTTTTTCCAACCACATTTCTTCCTTGAAGATGATGCTTCCCCACTATCCTTCCAGTTTTTAATAATGCGTTGGACAGTTCTTAACCCAATTTTAGTATTTTCTGCAATCTCCTTAGATGTTTTCTCTGCTTGATGCATGTCAGTGATTTGACCCTTCTTAAACATCTTTTCCACGACCACAGGATGTGTCTTTCGCCATGGTTGTTTAAGAAATGAAAAGCTACTCATTGCTTCAGCTGGAGTTAAATAACTTGTTGCCAGCTGAAAGGCTCGTACCTATTTGCTTACTTAAATCTAGGTGGCAACTTTTTTTGGCCAGGCAGCGTATGTATCTATGCATATATGTGTATCCAGAAAATGAAGAGTTTGTCTTCAGCCCGCTCTATTGTAAAGTGTCTTGACATAACACTTGTTATGAATTGGCACTATACAAATAAAGATTGACTGATTGATTGACTGTGCCATTTTTTTTGTATTAGTATGTAAACAAAGTCAAAGTTTCATCCAAAAATTTTCAGCCACCAACCATCTTTATATAAGCAGAACTGTTTTAAAGGCTTACCGTTCCTGCAGAGATCTTCAATAGTTTTGGTGACCTCGGTAGAGCTGACCTGGTTGCTATGGTCACAGGTGACAGAGTCGTTCTTCAGGTAGACCTTCATTGTTGGCTCTCCTCCCTCAAGAGAGCAGGTTGTGTTATCACAGATGAACGTGCTGCTTAGGCGTCCATCCAGAGTTGTGCAGGTCACCGTGAGGTTAGACCGATCTGAGCTGCACTGTTTCACTTCAAGCTTCACGTCAGACACTGGATCTGTAAGAATCAGAGGACAGTACTTGAGAGGGGTTTTTAATCAGGGGGTGACTTTCTGTGAGATATTTGAGATGAGAAGATACTTACCCACAACTGTGACCTTGTATTTAACTAAAATGTTGTTTATGAAACCAGAGACTCCTGCCCTGTATTCTCCACTGTCAGTCTTTTGTACATTCTTTAACAGCAACGACTGATTTTGAGGAAAAAGTTCAGCTCTTCCTGTGTAGTCCGGGTTCAGTACTATTTCATTTGTATGAGTTAGTCTAACAATTTTCACTTGAGTTTTGAATTTCCAAAACATAAATTCAAGCTTATTTATGGTCACAGGTTCCCCGACATCCAGGAGTAAATCTGTTCCTGTCTTCACAGACAAAGTCTCCTCCCTTACGTCACCTGGAACAAGAACAGAAGAAGAATATCTGTGATTATATGTTAAATGCAGTCAGGCCCTCCCTGATACACTGAACACTGATATGTGTAGGGCCTCATCATCTGTGATCAGATTGGGCTCTATCCCAAACAGTTTCTCAAACCAATCTGTAATGAAAAGTGCTGAACAAACATAATGACTGTTTTATCTTTTGATGGAGCACATAGTTATCATAGATAACCTTTTGTGCTGAAAGACACAAATACACTTCAAGCCTGGAAATTCAGCTGAAGTTATAGAAGAAATGGTGGTTAAATAGAGTACTATAAAAATCTCTGGTCTTTTGTCAACAGCTCAATGCAGCTCAAAAACAGGAAAACACATACAAGAGCAGAAACAGCAGAATCAAGAACAACAACGGAAGAGCTCCAGGCCAGCAGGGGGCACTGTGGCAGAGAGAGACTGTGGTCAAACCAGAGGGGGGTGACAGACAGGCTGTCCACTTTATCATGTTCCTGTTTTCCTTTGACCACCAAGAGCGTGAAACACAGGAGTCTGGCCTTAACGTTGGCTCTAAGACGCCTCTTTTTCCAACATGAAGAACAGCAAGTGTAATATTATTGTATCAACTTTTTTGAGTAATCTGTGTTCAAAATACACGAAAATATTACTTACTCAAAAAAACTGGAGTAAAACTACTCCATACTGCTCTTCACATACAGTCCAGGAGATCTTTTACAATGACAACAGTTTCATCAGGTACAAAATTATTTTATTTCATTTGAAAATCTGCCAAAAAAAGCTCAAAGTAAACCATGCAGTGCACTCAACGATATTTATTCCACAAAGCAAACAGCTTCACCACCTGACATGAGTGCTCTGTAATGGCTCATGTTATTTCTGCTATTTCATATTATTGCATTAATTTATTTAAAATTATAACAAAATCAGTGGTGTTTACTTTGATAATGGGGCTTGTCAACAAAAATAACAGTCAGCTATTATTAGCCTGTGTCATCACTGTTATTATTGTCATTGTTGTTTCATTTCTTTCCTGCTTTCTGATCACTTTTTTTGCACAATTTTTATAACAATAAGGTGAAGTGATTTTGTGATCTTTGAGGTGCTTTTTGAAACCTTTTATCTGTGTTTTTAAAGCTTATCTCATTTCCAATAATTCATTATTAAATATTTAGTTCCATGTCAATCTTGAAATCTTTTTAAAAATATGCCACATGAACATATAACACTATAACTACAGAGTTTACAGTCAACTGAATGAGGGAGAGACTGACAGGTATCACATCACAGCAGACGTGCTAATAAAAAACATCCTCCTGCTGTCTCTGTCTAAAAATCCCCACACTTCAAAAACAAGGTCACAATTCCACTGAATTGATCGTCTCCCCATTTCTCTTGTCTTTTATGAAAAGTTATCACTAACATGACTTCGTTTTAAAGAGTTTGACTCTCCATCTCTTCACAGCAGCAGCTGATGTTTGTAAAGTAAGAGAGAGCAGAACATCGGCTGGATCAGCTGCAGAAAATGATTAAAACGATGTCACAGGTGAACTCACAGCTCCCTCCAAGCTGCTGAAGGTCACACAGAGGTCATAAGGAAAACACATGACGCACGTTAAAATTGACAAGACGTCAAAGAAGAAGAAATAGTCCTTAAACATGCAGAAATATCAATCAATAAATTAGAGTTACATGCATGAAAAATTTTTTTTTTTTACTTTTTTGTCCTCCAAGTCCAGAAAGACACTGCTGATGGACAAAAGAGCCACATGTTGTTGACCCCTGCACTCAGCTGACAATGAAATAACTTTGTGGAGGTTTGTGCACTCAGAGCACTTTTAATTCCCCCCCCCACACACCACTACCACCACAATGCTGCCATTATCAATCATGATATCAGTCATTTACATTTATTTGAATGATGACATAAAGTCACATGACCGAAGCTCCCCTCTTGTATTAAGATGGGACGTCCCATGTGCAGAAGTCTGTGGCTGACATGGGTTCAAATCTGGGCCCAGGCATCTTTGCTGTGAGTCTTCACCTTGTCCAGTTTCTGACTCTTTCCACTGTCCCTCTGCTTTTCCAATAAAGACTGAAAAAAGCCTCCAAAAATAAAAACAGAAATGAAAGACAGGCAAGTACCCACTTCCTCATCCACTCACTCTAATCCCACCCACTCCCAGTCACCAAGTACTAAGGAAAACCCACACACGCACAGGAAGAACATTTACACTTTACACAGAAAGGCCCAGCTGAACCAGGGAGTCAAACCAGCAACCTTCATGCTGTCAGGCATGAGCACTACCCTCTGCACCACTGTGCAGCCCAGACAAAAGTCCTTTAAGGGTCACTGTTGTATCACACATCGGTCATAACCCCAGTTCACGCCCCTTATAAAGAAATAAGTTAAATGTTTCTGAGAAATCTTCCCTCATGTGGAAACAGTCACATGATGAAAATCTATGTGCTGCTGCCAACCTCCAGCAGAGCGTCAAACATCACAGACACGTCCTTATTTAGCTTTAGAAGATCGAGCTCAGCGAAGAGGGAGTTCATCTGAATTATAACAAACAGCTTGTAGAGAAAGGAACTAAGAAGTGTACTGGTTCATCTCCGCTGAATCCCTCTCATTGTTAAACTGTCAGATATGTCTTCACACATTTAAAATATCTTTACAAAAAGTGCAGTGAAATCCAGAAGCAGGCTTTGTTTACAGCTTACATACACTCACCAGACACTTGAATGAATATTTTAAGTCAGTTACATAAATGTTAAGAACAAAACACAGAATACAATCAATTCACAGAAACTTGTCAATAACTGCAAAAGGTTTAGCCTGAAGCTTGAGGCTTATTTTTGCCTCTCCTAACGTCAGGGAATTAACCCAAAAGAAACTAACAAAAACAAAGATGCAGTACCCAATTGCAGAAATAACAAAAAAAAGGCTTTATTTTAAACTCAACAATAAAACCAAGCCCGAACATAAACTACCTTAAACACTCATGGTGTGGAGGAAGACGAATGACCCAACGAAGAGAACAGGGAAAGTAGAGACTAAATACACTGGGGAAACAATCAACCACAGGTGAAACAGTGACACAGGTGGAGGGAATCATCATCAGGGAGGCACAGAAGGGAGGGCAGGAAAACACCACGAGGAACAAAGGGATTTCAAAATAAAACAGGAAACAAGAGAGACAAGGGAAACAGGGCACCAAACGGGTAACTTAACCAGGATCAAAAACAGGGGCAAGACAGTAAAACAGGGAACACCAGGAGGTCTAAGAGGGGAACATAATACAAAATAACAGAATCGTCGAATCCCGACACCTATACAAGCCAAGATAAATTTGACATGTAAGAAAAAACATATGACATCCTTTTTTAAATATTCATAATCATTAATTATTTTATACTTTAAGGTTGTTCTGAACTTTAAGAGAGTTTTAAATAATTTTAATTAATCACCGAGTTCATTTTAAAAGGTTATCCCTAAAAGCGGAATATATCTGTATTTAGGTTAAGGTTTAGGATTAGGATTAAAATTTATTGTCATTACACATGCTCAGGTACAGAGTAATGAAAAGTCGTTTGGGGTCCAATCCAGAAGTGCAATGTAATAGACTGTTATATACAGAAGTGTGTGATTATATATTTATATGTATTTACAGAAAGAAAAACAAAACAAAAGGATTATAGTTGTGTTATCGAAAGCCTGAAGACAATGGTTTGAAATATACCATCAAATATCCAGATATACTAGGCACTGTGAATAGATATGGTGTTCTATTAATCACTGTACAGATTTTTGTGTTATGTGGATAAGTATGAATATAGACTAAATATACAGATGTACACATATTATATAGATAAATATGAATAAATAAATAAATGGATGCGTACAGTGCTGTGAAAAAGTATTTGCCCCCTTCCTGATTTCTTACTTTGTTGCATATTTGTCACACTGAAATGTTTCAGATCATCACACAAATTTTAACATTAGACAAAGATAACCTGAGTAAATACAAAATGCAGTTTTTAAAATGACGATTATATTTATCAAAGGAAAAAAGCTCTCCAAACCTACATGACAATATGTGAAAAAGCAGTTCCCCCCTTGTTAAATCATGAGTTAACTGTGATTAACCACATTTTTTTGACAGCTGAGTTCAATTTCACTGACCACACACAGACCTGATTACTGCAGACCTGTTGAATTAAGAAATCACTTAAACAGAACCTGTCTGACAGTGAAGTAGGCTGCAAGATCTGGAAAAGAAACACATCATGCCACGATCCAAAGAAATTCAAGAACAAATGAGAAACATAGTGACTGAAATCTATCAGTCTATTACAAAGCCATTTCTAAGGCTTTAGGAATCCAGTGAACCACGGTCAGAGCCATTACCCACAAATGGAGAAAACTGGGAACAGTGGTGAACCTTCCCAGGAGTGGTCGGCCTACCAAAATTATACCAAGAGCACAACGACGACTCATCCAGGAGGTCAAAAAGAACCCAGAACAACATCTAAAGAATTGCAGGCCTCACTGGCTTCAGTTAAGGTCAGAGTTCATGACTCAACAATAAGAAAGAGACTGAGCAAAAATGGCATCATGGGAGAGCTCCAAGGCCAAAACCACTACTGACCAAAACAGAACACAAAGGCTCGTCTCACATTTGCCAAAAAACCTCGTGATGATCCCCAAAACCTTTGGAAAAATATTCTGTGGACTGACGAGACAAAAGTTGAACTTTTTGGAAGGTGTGCGTCCCGTTACATCTGGCGTAAAAACAACACAGCATTTGATAAAAACAACATCACAGCAACAGTCAGACACGGTGGTGGTAGTGTGATGGTCTGGGGCTGCTTTGCTGCTTCAGGACCTGGACGACTTGCTGTAATTGATGAAACCATGAATTCTGCTGTCTACCAGAAAATCCTGAAGGAGAACGTTTGGCCATCAGTTTGTGACCTCAAGCTCAAGCACACTTGGGTTATGCAATGGGACAACAACCTGAAACACACTAGCAAGTCCACCTCTGAATGGCATAAAAAAATAAATTAAGGTTTTGGAGTGGCCGAGTCAAAGTCCGGACTTAAATCCAATTGAGATGCTGTGGTGTGACCTTAGATGTGCAGTTCATGCTCGAAAACCCTCCTAGTGGCTGAGTTATAACAATTCTGCGCAGAAGAGTGGACCAAAATTCCTCCACAGCGATGTGAAATACTCATCACCAGTTATCTCAAACACTTGATGGCAGTCTGGAACCCTGCGTTGCGCCAGGAAATTAGAGCCTGAGGTCTTATTTCTCACCTCATTGGTTCACCTTGTCCCTGTCTCCCCTAATCTGAAATCATCTACTGAAATCTCTCATTAGCTCTGCTGCTGCTCTCCCATCTCTGATGAGTGGAGCTTGTTTAGATGCTGCTGCGCTGCTTGATCAAAAAAAATAACTAACCCGCTAAAAAGATATTTCAGTCAGAAAACAACACTAACACAAAACCACAGTAAATACATTATTACGCTTCTAACAACCGATTTGTAGTGACAGTAGGAGTGGGGGAAAAAAATGATTCAGCATAGTATCACGATATTTCACATGATGATATTATACCTATTCAAGACGGCAAAATATCGATATTATATTAGCCTATATTGCAAATATGAAATGTAGTCTGTGGTACTTGAATAAAACTAAATCCATTCCTCTATCCGTCCACTGGATGGTGCTGCTGCGCATTTTGTCGAGTGAGGTCAGAGGTGACAGTTGAAGTGCAGATCAGGAGATAACAAGTACACCAAAGACAGCGGGTCAGGAGAGGGACTAACGCCGCCAACTGTCCGTGTATTGTACTGTGGAGCACTTCGCTCCCTCTCTAGTCGATCAGAGCACTTCCACAGCCGACGCTCCAGTCCGGCTGCAGCTCGTGGCTGGAGCAGCAGTGCGCTCTGCTCGAGATACTCTGCAGGTCTGTTTTCAGCCTGACAGGTGCCAGTCCTCGTAAATTCACTGTCATTCAGAAAGCACCAGAAAGGGAAGTCGAACATGTGAGGTATCCGGTACTTTCAAAATAAAACAATGCACGGACTCCCGAACGTACATTTCCTCAAGGGTTGTCATTATTTCACAACCGGAGGCACAAGCATCAGGTCAACAGTTGGTCAGGGTCCCATCATCCATTGCGGCCGCCAGACACATTATGGTTCACAAAGTTGGTCTCTGCTGTAAGTCCCGCCTCTAACCTAATATTGCTAATCGATTGGCTTTACTGTTTCTTGCTAATGTGTGATTGGCCGTCCCCTCTGTCCCTCCATCTAGTACCAATAGCTAGGAGAGGTTGTACTTATCAAGAAAAACACTCCTTAATTGCCTCCTTGTCTTTCATTACTAGCCTTTAACTCATAACAGTGAAGAAAGCAATAAATTCTTGTATTAACTACAGATATTCAGATATGCAGTATGAACATTAATGTCAATCCCTGAATAGTTTTTTCTGAATATGATAGTTTGCTTGTTTGTTTGATCTGCTCTACATGACGTGAAATAACATAAATGTAAGTCCTAAAGGTAAAACACATCAACTTTCAGGGGTGCCGCCTTGGAGCACTTTTATGTCCCCACCAATGTCAAAATCAGACCTACGCCCCTTGTGCAGTGATGTTACTGTTCATCACAGCCCCTCAGTTCATGTACCAAAAGATTGGGCTGCTGTTTTGATCAATTCAACAAACATTTCAAGTTGCTCAACTTTGAAGCTAGCCATTTTCAATGCCGTAGCAAAAACATGTGCACCTCATAAATCACCTCTCTCATAGGAATGTTTACATCCTAATGAGATCAGATCAGAATCTTCACACTGACTGATTTCTGTATTTATTCTGATTGTGCCTCTATTTTGAGTGTTAGTATGTAAACAAAGTCAATGTTTCACCCAAAAAAGAACATTTGATCTTTTTATTTTCAGCCACAAATCATCTTCATAAGGGCAGAACTGTTTTTAGTCTTAAAGGCTCACCCTCAGGCTCCCCGCAATGATCTTCAATAGATTTGGTGTCCTTGGCGGAGCTGACCTGGTTGCTATGGTGACAGGTGACATGGCCGTTCTTCAGGTAGACCTTCATTGAAGCTCCAGGTGGGATGTCCGGCACCAGCTCTCCTCCCTCATGAGAGCAGGTTGTCTTAACACAGATGAACGTGCTGCTTAGGCGACCGTCCAGAGTTGTGCAGGTCACCGTGAGGTCAGACTGATCTGAGCCGCACCATTCCACTTCAAGCTTCACGTCAGACACTGGATCTGTAAGAATCAGAGGACAGTACGTGAGAGGGGTTTTTAATCAGGTGACAACTTTCTGTGAGATATTTGAGATGAGAAGACACTTACCCAAAACTGTGACCTGGTACTTGACTAAATCTCTGTTTGTGTTACCAAAGACTCCTGCACTGTATTCTCCACTGTCAGTCTTTTGTACATTCTTCAACAGCAATGACTTATTTTGAGGAAAAAGTTCAGCTCTTCCTGTGTAGATCTGGTTAGGTTTTATTTCATTTGTATGAGTTAATCTAACAATCGTCACTGTACTGTTGAATTTCCAAAACAAAAAATCATCCTCCTTTAAGGAAACCCGTTCCCCAACATAAAGGAGTAAATCTGTTTCTGTCTTCACATACTTCCTCCTGTCACCTGGAACAAGAACAGAAGAAGAATATCTGTGATTATATGTTAAATGCAGTCAGACCCTCCCTGATACACAGAACACTGATATGTGTAGGGCCTCATCATCTGTGATCAGATTGGGCTCTATCCCAAACAGTTTCTCAAACCAATCATCTGTAAAGTGGTGACAAATATAATGACTGTTTTTGTTTATGATGGACCACTCATAGTTATCATAGACAAGCTTTTGTGGTTAAAGAGACAAATACACTTCAAACCTCCACATTCAGCTGAAGTTATAGAAGAAAGGGTGGTTAACAATGCAGTGTAGAATTCTCTGGTCTTTTACCTACAGTAGGTAGGTTGTAGGCAAACAGCCTACAATGGCTCGATGCAGATCAATAAGAGTAAAACACCTGCAAGAGCAGAAACGCAGCAGAACCAACAACAACAGAAGAGGAGCTCCAGGCCTGCAGGAGGCGCTGTGGCAGGGAGAGACTGTGGTCAAACCAGATTAGGTCTACTAGTAGTACTAGTGAGATATTCTGAGTTTACTTGTAGTACTAGTAAACAAGAATTTTGTTTTACAATTAAAGGTTTTTGCGCACTAGCATGAATAGACTTTACTAGTAAAGCAAAATTGGCTACTACTAGACAATTTTGTGTTACTAGTACTACTAGTGAACCTTTGAGTTTTTACTTGTAACAATTTTTTTAGGTCTACTAGTGATACAAGTAACACCTTTAGCTTCATTAGTAAAGTCTACTCACGCACCAGTTGACCAAAGTTGAGTACATGTTAGAGCGGCACAATTCATCAAATTTTAATCATGATCACGATTTTGGCTGCCACAATTAAATTAATCTGATTGTTGCCGATATTTACATTTAAACTGCGGGCTCTGCATATCTAATCAAGCACTTTCTCAACCATCAGTCAGCCAACCACCAGGGGGCGAACACACTGTTAAGTCTTCATTAAGCTAAGAACCCTGCAGCAGCGGCAGCCTCGAGTCACTCAGTCAACTGATGAGAGCGAGTCATGTCGAGAGAAGAAAGAACAGCTGCTGAAAAATGGTCAAAACACAAAAAATATGTGATCCCCTCACCCAATTATTTCTCCAAACTGGCATTACCTTCACCAGGAGTCGGAACCTGTGGCTCCAGAGCCTCATGTGGCTCTTTTTCTGACCAGTGGCTCTCTGGACTAAAAGAACTAGGCAACAATAACCCGTTTTTTTCTTGCATTAAACTCTAAAATAATTGATATAATTTCTGCATGTTTTAGCACTATCTGCAAACAATGTGCATTTTTTTCATTAAATGATGGTTTCTCCATTTTCTACATCTTGTAAACTTGAACATGCATCATGTGTACACCTCCCATGACCTCTGTGTGACCTGCAGCAGCTCGAAGGGAGAGCAGGACGCTGCCGCATCTTTAGCTGTGAGCTCACCTGTGACATTGCTTTAAACATTTCATCGTGATTAATAATCATGATTACAATATTAATCAAAATAAATAATTGTGATTATCATTTTGGCCATAGTTGTGCAGCCCTAATACAAGTAGTCCAAATGTGAGTACTAGTAGGGCTGAACCACGGTTGATTACGCCGATATCAATTTTACGTCCAAATGGCTTTCCATAAGAGAGAGCATCAAATCATAAAATGTTAAAAACAATGTCACAGGAAATCTCACAGCTCCCTCCAAGCTGCTGCAGGTCACGCAGAGGTCACACAGAGGTCATGAGGCACGTTAAAGTTGACAAGAAAACCACGAAACAATGAAATAATGATTTGATGAGAAAAATACCACATTTTTTGCAGATAGTGCTAAAACACGCAGAAATAATGTCAATGAATTAGAGTTTAATGCAAAATGAGATTTTTGCTTTTTTGTCCTCCAAGTCCAGAGAGACACTGGTGAGGGACAAAAGAGACACATGTTGCCGACTCCTGAACTCAGCTAACAATGTCAGAAATACCTTTTTTGTATAAAGTACCATGAAAAAGTAATGGCCCTCTTTCTGATTTCTTACTTTGTTGCATATTTGTCACACTGAAATGTTTCAGATCATCACACAAATTTTAACATTAGACTAAGATAACCTGAGTAAATACTATGCAGTTTTCAAATGATGATTTTATTTATCAAAGGAAAAAAGCTCTCCAAATCTACATGACCCTATGTTAAGAAATAATTGCCCCCTGAACCTAATAACTGGTTGTGCCACCCTTGGCAGCAATAACTGCAATCAAGCGTTTGCAATAACTGGCGATGAGTCTTTCACATGGCTGTGGAGGAATTTCCCAGAGGAAAACTTCACTGCTAAAAGCTTGCTCCCCCATGGCTTGGGAGACAAATTTGAGATTCTCATCTCAGCCTCATTTTAGTTTCTGTTTCGTCTAAAATGCTCCTCCAATGTTTCTCCTAAAATTCACGAGGAGAAATAAGTGAGACCGACTACTTAGAGGGAGTCATCCTTGAGACTTGATGGAGGAGCCTTGCTAATCTCAATTAAGCGTTTTTAATGGCTCCTTTATTTCTCCTTTGGAGAAGAAAACGAGCAACACTGGAGCTACAAATGAGTACAAAGCCGCATGTTACCCGGAGCTGGATACAAACTCACAATCTCTTGATCACCAACAGAGCACACTAATCAACTGTGATACCAACACACAGCAGTCAATGTTGAGATGTTCCCCAATAAGTTATTACCAGGATGCAGACTTAACTTCCTGAGGCATTTAAAACAATGTAAGACTTCAATCATGTGACCCTCTTTGTTTTTTGTGGGAAAATCTATTGTCACACAAAAAGGTCACTTTGGACTTCACCTGAGAAGATACAGATGAATGTACTACATCGACACCACTAATGGCCTGAGGTTTTGGCAGTTAATTTTGATACAGCTGAAATGTTAAAATACTAATTTGCTGTCAAGTTACAAATAAATTGCTGTTGTTTTGATTTTACAAGGTGTTTCTGTGGTTCAGTATTAAAACTGAATTATGTGCAATGGAGTACTTAAGAGTATTCACAAAAAATATAAATATAAGAGCAGAAGGCCAGACATTTTCAATCAATTCATTTTAAATAATCAAAACATATGTGGATTACAATAAAGTCAGTCTGAGGACTAAAAGAGTGCTTGTGGAGAGCTCTTCATTTGCTCTGTGTGAGCTCAGTATGAGCTGCATGAACCGAAGCTGGGATGAGAGTAGACTGAGCTCATAGAGAGAGCTCTGATTTCTCTGCCTGAGATCACAAACAGACACACTAGTTGAGAAACTCTGAGACACAGATTAGAGCTTGTTGGGATCTCTTCTAAAACATAAAAGGAGACTAAATTGAGATGAAGTGAATCTTATTGCTCAGGAGAAAAAGACAAGACACAGGAGCAATAAACCTTATTCTCAGTTTGGTGTCACACAGATCTCATAGTTGTCTAGGAAAAGTAAATGAAACATTTTTGAAATCTCTTTTCAAATTTTCTTTTCCTCTGCGTTTGGCCCACTCTTCAGCGCAGAATTGTTTTAACTCAGCCACACTGGAGGATTTTCAAGCATGACCTGCCCATTAAAGGTCACACCACAGCATCTCAATTGGATTTAAGACCAGACTTTGACAAAGTCACTCCAAACCCTTAATTTTTTTATGCCATTCAGAGGTGGACTTGCTAGTGTGTTTCAGGTCTTTGTCCTGTTGCATAACCCAAGTGAGCTTGAGCTTGAGGTCACAAACTGATGGCCGAACGTTCTCCTTCAGGATTTTCTGGTAGACAGCAGAATTCATGGTTCCATCAATCACAGCAAGTGATCCAGGTCCTGAAGCAGCAAAGCAGCCCCAGACCATCACACTACCACCACCATGTCTGACTATTGCTATGACGTTGTTTTTATCAAATGCTGTGTTGTTTTCACGCCAGATGTAACGGGACGCACACCTTCCAAAAAGTTCAACTTTTGTCTCATCAGTCCACAGAATATTTTTCCAAAAGTCTTGGGGATCATCACGAGGTTTTTTGGCAAATGTGAAACGAGCCTTTGTGTTCTTTTTGGTCAGTAGTGGTTTTGGCCTTGGAGCTCTCCCATGATGCCATTTTTGCTCAGTCTCTTTCTTATTGTTGAGTCATGAACTCTGACCTTAACTGAGACAGGTGAGGCCTGCAATTCTTTAGATGTTGTTCTAGGTTCTTTCTGACCTCCTGGATGAGTCGTCGTTGTGCTCTTGGTGTAATTTTGGTAGGCCGACCACTCCTGGGAAGGTTCACCACTGTTCCCAGTTTTCTCCATTTGTGGGTAATGGCTCTGACCGTGGTTCACTGGAGTCCTAAAGCCTTAGAAATGGCTTTGTAATAGACTGATAGATTTCAATCACTTTGTTTCTCATTTGTTCTTGAATTTCTTTGGATCGTGGCATGATCTGTTTCTTTTCCAGATCTTGCAGCCTACTTCACTGTCAGACAGATTCTATTTAAGTGATTTCTTAATTCAACAGGTCTGGCAGTAATCGGGTCTGCGTGTGGTCAGTGAAATTGAACTCAGCCTTCAAAAATTGTGGTCAATCACAGTTAACTCATGATTTAACAAGGGGGAGAATTACTTTTTCACATAGGGTCATGTAGGTTTGGAGAGCATTTTTCCTTTGATAAATAAAATCATCATTTAAAAAAATGGATTTTGTATTTATTCAGGTTATCTTTGTCTAATGTTAAAATTTGTGTGATGATCTGAAACATTTAAGTGTGACAAATATGCAACAAAGTAAGAAATCAGGAAGGGGGCAAATACTTCTCATGGCACTGTAGTTTACAGAGCTCTCAAAAAAGATACCATAAGACATGGGCATCCTTTATTGAACATGTTGAGAAAAGTGCCATTTAATGGGTTGTGAACTCTAATTGCTATTCTTGATTGCCTATTAAATCTGTGCTACAATGCGTATATGACATTATGAGCCAGATCTACACCAGGTTTGCGTGTATAAAAACACGTAACTTCATAGCACACGCAAAGCTGATCTTCTAGCAGGGTGCACTGAGGATTGCGTCCATCAAATGAGCAAAATAGCACGCGCAATCCATTTAGCGTGTTTGCCTTAATAAATACACAGAATACATGCAGATTATCAGAACACACAAAATACTGGGAGGAGGAGATGCAAATGTAGTCATTTAGCACCTGCAATCCAGAGCCTTGAATAGGGTTTGCATCTCTGTACCATCACTACATCACACATGAACAGCTATGAATAAGATCAGGTTAATATTCCTGATGGTGCAAAAGTGTCCTCAGGAAAGATGAATAGCAAAGTGCTGACTCAGCATGTGCTCCCATTTCCACACAAAGCTGGTGCTTGTGTGTGTTGTGTGTCTCATTCAGATGGTGAAGACACGAGTTACTGTTTTGAATCCCAAACCATTTATCAGTCTGACAGATGGTTTGGGGTTTTTGAATACCAATAAATTTGTTAAAATATAAATCACGAGCCTGTCATGCCATGAGTTTTCATGAATATATGTTTTATATGTCTATATGCTTTCTGCAGCTTTTAAGGTTGTCTAATGAAGCACTTAAGATTTCTGAACATTTAATCCTTCAATCGCTGCTGCAGGTGAGGAATGAGACACAATGACACATTTAGTGGAAGTGCAGCAGACACAAACACCAGCAAACAGGAGGCACTTCCAAATAAACGCCTTGTGCAAAAACATAAGATCAGTGACACCTGCAATGGTTGTGACCTGCACTGTGAGGGCTGAGAGCTGTTGCCCTGAGTGTGCGCTGTCCGCGGTGCTGATTCTGTTCCTGTTCCATCAGTCAGTCTCATTTTCTAACGGTTTGCTAAATATGATGAAAAAATTAAGACGACCACTGCCTTGCTAAAAAAAGCTGAGGGTAAAGGCGATGGACTGGCCAAGCGTGTCTCCAGACCTAAACCCTGTTGAGCATCTGTGGGGCGTCCTCATAACGAAGGTGGAGGAGCACAAGGTCTCTAACATCCAGCAGCTCTGTGATGTGGTCATGGGGGTTGAAAAGGATTCCAGTGCTAACCTGTGAAGCTCTGGTGAACTCCATGCCCAAGAGGGTTAAGGCAGTGCTGAAAAATAATAGTGGCCACACAAAATATTGACACTTTGGGCCCAATTTGGACACTTTCACTTAGGGGTGCACTCACTTTTGTTGCCAGCAGTTTAAACATTAATGGCTGTGTGTTGAGTTATTTTGAGGGGAAAGTAAATTTACACTGTTATACAAGCTGTACACTCACTACTGTACACTGCATCAAAGTGTCATTTCTTCAGTGTTGTCCCATGAAAAGATATCATAAAATATACGCAGAAATGTGGGAGGCGTACTCACTTTTGTGAGATACTGTATGTGTAACCATAAAACGAGGAGTTTGTCTTCAGCCTGCTCTCTTGTAAAGCGTCTTGAGATAACACTTGTTGTGAACTGGCGCTATGCAAATAAAGATTGATTGATTGAAAACAGTACCTAATCAAAGCAGCTTAGTAGTGGAAAATTAAGTGGATGCAAACAAACTGACTGTGGTCATGATAATCCCACACTGTTTTTGTGGCTCTTTTTCTCTCACAATTCCTTTTATTAAACAGAGAGTTTGGCACTATGTACAGCATTGTGTAGCTGAAGCGTCTGTCCAGAGTTTGTCTGAACAGAGAGAGAACTGAGCTGTGAAACATGTCCAGGCTCATGTACCTCATACAACCCCACTGAAGAAAACCCAAACTATTCCCTTTAAATCACCTTTACCTTACCTAATGGGTCTTATTGTTACTTTGTGATGTTAGTAAATTATATCAAGTAATGATGCAAAATAATAATACAAATTATTATTATTATTCTTTTTATAACTATTTACCTGCAATATTTGACCATGCTCTTTCATACTAAAAATGTGCAATTTTGATTTTAATTATAGCCAAACATTTCTCACGTTATAAGTATAACTATTAATTTAACCTCCTTAACATTGATGATTTTGTTTTAATGTGATGCCTGGTAACCACAGTTTGCATGTCATTGTGATTAGACTGTGCTCTCGTTGTTTTCGGTTTTTTCAATAAGTAATTTCATTAGTCAGTAGGCTACAACTGAAACCTAAGTGTTCAGGTCTTACCCGGATGCAGCAGTGCTATGTTCTGATTGGCTGATATCAGCTGTATGTTCCTATATAACGGCGTAACTCGGTGGGCGTCAAAAAAATACTTTCATGCGTGAGAAATACCAGGTGTGACGCGTGAGAGTGAAAACATTGAAATGTAGGTTTCACACTCTTGATGTGTCAGACCTGAGCGCCCTGCAGCTGTCTGCAGTGATGCTGTGACTGGGGCGTTTCCGTTATTCATTGATCGTCAAAGTTTGGTTTGTTCAGAAAAATGAATAAATACAAATAAAACGTTTTTTTCCTGATCATTGCAAGGGACAGACATTGTTACTGGCAGGCCAGGTTTGGCCTGGGATGTTAAACATTTTGAGCTCGTTCTGCACTGTGACACTCACTTTCACAAACACAAACTGACCATTAAAGATTTTTGTACGCCTATAAAATTCAGATAAAGACCATGAGCACCATGATCATTCATAAAGCCAGTCAGGAAGAAACAGAGGAATATAACTGGAGAATGTCACCACATTTGTTCAGGAAATGATTAAAAATGAGTTAAAACAGTATTTTAGCAGGCTGGGGCTCACCCTAGAACACTATCTTTTAGTTGATGATGAGAGTAAATACATGTATGAATTATAATGAGGATGTCACCCAGAAAACAAACAGTTTGAGACAAGACATGCAGAACTACAACTAGACTTATAGGTCTACATATGTAAAATAAATAACCTGCTTACCTTCAGATTGACAGAGCAGTAAAAACAGACACAGCACAACAGCAGTGAAGTCCATGGCTGAAATGATCTGAATAAGGACAGGTGGTCACTAGGCTCTTCTCAGTCGGTATTTATCACTTCGGAGTCTTCAGCTCTTACAGATGACGGGAAGCTGGGATGTGACGTCATGCCCGCGCCCCTCTTCCGAGATAAGAGCGTGCTCGTCCCCTTGTGGTCAGCAGATCCCAACGTCCACGCTCAGTGACTTTGAGGCGCGCTCCCGCAAAGAGCTGTCCCAGTGCCAAATCATGAAGGGTGTGAGGGATCTCTCGCTGACTTTCTCAGCCCTTCCTCGAGTGGTCATCTCTGCAGACTTAGGGCGAGGGAATTACCCATGGTTCATTGCACTGTGACGTATGGCAGGAATCATCTGGGGAAACCAGCTGGCGGTCGCTAAAATATAAAATCCCAGGCACTCCTAAAGATTTCATAATTGTGTCTGATGCAGTTCCTGATGGTCTGTTAGCATTGCTGCAAAGAGGGAGAGGAGGACATCATACAATATTCATCAGAGCTCATATTGTAGGTGGTGTACAGTTAATAAGCAAACAATGTACCAATAAACATATTAGGAAACTCTACCACCAAATCTCAACTCCTCAATCAAAATCCATCTGGAATTAAAATTTTGATAACATTAATTGGAAGTCTGTGTGGAATTTAAATCAGAAATACTCCGTCACAAATAAAATCAAGGAAGTGGCATTCAAATAATGCACCTGATTTATCCAACTACTCAAGTTGTTACTAGGTTTGGGGTTGTGGAGAGATGCTGTGTTTTTTGTAACTATGAATCTGAAACTATTTGCCATTTAAATTTTAAATATCTTCATAGTCGTGTGTTTTGGTTAGATGTAGAGCAACTCTATAATGCACAGACCAGGTCCGAAGTTCGACTTGCAGAAAAGGATGTTTTATTTTATTATGACAGTGAAAATAGAATCAGTCAGGAAATTTTCTTTATTTACTTATATTATACGGAAATATTATATATTTATATAAGTGTAAATGGACACAAAAATGACCAAAAATTAAACAACTAAGAAGCAAATAGAGTATTATATTAGCTCACTTAAAAGAAAACTCTGAAAATTATGGAATCCTTTAATATGTTTAACCATTTTTGAGATGCCTCTTGTATGTATGTATATTTGTAAATATGTATATAATGTAAAGTCTGTATATACACAGTGTTGTAAATTTGTGCATATGGGTGTATGTGTTTCACATAAATAAATAAAAAATGTTGCAGGTGAAGAAAAAAGCTGGCAGTTTATTTTATCACTAGCATGATGCATTGTTGTCACCAACAAAACAAAGGGCTGTCCCATTCCTATGTACAGACGTGTGCAAAATTGTTGGTACCCTTCCATTAAAGAAAGAAAAACCCACAATGGTCACTGAAATAACGTGAAACCGACCAAAGTAAGTATAAATAAAAATTTACTGAAAATGAACTAATGAAAATCAGATATTGCTTTTGAATTGTGGTTCAACAGAATCGTTTAAAAAAAAAAAAAAACTAAATAAAGAAACTGGCCTGGAAAAAATGATGGTGATTGCAATCACTGCAATCTGGTGATTTCTGTAACTCTCAGTGAGACTTCTGCTCCTGTCCACAGATATTTTGACCCACTGAAAACTGCTCCAGCTGTCTCAAGTTTGAAGGGTGTCTTCTCCAGACTGCATGTTTCAGCTCCTTCTACAAATGTTCAATAGGATTTAGATCAGTGCTCATAGGAGGACACTTCAGAATAGTCCAATGTTTTGTTCTGAGCCATTCTTGGGTGTTGTTAGCTGTGTGTTTTGGGTCATTATCCTGTTGGAGGACCCATGACCTGCGACTGAGACCAAGCTTTCTGACACTGGGCAGCACATTTGGCTCCAGAATGCCTTGATAGTCTTGAGATTTCATAGTACCCTGCACAGATTCAAGACACGGCGGTGCCCGTGTCCCTACAGACGGGTCCCTCTCGACAGAAGCCAGCAGACATGTTCAGCCTATTTAGTCGTCCTTTTTGGAGTTAATGTCACAGTCATGTCCCCACAGATGCTCACACTGCAGTAACAGGGTGGAAGTACATGAAGATACCAAGATGCAGGTTTGAATACTTGGGAAAACCACCCTCATGTTCACAGTAACTGAAGATAAAGCAGAACATCCACCCATCACCTACACCGCTTACCACGGGGGTCAGAGCCTGTCCCAGCGAGAGGCGGGGTACACCCTGAAGCCAATCACAGGGCCACATAGAGAGACAGACAACCAATCATGCATACCTAAGGGCAATTTTAATAACCAGTTGGCCTAACAGGCATGTTTTTGGTCTGTGGGAGGAGGCCGAAGTGCCCATGCATGCACGGGGAGAACATGCAAACTCCACACAGAAAGGCCGTGACCGACACGGGGATCAAACCACCAACATTCTAGCTGTGAGGCACGAGCACTACCTGCTGTGCCACCATGAAAGCAGGTACATGCTGATAATAATTCATGCTGTTTGTACATTCATCAGTATCGTCTACAGTTTGTTACCTATCAAAGTATGGGTTATATAAACAGAGGATCAGTGGTAAGCACTTTATGATCAGTTGCCATTGGTTGCTTCTCACTTCTTAATAGATTCAGCGCTGACTGGATGTCAGCCTGCTTAAAATCACGTTAGCCTGAGCAAAGGGGGTCATATGTGGGGGGTGGGGATAGTGGACATGGCGAGGCTTTACTACACGAGGAGCATATGAGGAGAATCATGGGGACACTTCGGTTGAGGGTAGTTTCTTCATGCAATTCAGTAGTTGTTCCCAGTGAGAACAACATTTTCGAAACACCCTCTAAGGTGGAATTTGATTTTTTTTTTAAGCTTTAGCAAATGTAATAAGTTGTGTAGCCAAGATTTAAAGGACAGCCTCTGGGAGGATTTTCATAGGAGAGGAACTTTCCTACACTCAGTCAAGGATGCTAAACCTATGACTCTGACCCTTCTTTTCTAAGATTGTAAAGTGTGGATCAATTTTGGCTGGTATGAATAAATGGTTGTTACACAGGGGTGTTGATTGAGGAAGAGTAAACCAACCAAGACGTCTCATGATCTGAGTCCAGATTTTTCATAAGTTAGTTACTATCAGTCTTAATTTTGACAGCACTTTTAAATATAGTTTTAGTTTTAAGCTTTTGACTAAAATATCTTTAAGTTTTAGTCATAATTCAGTCATCTAAATTGTTTGAATTTTAGTCTAGTTTTAGTCGATGAAATTTCACATTATAGTCGACGAAATCTACTGTAAATTTAGTCAACTAAAATATGAAGTGTAAAGTGTTTCCTTAAATTTCTGAAGTCATGTTTTACACTTGGATCCCATCACCATGAAGCTAAGGCAGCTGTGATTGGATGTCCCTCTTTACTCATCCAACATTTCCACACAACCAAAGTAGCTGTTATTCCTAACTTGTCCCTATTTTCTACATGACAACATTAGGTCTTGTCAAACATTTTAGTCCTGTTTTTATTTGTTGACGAAAATGTCACTTAATTTAGTTTTAAAGTTGTTGATACACACTTGTTTTTGTTTTTTTTTTTGGTTATAGTCTAGTTTTCGTCAGGGGAAAATGGGTTGTGGTTGAAAACTATGATGAAAATAATTAGTCGACAAAATTAACACTGGTTACAATAGGATTAGATGTGATATTTTCAAGAGAGGGGTAGGGTGCTTCATAATATTGCCTGAAGGGATGTGGAACAAGAGTTTGCCTCCATCTGACACCAGTTATGTTGAGGTGAGGTGAACCAGAGTAAAATCATTTGTGCATTGGCTGTCCTTTAATAGCCTTTTAGGTGAGGCAGTCCCAGCCAACCCAATTGGTATCTTGGTAATATATTCATCATTACAGTTTGCACCCTGCCCACTAAAGACAGCGGTATATGGTTAATTTTTTTGCAAATCTTGTTTGACTGTTTCACACCTATTTTGCAAGGTCATCCCACAGTTCAAGCTGTCTGCACATTAATACTCATTTAAATGTCAAACAGAAGATTTTATCAGACAGTAATTGTTGCCTCGTTTCATAATGAATAACTTCTAAGTATAAAGCAGACATTATCATCACTTTTATATAGCTAAAACAGTTTTCAGAGAAATTTTAGAAGAAGACTTCCTCATCCTCAACATAATCTCATTGACAGTCTTTGTGAACACCACAGGAAGAGCAGAGACCTCAAACCCTGAGGTGTGTCAGCTTCACAGATCACTCTCACATACGGACAGGGTACAGCACACAGAACAGACGGGACAACAACAACCCTATCATGTTTGTTTTTGTGATTCTGGGACTGCTCGTCTGCATCAAGGTAGAAGGTACGAGAAGAACATTTATTCAGGTTTATATTCTTTCCAATTTACTGGACATTAAGTGGCAAAACATCATTAACACCAGAGCCACCATGACTTTTTAGATTCTGTGGTGCTTTAACTTCCTGGAGAATAAGCCTGACTCTTCCTGAATGTTCATTTATTTTGTTTAAATATTAGTATTTTGATGGATTCAACAACCATGAGAGCTCTAAGTATTTCTTCCTGGAGCTCTTGTCCACTTTTTTACTTTGACAAGCAGATGTCACAAAGAGCTTTACAACAAAACATCAATAAAATAAAAAAAAATCACCAAATTATGCCACAACCGAAATACTGATAAGGCAAAGTCTGAGTCTGAACAGATGGGACCTTAACTGTTACTGAAAAAAGTCCACAGTGTCCACAGTTCTCGGCTTAAGTTGGAGACAGTTTCAGAGAAAAGAAACTATGGAGACAACAATGTGTTCATTGCTCACTGTATAACTCACCATAATGTGAATCAGAGGGAGCCGTAGGCTTGTTTCTAACCACAGAAAGAAATGATATGTGGACTCACTCTGTTTTTATCAGCTGTGTAACAAACGTATTCAGTCGGCTAAAAGTCACCAGCTTACACAGTAAATAATCAAACCAGTGCTGACAGTGTTCCTTTCATCCATGGTCGTCAGTCTGAGCTGATCTGATGTTTCTATTGATTATTGATTGGTGTTTTTACAGCAAGAAGTTCATGTGTGTCTAACTGTCCTGCAGTTACACTCATTGTACAGAGATAGTCAAATATATTTACAACTACGTCGAGAGCACAGGTGGAGGAGTGCACAAGCACATGGTGTAACAATAAGTTTATCTCAGGTTGTACTTTATTATTCATCACAGCAGTGACAGAGACAGAGAGATTTGGTTACATATTCAGAGTGTGTTGATCATGGCACAAGGGAGTAGTGATTACATTTTGGTGGTGATATGAACCCTAATGTGGGTCCAGGAAGTGTTTCAATGATTTGTTAGCAGTCCAATCAGGGCAGCTCTCCTCATTTTTGACAATAACTCGTACAAAACCCCATTAACACTCCCAAACAACCCTGAAATTACCTGGACATTTCCTAGGTAATTCATTTGAAGAAAAAATAATTGCTGTTTTACAAACTTGCAGCAAATTACAGGCTGTGCTCATGGAGTTTTTTTTTTTTTCAAGACCATCTGAGAAAACCTAAACTCTTAACAGCAGTGTTTGTTCCCCGGCCCACAAGCAGCAGAATTTGACTGAGCAGAACATTGTTACTGGTTTGCTTTCTTATTCTGAGGAGGTCCGCCTCACATTTTGAAAACCACTGCTCTACAACATCTCAGAACAGAAAACCACAGACAGGGCAAAGGAGGCGAAACCCTCAGAGCAACCAAGGACAGATGAATGTGATTTCTCATTATAAACTTCAGTGGGTTTTTTTTTTTTTTTTACATCAATCTGGATCAGATCAAGATGAAATTATTCTATAAAATTAGACTTGCATCTGTAAAGAAATGGCAGAGATATCATTTTTTAAAAGTCCACCCAATGTTAACCTATGGGGTTTTTTTAAATTTGGGGGTTTTTTTACCTCTGGTAAATTTTCATGTAAATCCATCCATTAGTTTTTCTGTAACGTTATTTACAAACAGACAAACAAACAAACATAACCTTGGCAGAGATAATTATCTTCCGCTGTGCAGAGGACCACTCTAAAAGACTTTAAATGTCAGTTTTATATCTGTGAGTCATTTATGAAGCCAAACCTATGATTTGACAGAAACACTTTGTGAGCTTATACTAATGCTAGCGGTTGTCAAGTAAACTGACTAAAAACATGGCTGTGTCTTTATAAAATAAACAATCAATGTAAGATACTTACTTAGAAAATGAACTTTCATCTGGCCCGTCTGGTTCGTCTTCTGAGTTTGAAAAAGCTTAATTTGGGTCTGTACATGTAAAAATGTGCATCCTGTACACCTGCATCTACGGGTAGCCTGGATTTTCTCATGTCCTCCTGTTCCCATTGAGGTTTCTGACATTTATCGGCCACTGTAAATAAAAACCAGAGATTTTTATAGTGCAAAGTAAAATCACCTTTTATTCTGTCATCCAGCTGAGTGATGTTTTCTCCACTGTCTGAAGTGTATTTGTGTCAAAAGCTTGTCTATGATAACTATGAGTGGTTCATGAAAAAAATAAACAGTCATTATATTTGTCATCACTTTACTTTACAGATGATTGGTTTGAGAAACTGTTTGGGATAGAGCCCAATCTGATCACAGATGATGAGGCCCTACACATATCAGTGTTCTGTGTATCAGGGAGGGCCTGACTGCATTTAACATATAATCACAGATATTCTTCTTCTGTTCTTGTTCCAGGTGACGTAAGGGAGGAGACTTTGTATGTGAAGACAGGAACAGATTTACTCCTGGATGTCGGCGAACCTGTGACCTTAAAGAAGGTTGATACTATGTTTTGGAAATTTAACAGTACAGTGAATATTGTTAGACTAACTATAAATAAATCATTACTTAAACCGATCTACACAGGAAGAGCAGAACTTTTTCATCAGAATCAGTCGTTGCTGTTGAAGAATGTACAAAAGACTGACAGTGGAGAATACAGGGCAGAAGTCTCTGGTTTTACAAACAGAGTTTTAGCTCAATACCAGGTCACAGTTGTGGGTAAGTATCTTCTCATCTCAAATATCTCACAGAAAGTCGTCCCCTGCTCAAAAACCCCTCTCACGTACTGTCCTCTGATTCTTACAGATCCAGTGTCTGACGTGAAGCTTGAAGTGAAACAGTGCAGCTCAGATCGGTCTGACCTCACGGTGACCTGCACAACTCTGGACGGTCGCCTAAGCAGCACGTTCATCTGTGTTAAGACAACCTGCTCTCTTGAGGGAGGAGAGCTGGTGCCGGACATCCCACCTGGAGCTTCAATGAAGGTCTACCTGAAGAACGGCCATGTCATCTGTCACCATAGCAACCAGGTCAGCTCCACCAAGGACACCAAAACTATTGAAGATCTTTGCAGGAAGGGTAAGACTTTAAGACTAAAAACAGTTCTGCTCATATGAAGATGGTTGGTGTCTGAAAATAAACAGATCAAATGTTCTTTTTTGGGTGAAATATTGACTTTGTTTACATACTAACACTCAAAATAGAGGCTCAGTCAGAATAAATACAGAAATCAGTCAGTGTGAAGATTCTGATCTATCTCATTTGGATGCAAACATTCCAATGAGAAAGGTGGTTTACGAGGTGCATCTGTTTTTGCTACGGCATTGAAAATGGTTAGCTTCAAAGTTGATCAACTTGAAATGTTTGTTGAATTGAACAGAACAGCAGCCCAATCTTTTGGTACATGAACTGAGGGGCTGTGATGAACAGTAACATCACTGCACAAGGGCATAGGTCTGATTTTGACATTGGTGGGGACATAAAAGTGCTCCAAGGTGGCACCCCTAAAAGTTCATGTGTTTTACCTTTATGACTTGCGTTTATGTTATTTCACGTCATGTAGAGCAGATCAAACAAACAAGCAAACTATCATATGCAGAAAAAAACTATTCAGGGTTTGACATTAATGTTCATACTGCATATCTGAATATCTGTAGTTAATACAAGAATTTATTGCTTTCTTCACTGTTATAAGTTAAAGGCTAGTAATGAAAGACAAGGAGGCAATTAAGGAGTGTTTTTCTTACTAAGTGCAACCTCTCCTAGCTATCGGTACTAGATGGAGGGACAGCGGGGGCGGCCAATCACACATTAGCAAGAAACAGTAAAGCCAATCGATTAGCAATATTAGGTTAGAGGCGGGACTTACAGCAGAGACCAACTTTGTGTACCATAATGTGTCTGGCGGCCGCAATGGATGATGGGTGTGGTGTTTATGTTGTATTTTGCTTGCAGCGGTTACGGCACCATGAGCTAGAGTAGGGAGGGCTTTGGTGACTCCATGGGCCATGCCATGTAACAGTTTATTTGTTAACGTCCATAACTAGCGCTGACTGTTGCGGAACAATGCGTGGTAAGTAGGAGTGTTAACAAGATCCGACACATTGATTCTTAGTGCACTTTTCGTTGGAAGTTGCCTCAGAACGAATGGACTAGATGTCAATGGAAAACATGGGTAAGGACCATGTGCTTGTGGCATAATATTGACAGGGACATGTCCCTAGCATCCCTACTTAATTCCATGCCCCGTCACTTAGGGGTGGGAATCACCAGTTGCCCCACGATACGATACCATCATGATACTTGAGCCATGATTCGATAGTATTGCGATTTTGTGATATGCCAGTATTGCAATACAATATATTGATTTTTTGCAATTTATATATAATTATATTATATATTTATCATATATTATAATTGTGATATCACACAATAAGAAAACATGGTATAAACTGAGAAAAGAAATAAACAACACATCACTTCGCTTCTCTAAGGTCGCTTTGCTGGTCCCAACCATACAGCTCTGTGAGCTGTGTCACTTTTATCTGCCTATATCCTTGTAGAAAGGATGTTTGGTGAGATGTATAATGTTACGTTTCTCCACCTCCTCGATTAACTTTTCTTCGTCCATGGTGTCGTGTTGCCTCTGGGACCCTGACCGACTGTTGACCTGATGCTTGTGCCTCCGGTTGTGAAATAATGACAACCTATCGAGGAAATGTACATTCGGGAGTCCATGCATTGTTTTATTTTGAAAGTACCGGATACCTTACATGTTTGACTTCCCTTTCTGGTGCTTTCTGAATGACAGTGAATTTACGAGGACTGGCACCAGTCAGGCTGAAAACAGACCTGCAGAGTATCTCGAGCAGAGCGCACTGCTGCTCCAGCCACGAGCTGCAGCCGGACTGGAGCGTCGGCTGTGGAAGTGCTCTGATCAACTAGAGAGGGAGCGAAGTGCTCCACAGTACAATACACGGACAGTTGGCGGCGTTAGTCCCTCTCCTGACCCGCCGTCTTTGGTGTACTTGTTATCTCCTGATCTGCATGCCAACTGTCACCTCTGACCTCACTCGACAAAATGCGCAGCAGCACCATCCAGTGGACGGATAGAGGAATGGATTTAGTTTTATTCAAGTACCACAGACTACATTTCATATTTGCGATATAGGCTAATATAATATCGATATTTTGCTGTCTTGAATAGGTATAATATCATCACGTGAAATATCGTGATACTATGCTGAATCAATTTTTTCCCCCATTCCTACTGTCACTACAAATCGGTTGTTAGAAGCTCAATTATGTATTTACTGTGGTTTCGTGTTAGTGTTGTTTTCTGACTGAAATATCTTTTCAGCGGGTTAGTTATTTTTTTTGATCAAGCAGCGCAGCAGCATCTAAACAAGCTCCACTCATCAGAGATGGGAGAGCAGCAGCAGAGCTAATGAGAGATTTCAGTAGATGATTTCAGATTAGGGGAGACAGGGACAAGGTGAACCAATGAGGTAAGATGAGGTAAGATCTATGCTGTGGAAATTGAAAAATAAAATGACGAATGTTAGATTAACTGATACAGCTGAAGTAGTACCTAACCCGATCTATGCAGGAAGAGCTGAACTTTTTCCTCAAAATCAGTCGTTGTTGTTGAAGAATGTACAAAAAACTGACAGTGGAGAGTACAGGGCAGTATTCTCTGGTAACAAAGACAGAGTTTTAGTTGAATACCAGGTCACAGTTCTGGGTAAGTATCTTCTCATCTCAAATATCTCACAGAAAGTCGTCCCCTGATCAAAAACCCCTCTCACGTACTGTCCTCTGATTCTTACAGATCCAGTGTCTGACGTGAAGCTTGAAGTGAAACAGTGCAGCTCAGATCAGTCTGACCTCACGGTGACCTGCACAACTCTGGACGCTCTCCTCAGCAGCACGTTCATCTGTGAAAACACAACCTGCTTTCATGAGGGAGGACAGCCGGCACTGAACATCCCACCTGGAGCTTCAATGAAGGTCTACCTGAAGAACGGCTCTGTCACCTGTCACCATAGCAACCAGGTCAGCTCCAAAGAGGACACCAAAACTGTTGAAGATCTTTGCAGGAAGCCTGATGGTGAGTATGAATGATTACTTTATTACTCTGATCATTATTTTATCTTAAAAGACCAACCATGAGCACAGTTTTTATCAACATTTTGTCAAAGTTACAGTGTCAAGAACAAAAAAAACTAACAAATCCAGACTCATGTAGAACAAATCCTGCTGTCATCTCGCTCTTCCTGCTCTAAAGGACTCTGACCGGGCCGTCTCATTTAGGGACACTCATAATTGTTGTGGATTGGAGTTTGGCAAGATGGATCTGCCTGATCACAGACACTGAATCGGGCTGATCCAGCTGCACTGCAAGATTAGAAAAATGAGGCAGGTGGAAGTGCCAAAACCTGCTCTTTATCCTGTCCTGAATATCTTGAACAGCTTCTGTTGTGCTCTTCTGTGTTAAATCATATCCAGCCCTTCAGGCAGAAGCAGCCCAAACAAATCTGAATGTGTTGTGAATCTGTTTGAGCGAATCGAGACCCCAAAGCATTGAACTTGTTTCACAGCCCCTCTTATTATGGACCGACCTGTTCTGTTGTTTTCCAGCTCCAGGGAGTTTTTCAGCTGGTGTCTCTCTCTGCATGCTGAAGATAATCATCGTCTCTGTGGGTCTGTTCATCATGGTGTCTGCTGTCATCAGTGTTCACATCATGGAGAAGCTCCACAAGACAGAGTGAGCTTCAGTGAAAGACCAACGTGGGTATTTGAACCAGCAGCAGCAATCAAGCTTTGTGCATGTATAAAGCTGGAGCTCACGTTTGTGTCTGTTGGTGTCATGAGTGTTTTTGTTTCGATGCTTGTGGCTGTATGGGACTACCTGTTATGTTATGGTGTGTTCACACCGAACGCTACTTGGCGATCAAGATCGCTTTGCAAACCTGTCACCTGTACAAATAGCACATTTTGTCACCGTTGCTCAGTGATGTCACGCCCATTTGAGTTTCACCCCGTGATCATATCATATCGTATAATAGGATGTATTAGCTGACATTATTCCACTGTATCCTTTTCACTGACCCACCAACCACAAAACACTGCGGCTGATGGCCCTGCAGCAGTGTCATCTGTGAGTTTTCTGCGTTCTGTCTAAGTGGAACTAATGGACTCACTAACTAATGTTAGTTTAGACTAACACACTCCTGGTCTGCGTCCAAGGTGCTTTGGACGCAGACCAGGCCGCCATGCTCGGTCACCAAAGTTGAAAAATTCGAACTCTTCAGGAGATATCGTGCCATGAAAACCAATCAGCATTGTGTGGGTGCATGACAGACTGTTTTCATTCTGATTCACAGAGTCACAATCCATGTCTGTGTGGGAAACATTAGTTAATGAGTCCATTAGTTCCACCTAGACGGAACAAAAAAAACTCACAGATGACGCTGCTGCAGGGCCATCAGCTGCAGTGTTTTGTGGTTGGTGGGTCAGTGAAAAGGATACAGTGGAATAATGCCAGCTAATACATCCTATTATATGATATGATATGATCACGGGGTGAAACTTGAGCGGGCGTGTTGCACTGAGCGACAGTGACAAAATGAGCTATGGACAGGCGACAGGACTCGGGTTTGCGACGTGATTTTGGTCACCAAAATCGCGTTCGGAGTGAACGCACCTTAAGACTGCAAACTTAGTGGTCATGCCAGGTGTGAAAGTAACAATTTAAACTCCAAATGACAATATCATCATCAAATGTTTGTTGATCAGACCTCACCATTAGCCTTGTCTGAACTCTGTTTCTATGATATTTTTCTCCATTCACCATCTGAGCTGTCTCGGTGTATGGGTGTAATGAGTTACCGTGTTAACCGATGACTTGCAGCAAACTGTGCTGATAGATGTTGTAGCCAAAGCACCAGAAAAAGCAGAGGGTGAAGCCTTCAGTGCTTCAAAGTTAGTTTGTACATTTTTGTCTCAGTTCGTTTTTGGGTGATTTTTTAGTTTGCGTGCAGGCTTCAGCTGCCTTACATTTTATACTCTATTTGTAGAAAAACTTGCTTGTCTGTTTGTTTTGTAATAAATAGTGTAAATCAGAATATTGATGTGGTGTTTGGCTTTGGGAACTGAGCAGTGATCTTTCTTTTTTTTTTACCCTTTAAAATGTTCAGGGCCAGCCCATTCAATGTG
The DNA here is from genome assembly GCA_037902135.1 of Cetoscarus ocellatus. Taxonomy (NCBI): domain Eukaryota; kingdom Metazoa; phylum Chordata; class Actinopteri; order Labriformes; family Labridae; genus Cetoscarus; species Cetoscarus ocellatus. The sequence goes on along the minus strand of JBAMNC010000348.1, from coordinate 16,984 downwards.
GCACCCCCCTCCATCGTTGATTTACATACACTTACAAAAGAAATTAAATAGCATTGTTTTTACCATTGTTTTTAGTTTAAAAGATAACAGATCACATAATCTACATGCTTAACAATTTACAAATAAATACAAAAAAAATTTAAGTACAACCACAAAAAAAAAATCCTGTAAATATAAATAAAAAAGCAATACATTATAAATACAATCGATGTCAAACAATTTAAAAAATCACACAATTTGCACACCATAACTCTATACATAAGCTACAGTTGCACTATGCAATACTAATAGAATAACTGTATGGACTTATTTGGTATCATCATTTGTAGTAACATTAATTGGGCATTGCTTTACATTTGAATTAATATGAGCCTTTACATTTTAAGAGTTAACAGTAATAACTAGTTTAAATATCACCATATTGAGGGGGATTTTTTTTTCCTGATTTAGTGGCGCCCCCTGGAGGCCATGGCACCCTAAGCATTTGTCTTTATTGCTTAATGGGCTCTGAATATGTTATACACCTCCCCCCTTAGATGGATGCATAACATAGTTTTTCGGGCTCGTCCAGGATTCTTGACCTTAAACCATGTGTTGTTTTATTTCTTTGCAGCAGCGTCAACTCCGTTTTACCATAATGAGTGTTTTTATTCTGCCAAAATGTGTCTCAGAATGAGTTCAAGCACATACAGTCTCTCTGTTTTCATTAAAATAAAAAGCTTTATTTGCCTGAAGGTTATAAGACCAGTTTAATAGGAAGATCAACATCCACAGTGACAAAATAAAGTATTCACAATTACACAATTAAAATAAAAGATACAAACATTTGAAATGTCCAAATTAACAGCACCAAATCATTCACATAAAAAGGTCCTATTGCATGTGTCACCTTAAATATCATCAATCAATGAATCAATCAATCCATCTTCATTTTTATAGCGTAACTTGCGACAGATGTTATTGCAAGACACTTTAACACAGAGCAGGCTGAAGACAAATTCTTCATTTTATAGATACGCATACATGAATGGATAGATATATAAAATACACATACAGTGCTCAGCATAAACGAGTACACCCCTTCAGATTTGTCAGAAAATCTTTAGTTTCCTTTCAAAATGAACATTTTCTGTGGCATACTATACCACAAAATACTCCTCCAAATGTGGGCCATTGATTGCAAACAAGATTTTTTAAGTTGCACACATAAAAGTATTTTTTTCAATTTAAGATCAGGATGCAAAAATGAGTACACCCCAATCAAAGGGGTGGGAGCAAAGCTAAATTTTAGTTATCATATTACCCATATTTTCATGGTAACAAAAAATGTTGCGTTAAACTCAGCTTTGTCAAAACTTTGGAAATTGTTCTGTTGTCCATTTAGATAATAATTAATACATTACTTTTAATACGGGGTGTACTCATTTATACTGGACACTGTATTAACATATACACATACATAACATGAATCCATCAGGAGCAGAGATATGTCTATGTCCAGTACAGATCTCTCCAGATTCTTTCTCGTTGTTCCTCAAACTTCAACTCTCTCCTGTCTGTGAATGTTACCACACAACCAACAGCTTTAAGTGTCCATGTTGGCTGTTCATTCATACATCCATCTATCCGCACAGGTCAGGGCCTTGTGAACAGGATACTTTACAGTCACTGAGGCATTTTCTTAAACTCTGATGTCCACCTAGATTCAAGGTTGAACTGATTAGATTTTGGGAGTCATCAGTTATGGGGTCTTGGGGTCACGCTTTGTTTGTGAACACCAGATCTCAAAAGCAACTGAAGGTGAATCCAGTTCCGCTCATGTTCTGGGAGGTGGGACTAGAAGAGGCAAAATACTTGACTGGGGCATCCTGACACAGTGGCGTGCAGACTCTTTCCAAGGACAGGGTAGAAAAGAAAAAAAGGTCACATTCAGTGCGCTCTCGCCACTGAAGAGGGCACTAAGTTTCACGTGTTTACAAGGGCACTTTAGACATGTTTATATGTTGTGCAAAAGGCACATTATAGAGACAGACTAACTAGACAGTTAGTTCAAGTTAGTTTGTAGTTTGGATCAGCGTCCACAAGAACTGTGTAGATTCAACATTGGACTGTGAAGAACACAGAAATAAACAAATAAACCCCCAGGGGGTCTCAATTATGTAGATACCATTTCCTATATCCTAGTGCATTTTAACACCATATAAGCAAAAGATAATCCAAACTGGTTCTGTGAGATAGAGTTCTGTCTCAAAATAGATCAAGAGGACAGTTTCGTGTGTTTTTTTCACACAAAGGGAAAATTTAGCGTAAGAGGACAGTTTAGTGCGTTTTTCCACACAGGAGGACAGTTAAGTGTGTTTCTCCATCCAAGAGGACAGTTTAGTGTGTTTCTCCACAAAAGAGGACAATTAAGTGCAATTCTTCCATCCAAGAGGACAGTGTAGTGTGTTTTTTCCACACAAGAAGACAGTTTAGTGTGTTTTTTTCACACAAGAGGACAGTTTAGTGTGTTTTTTCACACAAGAGGACAGTTTAGTGTGTTTTTTTCCATCCAAGAGGACAGTTAAGTGTGTTTTTTCACACAAGAGGACAGTTTAGTGTGTTGTTTTCACACAAGAGGACAGTTTGGTGTGTTTTTTTTTCACACAAGAGGACAGTTTAGTGTGTTTTTTTCACACAAGAGGACAGTTTAGTGTGTTTTTTCACACAAGAGGACAGTTTAGTGTGTTTTTTTCACACAAGAGGACAGTTTGGTGTGGGGTTTTTTTCACACAAGAGGACAGTTTAGTGTGTTTTTTCCATCCAAGAGGACAGTTTAGTGTGTTTTTTCACACAAGAGGACAGTTTAGTGTGTTTTTTCACACAAGAGGACAATTTAGTGCAATTCTTCCATCCAAGAGGACAGTTTGGTGTGGGGTTTTTTTCACACAAGAAGACAGTTTAGTGTGTTTATCCACACAAGAGGACAGTTCAATTCAATTCTTCCATCCAAGAGAACAGTTCAGTGTGTTTTTTCCATCCAAGAAGACAGTTTAGTGTGTTTTTTTCACACAAGAGGACAGTTTAGTGTGTTTTTTTCACACAAGAGGACAGTTTGGTGTGGGGTTTTTTTCACACAAGACGACAGTTTAGTGTGTTAATCCACACAAGAGGACAGTTTAGTGTGTTTTTTTCACACAAGAGGACAGTTTAGTGTGTTTTTCCACACAAGAGGACAGTTTAGTGTGTTTTTCCACACAAGAGGACAATTTAGTGCAATTCTTCCATCCAAGAGGACAGTTTACTGTGTTTTTTCCACACAAGAGGACAGTTTAGTGTGTTTTTTCACACAAGAGGACAGTTTAGTGTGTTTTTTTCACACAAGAGGACAGTTTAGTGTGTTTTTTTCACACAAGAGGACAGTTTAGTGTGTTTTTTCCACACAAGAGGACAGTTTAGTGTGTTTTTTCACACAAGAGGACAGTTTAGTGTGTTTTTTCACACAAGAGGACAGTTTAGTGTGTTTTTTCACACAAGAGGACAGTTCAATTCAATTCTTCCATCCAAGAGGACAGTTTAGTGTGTTTTTTTCACACAAGAAGACAGTTTAGTGTGTTTTTTTCACACAAGAAGACAGTTTAGTGTGTTTTTTTCACACAAGAAGACAGTTTAGTGTGTTTTTCCACAAACGAGGACATTGTAGTGTGTTTTCCATCAAAAAGGACAGTTTAGTGTGTTTCTCCATCCAAGAAGACAGATAAGTGCCATTCTTCCACACAAGAAGACAGTTTAGTGTGATTTTTTCCATCCAAGAGGACAGTTTAGTGCAATTCTTCCACACAAGAAGACAGTTTAGTGTGATTTTTTCCATCCAAGAAGACATTGTAGTGTTTTTTTCCACAAAAGAGGACATTGTAGTGTGTTTTCCATCAAAGAGGACAGTTTAGTGTGTTTCTCCATCCAAGAAGACAGATAAGTGCCATTCTTCCACACAAGAAGACAGTTTAGTGTCTTTTTTTCCATCCAAGAGGACAGTTTAGTGCAATTCTTCCACACAAGAGGACAGTTTAGTGTTTTGCCTCTCAAGAGGAAAGATTAGCATGTATTTTGCAACAATGGGGCCATGAGGCTTAATGTAGATTTCTTTTCAAAAACAAAAGTAATGTATCACATTAGAAAAAAATAATAGCAGGAGGTTGCTTGTTTTTGGCTTGTTTTTATCGACCTGGTTGCCTATTTCAGTCGAAAAGTGGGTAACTCTGCTCCACACTTCATCCATATGTGAAGTGGTTACTCATGACCTGAATCAAAATCTCACTTGTCCATCATGTTTTTCTTGTTTTTCCCAATTTGGTTTGAATATTTACTGAAATCAGAGGATGGTTTACTAAAAATACATGTGTAAAACTATACAGTGTTTTCTATTTTGAATGTTTTACATAATGGTCATTTTTTACGCAAGCAGAAGACGACTGCACTCAAATGGAGTCATTAGTCATCAAAATTGTGACTCAAGTCCGACTCCATTCCAAGTCCTGAGACTAGAGTCCACACCTCTGATGAACAGCAACCAGCTCGAGGCAAAGAAATCCACTGCCAGAGTTTCTTCTGGATTGTTTTTAAATAATCAACTCAATTCAGCTGTAGGTGCCGCTGTAAAGCCTTAAAAACACACAAAAAGGAAAGGTTATTCATAGCAGTTTATGTTTGGTACAGTTATTTAAAGTGAAATGCAAAATAACTTTTGCTTCAGTTTGGGAACAAAGTGCCATGAGTAACACAGAGAGATGTTTTTGTGATTTGGGGGATTTTATTCATTCCACAGTGGGACAAATAACTGCCAAGACAACGGGCCCTGTGTTGAGGGCCTGATATCCATTGCTTTAAAGTCAGAGTCTCACAGCGGTATGAGGGATAACTTGAGCCACCTTTTGTGCCATAAGTGTGTTAGTCTAAAACAAGGAAGTGATGAGGGCCAAAGCTGGTGCAAGATTACACAAAAAACTACTGGGCAGATTTTGCTGAAATTCTCAGGAGATGTTGGTAATGGCCCAACTTAGAAATGATTAGATTTTGGTGGTCCAGATAACCACCATTAGTGAACAATCATTTTTGCTCAATAACTGTCTAATAATGATATCAACATGATTCTGAGTGCTAGGTGTGGGTTTTCAGGGTCATGAATCATATTATGATGGTAACTTTATCACGGAACTATTACATATAGATGTAACAGCAATATGTGAGCTACCTTGGCGGAGGTTTGGTTTTATGTACATAGCTTTAAAATCCATTTGATTACACGATGGAGGGCATCATTTTGGTTGGAGAGTAATGTCACATGAAAATGGTTAATAGAGTGACGCAGGAAGGAGTCCAAAAACACTGAAGTGAACTAGCATTTAGCACTTCCTGGTTCCCAACCCTCCAGAAGATAAGGGATTCAGAGTATCAGTTTCAGATAAAAACCTGAAATAATGTTTGCAGTAAACTCTTACCCATGAGGGTTTTAATGAAAATCTGCATCTTGGTGTCCAATTTGCCACACCATTCACACTCTGAATGGTGGATCATGAGATGGAGGGAGTGACAGGGTTTCCTCTTTTGCCATCATATTAGCCAATAACAATGAGACACGTCTTGTCTAAAGGCTATATCAAGCAGAGTTTGGCTTGTAAATCACATCTTCTGTGCAGAAAATCTCAAGGAAGCTCACCTACATTAAATGCAAGTGGCTCATGAGTCTCTGCCAAAACAAACCAGAAAATGAGAAACATGGATTTACTGTAATCCAGCAGATATGTCTGTCCTTACTGGTAGAATATCTTACAGAAAATACAGAAACAGCACTTCCTGTCCCTGCCTTTCGGAGTAAGCCCTCGTTTGAACAGAATGCTTTCACTCTTCAGTTTTCTGGATCAGTGACTGATTTATTGTGGTTCTTCCAAAACCGTCTGGTGAAGCTTACTGTTGAGGTGAAGTATCACACACTCATGCCTGGTATGAAAGCCACAGCATCTCGAACTGAAGCTGGCACACACGTCAGCCTCACACCTCCACTTAGAAACTGCTGGAGCACTTGCTGAGTGAGCTAGCATCAGTGCAGACCTGCTGTTGAGGGTCTGACTGCTCACTCTCCCTCCACTCTGAGGTTTTAGGCAGTGCTCAATGTGACTGACCCTCCATGAGAGGAGAGAGTGCACGTGTGAGGGGAGAGGGTTAGAGAAAGACCCCGAGATCACACAGTGGGGAAGATGATGTGCTATCAGCCTACAGGAAATGAAGAGTCATACAGATTTTACCATTTAGGTTTTTGAGAAAACGTAAACTTTGACTCACGTTGTTTTCTACGGTGACAATAATATAATACTGCTGCTGCTACACATGCAGCCACAAGGATAAGGACAGCGATAATGATAATGGCCGTTAAAGCAGGACCTGAAAAAAAAAAACAGATTAGACTTCAGAAATTTCTCTGTTCATGACTCAGAGTTTTATTTAGCTTCAAATCTAACAGATCATCGCTCTTTAACCGTTTTATGACAAACATTTTTTCCTTTTTTAGTATATCACTGAAAAAAGATCTAAATTAGAGTGTCTTCTGTATATAAACTGCTGTGATGACAAACAAAACCCAGAGCCAGAGGTTATTAAACTGCTTCATTGTCATAAATCATTTGAGTTTATTACGTTTGTTACTTAATAAAGGCCTGAAATAATTTTCTAACTGCTGAAATCATGTTTTGTGGATAAACAGTCTGATAAACAGTCTCTACACTGCCAAATAAACACAAAACACAATCATAAAGTTGACTAATAATAACATGAGGCCTCTTATCTCACCTCATTGGTTCACCTTGTCCCTGTCTCCCCTAATCTGAAATCATCCAATCATGAGCTCTGCTGCTGCTCTCCCTCTCTGATGAGTGGAGCTTGTTTAGATGCTGCTGCGCTGCTTCATCAATGAAATAACTGAGTTACTGAAAAGATATTTTAGTCAGAAAACAACAACGCTAACACAAAACTACTGGAAAATACAATTAAACTACCGACAACACAATTTGTAGTGACATTACTGCCCATCACTGCCCCTCAGCTTATGTACCAAAAGACTGGGCTGCTGTTTTGTTCAATTCAACAAACATTTCAAGTTGCTCAACATTGAAGCTAACCATTTTCAATGCCTTAGCAAAAACATGAGCACTTGAATCTGTAGTAATCAGCGAGATAAAAATGGCACTTACTGGTCTGAGCTGCATCGTTCCGCTTCAGTTCATCTGTAAGAATCAGAGGACAGTACGTGTGAGGGGTTTTTAATCAGGAGACGACTTTCTGTGAGATATTTGAGATGAGAAGATACTTACCCTGAACTGTGACCTGGTATTTAACTACATCTCTGTTTTTGAAACTTAAGACTTCTGCCCTGTACTCTCCACTGTCAGTCTTTTGTATGTTATTCAACAGCAACGACTGATTTTGAGGAAAAAGTTCGGCTCTTCCTATGTAGTTCGGGTTAAGTTCTATGTCATTTGTATGAGTTAATATAAAAATCGTCACTGTACTGTTGAATTTCCAAAACAAAGATTCATGCTCTTTTAAGGTCACAGGTTTCCCGACATCCAGCAGTAAATCTGTTCCTGTCTTCACAGACAAAGTCTCCTCCTTTACGTCACCTGGAACAAGAACAGAAGAAGAATATCTGTGATTATATGTTAAATGCAGTCAGGCCCTCCCTGATACACAGAACACTGATATGTGCTTTCATTTTCAGAATAAAGCTTCATTTTTGACACATAAATAAAATGAGTAATAAATTACCCAAACTGCACTTTCATTTTCTTGTTCAAGACTGCTCATTCTGTGACTTAATTCAAAAGAAAAAGAAAAGGACGTTTAAGATTTAATTTTCAAAAGATGCCCCAGCAAATAGTTACCAAAATTAAATCTGAGTTGTCAAATTTGAAAATTAAAAAGCATTAGTAAAGCTTTTTAATTTCAAGCTTATGGCTGCAAGTGTTGACTCACAATTAAAATGAATACTAAGTCATCCAAACTGCATTTTCTTTTTATTCTTTAGGCCGCACATATCATGTCACAACCAAAAAGAAAACAAAGAGGACATTGCTTTTTCATTTTCATGGCCACCCCACAAAAAGTGGTCCATAAGTCCATCTAAATTGACAATCCCAAGCGGCGCAGGAGAGTGACGTCAGTGGCTGCTCTTCCTCTTCAGACCGCGCTGTATGCCAGAGGAGAAGACAGAGCAGAGTGTGAAGGTTGTGCTCGTGTCGGACTGTGGTAAGTGTTTTCGGAAACAGTGGGAATATCACCACCATGTACACATCCGTGCCAGAGCTGCTGAGCGAGGCCGCAGCTGCACTCGAACGGCAACAAAATCAGCCACAAACAGCAGGTTTTTCATTTACATCTGTTTCCCACCAAGTTAGAAAAAGATATTCACAGATTCAGACTTTCAGGGTCAATAACTCATCATTAACTAATCACTGTCATGAAAACTGTAAGCTGCAACCCCGTTTTCCTCCAAATGAGCCATCCTTGGAGGAAACTTAAGTTTGTCTCAATACGGTAATGGCTCTACAGTTTAGGGACTGTTGGCAAATTACCACAGTGAACTTTACCATAACGAGATGCGCCATCTTCAAAAAAATGGCATTGAACTAAAACCTATTTCATTAAAATTAGAGCTGAAGTATTTCCTAGAGAAGCTCAGAAGACATTACACCTCTTTATGTTTAAAGGTCTCATATCATGCCTTAACTTATGCAGCAGGTCTGAAGAGGAAGAGCGGACACTGACGTCACTCTCCTGCGCCGCTTGGGATTGCCAATTCAGATTGAATTATGGACCACTTTTTGCAGAGCGGGCATAAAAGTGAAAAAGCAATGTCCTCTTTGTTTTCTTTTTAGTTGTGTCATGAAATATGCAGCCTGAAGAAGCTGCTAATTTAGTATTTATTTTAATTAGGAGTCAAAACTTGCAGCCATAAGCTTGAAATGAAAAAGCATTACTGCTGACGCTTTTTAATTTTCATATCTGACAATTCAGATTAAATTTTAATAACTATTTGCTGGGGCATCTTTTGAAAATTAAATCTTAAACGTCTTTTGCTTTTTCATTTTAATTAAGATGATTTATTATTCATTTTATTTACGAGTCAAAAACTGCAGCTTTATTCTGAAAATGAAAAAGCGTTTCTGTTAATGTTTTTTTCATTTGGATTCTGGTCCTTATTTGCTTCCACAGTGTTGACCTTTCCAAAGCCCAGAGCGTCCTGCTACACCTATACATTTTTCTGTAAGTTTGTAAAATCCAGATTAAGACCATGAACAACACGATCGTTATTTAACACACCCAGTCAGGAAGAAAACGAAAGAACATAACTGGAGGATGTCCCCACACTTGTTCAGGAAATGATTAAAAAAATTAGTTAAAACAGTATTTCAGCAGGCTGGGCCTCACTCTAGAACTCTTTTCTGTAATAACATGTATGAATTATCATGAGGACGTCACCCAGGAAACAGACATTTTGAGACGACACATGCAGAACTACAACTACACATATATAAAATAAATAATCAGCCTACATTCAGCTTGACGGAGTAGTACAAACAGACAAATCACAACAGCAGTGAAGTCCATGGCTGAAATGATCTAAATACTGAGAGTGAGTTCCGAGGGCCCGTTTGGTCCACAGTTTTCACTTCGGTGTCTTCGCCTCTCCCAGCTTTTCCAGCTCCTATCTGGAATAATGACGTCATTTCCAGCTCCATGACTTCCTGTTGTCAGCGTAATCGCGTTGAGCGCGTGGGCCCGCTGCTGCGATACGTCGGCGTGTCCGCCATATTGGATGTGGCAGATCTGCTCCCTACACTAATGCAAGGCAATGGACTAAACTTCTTAAAGCACTTTTCTACAAAGTGATTTCAGTTAATGCCTTTAATTCACACATTCACACAAACACAATATGTTTGGGGAACAAATTAATGAATTGAAATTAAATTAATTAATTCACAAAACGACTTGTGTAACTTGTAATGTGATGATTATAAATGTTTAGTCCACATAGGACATAGATAAGCACCAAAACAACATACGTATTTTTCTAATGTTTTTATGAGTTTCTACAGTGACCAATGTAAGTAACACTGTTACTGTGATGATAAATATTGAAATAATAATATTAAACATCTGTGTTTGTAATGACCAGATCCTGAAACGTAGATGCGACAGGTGGGTTTTCTGAAGAAAGACCACAAACGTTTACATTAAATTGCACTTGATTAATCATTTTGATATTCAGTGATTGATGATCATATACCTACATCAGTACAGAGTGTGTGTGTTTGTGTTGGGGTGGGGGGGCATTGATGAGCAAATGTACATAACATTTTCTGAATATATATACATACATTCAATTGTACAGGGGGTCACTGATGAACATTTATACATGCCTATATCTGTAGGGGGGTTATTGATGAACATAAATACTGACTGGCTGGGGGGTTGTTATTCCAGCCCCTGAAACACACACACAAACCCCACTTTTACATAAACGGTTACCCTGGTACTATGCATAGGCTACATAGAGACAAACCAGATGGCAAAAAATTGAAATCCTTACCTAAAGCCCTGATTGAACCTGGGTCATGCTTTGTTCATGAACGCCACATCTCAAAAGCAACTGAAGGTGAGTCCAGTTAATTTTCCACATACGTCCTGGAAGGTGTGACTGCAGTTGCTCATTTGGACAAGTTGTGGCCCCAAACCCAGGAGGGATCTGATGCTCACTCTACTACCAATATAAACTCAGTCCAGAAGTTACACAAACTATTTTGTCCCACTCCAAACACAAATGTAAATTTTACCATAAAAAGAGGTAAAAATTATGTTTCCACCAAAAATAAATTCTTATAGCCTGATTTGAATTGATTTCTACTGTGACTAGAGTTGTTCCGATTCTGATACCAGTATCGGAAATTGCTCTGATACTGCCGACAATGCTGGCTTCAGTATCGGTGACTACTGGAGCCAGGCCTTACCACAATGGTGATATTTTTATAACATATTGGTGTCGGATTGGTACTCAATATCGGCCGATACCCACAGCACAAGTATCGGTATCAGTATTGAGCGGGAAAAATGGTATCAGAACATCTCGAAATGTAGCTGTTACTGTTTTCCCCATAATAAAGCTTTAGAGGATCAACATAAAACTTAGATAAAAACCTGACTATGTCTGTTTGGTTACAAAAATCAAGGTTAGACAGGCTGTTTAGAGATAACAGAGTTATATATAACAGTAGCCCCTCCCTTCATTTCTGTATAAAGAAAAGGATGTTTCACCTCCAAACAAAAGGATGTTGAAGAAATAAGTTAAGAGAAAAATTAAATAAAATGTCACATTGAAATTGAAATGTAATGTAGATGAAATTAAAACATGCTTTATGTAGATTTCTCTTAAAATATAAAAAAGGTAATGTTTCACAAAAGAAAAAACATAGCTGGAGGTTGTTTGTTTTGGGCTTGTTTTTATCGACCTGGTTGCTTATTTCAGCAGAAAATCTGGGAACACTGCTCCACACTTCATCCATATGTGAAGCAGTTACTCATAACCAGAATCAAAATCTCACTTTTCCAGCATGTTTCCCTTGTTTTTCCTACTTTGGTTGGAAGCTTTACTGAAATCAGAGGATGTTTTATCAATAATACGCGTGTTAAACTGAAGGCAGTGTTTCTTATTTTGAATGTTTTACGTGAATGGTCATTTTTTACACAAGCAGAAGAGGATAGCACTCAAATGGAGTCACTAGTCATCAAAATTGTGACTCGAGTCTGACTCTATTCCAAGATGTATTATCAAAATCATGCTGAATGGTTCAGGACTTTGCAGTTTTCTTCACTGTGGCGTAATAGCACTCAGTCTGCATCTTAATGAAAGGCTCAGTGGGAGCAGCCCTGTGTGCAGCTACCGCAGAGTAGATCACGTCTGATGATTCAACTTGAGCATCATTTCTTGGTCCCGGCCTTGGATGTTGGTCTCCTCGTAACCCCTTAAACACACACAAAAAGGAAAAGTTATTCATAGCAGCCCATGTTTGGCACAACTCTTAAAAGTGAATTGCAAAATAACTTTTGCTTCAGTTTGAGAACTAGGTGCCATGAGTATCACAGAGAGATGTTTCTGTGATTTTGGGGATTTTATTCATTCCACAGTGGGACAAATAACTGCCAAGGCAACAGGCCCTGTGTTGTGGGATTTAGTGGACCGGAAGATTTGCATCATAAACTTGAAAGCATTTGGAGAGCACAAACCTCCACCAGGGTAGCTCACATATTGCTGTTACATCTATAATCAAAAGTTCTATGATGCAGTATGATTCATCACCCTGAAACTCACACCTAGCACTCAGAATCGTGTTGATATCATTATTAGCTAGTTATTGAGCAAACAACAGTTGTCCGCTAATGGTAGTTATCTGGATCACCACCTAAATCTAATCATTATTAATTTGGGCCATAACAAACATCTCCTGAAAATTTCAGGAAAATCTGTCCAGTAGTTTTTGCAGAATCTTGCTAAAAAAAACAAATAAGAAATGCAAAAAATTTCAGTGACATGTTGGTCATGAGCACTTCAAATTTAGCTGATTCTGCTGTTCTTGGTTCTGCTATTTCTGCTCTTGCAGTTGTTTGTCGACTGTTTGCCCTCATCGGCCACAGTATGTAAGCATGGTAAAATCTAAATCACTCCTGCTTTTTCAACTCGATCCTGAACCACTTAATTGCAGAGGTTATGATACACATAAGAGACTCAAATAAACAACCATGTAAGAGATTTGCACACACAGATAGCCAGTACAAATATAATAGGGTAAGGCTTTACAAGTTTTCTAAATTGTTAATTTGGTCTTCTTAACTTGGATACTTCTGGCAGAAACTAAAGAGAGGCATAAAAAACAATGTTATCCTTACCTTAGATACATCTGCATATACTGGATCCTTCACTTCCTCTGTTTCACCTGTAGGTCAGGCATAAAAAACATTTCACAACTGTTTTGAGATTATCTACATTGAAATAAACATTCTGGAGATAATAAAAAAATTAATAAAAAATCATAAAAAAGCAAAAGGAGGGCTTAATAACAAAGACAGTAAATAATAATAAATTGTACCTCACCATCCTCACTTAAATATTATTAAAATGACATTTTAGAAATTATTTTGATTCAATTCCATTGGTCATTTGTGTAAACTATAATCTTTGTAAACACTGAAAGATTTATTTGATCCAACATCGGGGGATTTGAAGGGATAGTTTGGATTATTTGTAGAGGAGCTGTATGATGAACATGGTATTAGCCTGAAAATTAGCCACAGTGACACAGATCAATTCTGCTGATGTTTAAAAAAGAGCCGATACAGAAGCCAGGGCTACAGCAGAACATGTCAGGAACTCTGTAAGATTTTAAAAGTCCCAGTTCCTGCAAAATCACTTGTCTTTGCCTTTAATTTTGTTAGAAGGGGCTTGTTGGGTCTTCACTCAAACCGGATGTAGATTTGTCACGGCTGGAACACTCAATGGAGCAGGCAAAGCAAGGGTGAATCCCAATTCTACCCCTTAGCCCTTGGTTTTGCACGTTCATGTCTAGTGAAGGGGTGTCCCAATTCTCCATAGGGCTAGGGGGAAGGGCTAAGACCGAGGGCTACACAGGACTCGAAACGAAGACAGGCCGGGACCTCACTTGACATGAAGGGGTATGAGAAGAGAATTTCCCATAATACACCGCGCCCACCGACACGAGCAGAGCAGAGACTGAAGGAAGTGCATAATTATAAGTAATAATTAAATCATAAAGTAAATATTAATCATGTTTTGAATTGTTGGTCGTATTTTAAAATTAATGAGCTAGCTTTCACAGGCACAGCTACAGCTATTGCCGCATCTGCCTACGTCCATAGCTTTTCAGGTTTACCGACAGTCCAAAATCTGGGTACACAATCTGGTTGCACTTCCTGTCTGTGCCTTTCAGAGTTTCCTCTCAGTTTTAACAGAACGCTCTCACTCTTCAGTTTCCTGGATCAGTGACTGATTTATTTTGGTTCTTCCAAAACCATCTGTTGAAGCTTATTGTTGAGGTGAAGTATCACACACTCATGCCTGGTATGAAAGCTACAGCGTCTTGAGCTGAAGCTGGCACACACGTCAGCCTCACGCCTCCACTTAGAAACTGCTGGATCACTTGCTGAGTGAGCTAGCATCAGTGCAGACCTGCTGTTGAGGGTCTGACTGCTCACTCTCCCTCCACTCTGAGGTTTTAGGCAGTGCTCAATGTGACTGACCCTCCATGAGAGGAGAGAGTGCACGTGTGAGGGGAGAGGGTTAGAGAAAGGCCCCGAGATCACACAGTGGGGAAGATGATGTGCTATCAGCCTACAGGAAATGAAGAGTCATACAGATTTTACCATTTCAGTTTTTTAGAAAATGTAAACTTTGACTCACCTTGTTGTCTACTGCGAAGATAATATGCTGCTCCACAAGTGGCCACAAGGATGACAGCGATAATGACAATGGGAACAAAAATCTTTGAATAAGGCATTAAAGCAGAGTTTACGGGATCTAAAATGACAAAAAAAAAAAATCCAGATTAGACTTCAGAAATTTCTCTGTTCATGACTCAGAGTTTTGTTGGGTTTCAAATCTAACAGATCATCGCTCTTTAATCCTTCATGACAAACACTTTTTTCTTTTTTGAGTATATCACTGAAAAAAACATCTAAATGAGAATTTCTTCTGTGTATGAACTGCTGTGATGACAATCAAAACCCAGAGCCAGAGGTTATTAAACTGTTTAACAATCATAAATCACATGAGTTTAATATGTTTGTCACTTAATAAAAGACTGAAATAATTTTCTAACAGCTGAAATCATGTTTTTTGCTCAACAGTCTGATAAACAGTCTCTACACTGTCAAATAAACACAAAACAAGATCCTAAAGTTGACTAATAATAACATGAGGCCTCTTATCTCACCTCATTGGTTCACCTTGTCCCTGTCTCCCCTAATCTGAAATCATCTGCTGAAATCACTCATGAGCTCTGCTGCTGCTCTCCCTCTCTGATGAGTGGAGCTTGTTTAGATGCTGCTGCGCTGCTTCATCAATAAAATAACTAAACTACTGAAAAGATATTTTAGTCAGAAAACAACAAAGCTAACACAAAACTACTGGAAAATATAATTAAACTACTAACAACACAATTTGTAGTGACATTACTGCGCATCACTGCTCTTCAGTTCATGTTCATGGGCTGCTGTTTTGTTCAATTCAACAAACATTTCAAGTTGCTCAGATTTGAGGCTAACCATTTTTAACACCTTAGCAAAAACATTTGTACCTCATAAACCACCTCTCTAATGGAAACAACATTAAATCCAAATCAGATCAGAATCTACACACTGACTTATTTCTGTATTTATTCTGATTGTGCCTCTATTTTGAGTATTAGCATGTAAACAAAATCAAAGTTTCACCCAAAAAACATTTGATCTGTTTATTTTCAGACACCAACCATCTTCATATGAGCAGAACTGTTTTTAGTCTTAAAGTCTTACCCTTCCTGCAAAGATCTTCAACAGTTTTGGTGTCCTCGGTGGAGCTGACCTGGTTGCTATGGTGACAGGTGACAGAGCCGTTCTTCAGGTAGACCTTCATTGAAGCTCCAGGTGGGATGTTCAGCACCGGCTCTCCTCCCTCATGAGAGCAGGTTGTGTTTTCACAGATGAACGTGCTGTTGAGGAGAGAGTCCAGAGTTGTGCAGGTCACCGTGAGGTCAGACCGATCTGAGCTGCACTGTTTCACTTCAAGCTTCACGTCAGACACTGGATCTGTAAGAATCAGAGGACAGTACGTGAGAGGGGTTTTTAATCAGGGGACGACTTTCTGTGAGATATTTGAGATGAGAAGATACTTACCCACAACTGTGACCTGGTATTGAACTAAAACTCTGTCTTTGACACTTATGAATCCTGCCCTGTATTCTCCACTGTCAGTCTTTTGTACATTCTTTCACCTCTCACGTGGGAACAACATTTACATCCAAATCAGATCAGAATCTTCACACTGACTTATTTCTGTATTTATTCTGTTGAGCCTCTATTTTGAGTGTTAGTATGTAAACAAAGTCAATGTTTCACTCAAAAAACATCTGATCTGTTTATTTTCAGACACCAATCATCTTCATATGAGCAGAACTTTTTTTTAGTCTTAAAGGCTTACCCTTCCTGCAAAGATCTTCAGTAGTTCTGCTGGTGTTGGTGGAGCTGACCTGGTTGCTATGGTGACAGGTGACAGAGCCGTTCTTCAGGTAGACCTTCATTGAAGCTCCAGGTGGGATGTTCTGCACCGGCTCTCCTCCCTCATGAGAGCAGGATGTCTTATCACAGATGAACGTGCTGTTGAGGAGAGCGTCCAGAGTTGTGCAGGTCACAGTGAGGTCAGACCGATCTGAGCTGCACTGTTTCACTTCAAGCTTCACGTCAGACACTGGATCTGTAAGAATCAGAGGACAGTACGTGAGAGGGGTTTTTAATCAGGGGACGACTTTCTGTGAGATATTTGAGATGAGAAGATACTTACCCAGAACTGTGACCTGATAT
The DNA here is from genome assembly GCA_037902135.1 of Cetoscarus ocellatus. Taxonomy (NCBI): domain Eukaryota; kingdom Metazoa; phylum Chordata; class Actinopteri; order Labriformes; family Labridae; genus Cetoscarus; species Cetoscarus ocellatus. Next base: position 328 of record JBAMNC010000348.1, on the reverse strand, counting down.
TGAGCTAAAACTCTGTTTGTAAAACCTAAGACTTCTGCCCTGTATTCTCCACTGTCAGTCTTCTGTACATTCTTCAACAGCAACGACTTATTTTGAGGAAAAAAATCAGCTCTTCCTGTGTAGTTCTGTTCAAGTACTGTATTATTTATAGTTAGTCTAACAATATTCACTGTACTGTTGAATTTCCACAACATCGTTTCAACCTTCTTTAAGGTCACAGGTTCCCCAGCATCCAGGAGTAAATCTGTTCCTGTTTTCACATACTTTCTCCTGTCACCTGGAACAAGAACAGAAGAAGAATATCTGTGATTATATGTTAAATGCAGTC